>CAIGQV010019029.1:2852951-2864648 GCA_903798115.1 Danio jaintianensis
ACACACACACACACACACACACACACACACACACACACACACACACATGCAAAGCAACAAGGACAAAAGAGATGCAGGTTTTATCTGCAGCGCCCTTCAGCTATGAGGATTGAGTTATAGATGACACTTGGACAGGTGTGTGTGTGTGTGTGTGTGTGTGTGTGTGTGTTTTGTGTCTTTGACCTCTATTGCGTCCTTCAGTGGCCCTCCTGTCAGTGAAAACACATACTGTATATGTGTGCGCATGGGTTTTTACCTCTTTTGTTACTGTGAAACTGTGGCTAACATATAAACAACAGAGGAACCTAAAATATCCTTGTTTTCAAAAATGATTGCATCTCAAATTACACAATCATTTATTAATATAAAATTAATAAAGATTGTTTTAGATTACATAAAATTCATTTGTATTTACTTCTATACCAAAATGAATATGCACCTATGAATGTAATATTTATGTTCATAACATGATCACTATTGTTGATATGTACTGAATATTTATTTATTTTTAAACAGCATTGTCCATATGAAGCATGTAGGCTGTCAAACACACAAAAGAAGTTCACATCTGTGGCCACACAGCTGTCCATTAAAATTTGGAATATATTGATATATGGAAACTGTTAATCAATCATGACAGTGGTCATTTATTTAAAGTCTACAATCCAGTGCACCTATTTAAACATTTTTTTCCAGTGCTTCTCCTTGTCCTTGTGTTTTTTTTGGTATATATTGTAAATTTTTGTCACATTATACCTGCAGACGGTCGCATTGTTGCTTCCACAAGTACTGTAGTTCCTCCATTTCTGCTGTCCAGTTGAGCTGTGCAGGTATTTGCTTTTGTGATGACACATTGGCTGTTGTGAAAGTACTGACAATTGCAGTAATTATCATCCCAATGTAAAATCCTAAATGTCAGACATGTTCGATATTATCAGGGTGGCCTTGATGTGTCTGCGAGCAGATCGGGAGGTTTACGTTTTGGTGTTTAATTTTCAAACACCTCACATTACTAGATAATCTGGGCTGAATATTGGATTCCACCAAAGTCCTCAAGGTTCTGGTTGTCAAGTAATATAAATAATTCAGCATAAAACTCCTGTAGTGTGAGCCCAGCATAAAAAGATTTTTTAACTGAATCTTTTAAAACAACTACAGCAACAAACAGCAATTTTTCCTTATAAGTGGACTTCATTTTACAGTTAGTATGCTTTATGTGTACTTATAGTGTACTTGCGTAAGACTACATTGATTAAGGAAAGGTTCAGGGTAGGTTTAGGCAGATATTAACTAGTTTATGCAATGACTATAAGTACAGAGTATATACACATAAAACATAAAGTACTACAGTTTTTCCTCAGGCAAATATGCATTTTAAAAATGTCTGTAAAAGATCCTGAGGTATTAAACAAACTAGACGTTTTAAGACTTTTAACAAAAACTTCACCAGACACACAACCTGTTAACCTCTAATTTCATATAGAGGCAAACATTTGTGTGGTTCAGTTTTTGTAAACATCTGTCAAAAGCAGTCACAGTAAAACTCCCCTTTAAAATCCAATCAGAATCAATCCGTCTTACCCACACACACATACACATAAATGTCTGACCGCTGTTGTCTTTCCAGATAAATGAAGGAGTGAGTGAGTGATCTAAGGGAGTAAAATGTACCATCGCTCTCCCAGACTGCTGCGCTCCCAATTAAGGCCTGCTGTGTGTGTTTGTGCGTGTGTGTGTGTGTGTGTGTGTGTGTGTGTGTGTGTGTGTGTGTGTGTCACTTATGGTGGTTGCTGAGAGCGTGTGTTAGAGCGAGAGAGCGAGAAATGGATGAATTCAGTGGTCTTTTTTGGGTGTCTGCCATCTTCGATGTTAGGTCAAAGATAGAAAAAAGGGGAAAAGGGAAAGAGTGAGAGATAAAGGGACCAGGGAAGGACAAATGAAGGCGATCTCTGTGGAAACGGCCTGAGTGCACAGATGAAAGAGGAGAGTCAGAGACCGGGAAAATGAATGAGCATGAGTGAGGTGAAGTGATCAAGCCCTCCTCTCCCCTGCTCTTCTTCTCTTTCTTCTTCTTTTCTCGCCTCCTAACCTCATCTCCCCTCATCATTTTGCCTCATTTCTGCTCTCGTAGCTACTCTTCATGCCTCTTTGTGTTGCTCCTCTCCTTCATCTCTGTCTCTTCTAATTTTGTCGTCTCGTTTCTCCTTATTATTTCTCCTCTCCTGCATCTCTGTATCTCCATGTTTTTTTTGTCTCCTCTTGTCTCTTCTGGTCAGTTCTACTCTACTCTCCTCCCTCACTCTCCCCTCTTTATCTGTTTCTCCTTGTAAGCTCGCCTCATCTCGTTGTATCTCCTAATAATTTTTTCTCTTCTGTATCTGTTTCTCCTCACTTGTTGTCTTATCTCATCTGGTCTCCTCATCATTTTTCCTCACCAATGTTTCTTCTTGTCTGTTCTCATCTCATACCTGTCCTTCTTTCTTTATTCCTGCTTTCTTTTCAAATATACTTTGTTCTTCTTGTCTGCCTTTTCCATGTCTAATCTGGTCAGTCCTCTTCTCTTCACACCTTTTCTTTGTGTCTGTAGCCAGGTTTCTATCCTATCTTTAAGCGAATCTATTCAAAGTTTGTAATAAAACCAAAAAAACCCCCAAATGCGAATTAGGTGCATTTTCATCAAGTTGTTAGAGTGGCTGACTGTAGTATTGGTAACCTAGTAACCAACAGTAAACAAGCCAAGCATATTGGAGACAGCTGATTAGTCACGTGGATGTAATGTACGCTTTGTCTCACATTGTTTTAATTAATGCTTTTTTGCACAACATGCACAATCATGCTGGAATCTCAGTGAATACTTGCCTCACAGACATATATCAACTTAAGGCTTGAAATCTGTACTTTTAAATGAACCAACTACACTTAAAAACATATGTATGTCCCGTCTGACCTCATTATTTTTAAATAAATTCTTACCTCCACCATTCAGCGGCAAATCACATGACAGAAACTGTCACGGTACGTAGATGAGACAGATACAAAAAAGGTAGGATCCAAGTGCATTTAATGATGAAATAATCGTGTTGATAACAGAAAATGAACTGGACATCCAAAAATCAAAGTATCAAAAGAACAATAATAAACAAAACAACAAACCATGGCAAGATACAGAAACATAACACAAGCACAACATACCATACAAAAACAAACGACTAAGCAATGACAAACGGGTGCAGGGTGTATAAATAGTCCAAACAATCAATAGTGACAGGATACAGCTGCGTGTGTGATCAGTGGAAGTGAAACCAGGTGTATGTGTAGCGGAATGAAGGGAATTGTAGTTCGTGACTGAATTGTAGTTCACCAGCAATCTCTGCAGTCTTCGATCACTGGTGAACGTGACAAGAAACCACTTGAACACCCACAAACTTGTAAACAAAAAGGTTGTTGTCATTTTAGGAGGAGATTTGCCATCAGGAATAAGTTACAAATTACCTCAGAAGACCAGAACTTCTTGGTAGTAACAGTTTGATTGGAGGATGCCGAATTACATTAAAGGGACTTTGTTGATTTTCATGCGACACTTCAAAATGCGCATTAACTCAGGGTGATGGAAACCCAGCTAATGTCTTCTCCTCTTCTTGACTCCTCATGTCTTTCTCCATCTCTATGATTTTTATTTAATCATTCCCTCTCTTTTCATTCTCTTCTTTCTCTTCTGCCTGTCTTGTGTCCTCTGTCTTTTTGTCTTGTGTGCTCTCCTCCCTCTGTCTTTCCTCGTCTCTCTTCTTTTTTTCTCTCCTTTTGTTTTCTTGTTTTCTTGTCTCATTGTCTTTTATCTCCTCTCCTAATCTTTCCTCTCCTTGTCTCTCCTTGTCAGTCTTCTCTCTCCTCCTCTTCTTGTGTCCTCTTAAATCTCTTCTCCTATTTATTGTCTCTCCTTGACACTCCTCTCTTTTCTCCTCTTCTTTTCTGCATCTTGTGTCATCATCTTTTTACTCCTCTCCTCCTTGTCTCCCCTCATTTTCTTTCATCATGCCTGCTCCCATTTATTTGTAATTGTCTCCTCTCCTTTACTCCCATCATCTTTTTTCATTGTCTTATGCCCTTGTCTCTTATCTTTTTCATTCTCCTAATTTATCATATTTATTTTTTTGTTTTTGTATTTTCCCTCCACTTCTCCTTTTCTCTCAATTTCTTCTTGTCTTTCTCTCCATTTTCACTTCTCATTTGGATATATCAGTTGTATACTTCAGTTTTAGATATGTAGAATTCCAACTATACATTATGTATAACAAAAAACAAATAATTCAAAGCATTTTTCATATTATTTATTCTTCATACTATTAGTGCTTTATTACTGACAGTTTCGCATGCTCTTTGCATGAGGTTGTTTCTCTCTCTCTCTCTCTCTCTCTCTCTCTCTCTCTCTCTCTCTCTCTCTCTCTCTCTCTCTCTCTCTCTCTCTCTCTCTCTCTCTCTCTCTATGTATATATATATATATATATATATAATCTCATGTATAATTATCATAATAAATTCTACCTTACAGTAGCTTAATGGGAGCATCTCCTCTCCACAAATGATGCATTCTTGCTAAGATTACATTGTACCAATGATAAAAAAACAAGACCAAAAATGTGACCACAGATGATAATTGCATTTTGACTGAGCCTTCAAATGTCTTTTAATTCTGCTTAGGTATTTCTCTTTGCGCAACATAATTAGGCAACAAATAAACTGACCCTGAAAATAAAATCATGGTTAACATGTCTCTTTCAGACGTAATGTACATAATTAAAGCGGAAAGCATACTTTGGGTGCAAGCAGCTTCACACTCGCTCTTCTTCACACATCCTGAAATGGCAACAGCGTCAAAACCTCTGCCATATTTGAGGTTCGGGGAGAAAACTCAATTAATTTTTCACGAAAGAACAGGGGCAAGAGCGCGAGGTTTGATAAAAGTAGCTCTTGTTGGGAGGTGTGTGCAGATGGGATGACGACTACTTTAAGGTTTTAGAGAACAAGAATGAGTCACTGAGTCACAAATGTTGAGGCAACTTGGTACATAAAGACAAAGGCAAAGAAAAAGGCATCTGTATGTATGTTCTTAAAGTTAATAGCTGGTTGAATGCTTGTTTTATTTTGTGTTATTATTTGTTATTATTCTTTTAATTAGAAATTTCTTTAATTAGAAATTACATTACAATAATAAAAAAAAGTGTTTGGTTTCTTTTTCATTGTGGGCATAGATAAAGGTAAAAAATAGGCTTGTATAGGCTTTATCCTATATTAAAGAAAAGAAGTAGCTTTAAATTTTTATATATATATATATATATATATATATATATACACACACTTACTTACTCCGAGGGCCATTTATATCGAAGTTGATATTTAGCCCCACCATATTGGTGTTTTGTAACATCTAGTTTTTTTTTTTTTTTTAATGAGGTGGGTTGTAAGCCCAATGCTCAACCCCCAACCTGGAGGACCAGGACATACACACATACACTACGGACAATTTAGCTTACCCAATTTACCTACAGCACATGTCTTTGGACTTGTGGGGGAAACCGGAGCACCTGGAGGAAACCCACGCGAACACGGGGAGAACATGCAAACTCCACACAGAAATGCTAACTGACCCAGTCTGGGCTCAAACCAGCGACCTTCATGCTGTGAGGCAGGCGACAGCGCTACCTACCGTGTCGCCCATATATATATATATATATATATATATATATAATGTATGTATATATATATGTATATAATAACTAAGATATATATAATAACTAAGATAAAAAAGATGTATGAATACTGTAATAAATGTATTGTTCAACTAAAAAACCTTACTGTAAAGTGTTTTATCTCTGTTCTTGTATCTCTGTTTTCTTTCTTTTACAGCATTTTTTTTCTTCTTTTAATGAGTAGACAGAAAATTGGCAAATTTAAAAATTGAAAATGAAATTGAATATTGAAATTTTAGAATGAAAAAAATCTTTTATTTACATCTTTAGTCAGCCGCACGGCGGCAGAGGGAACATATTGAAGTGGTAACATCCTGTAAGAGCAATGGAATATATTTTAACAGAAAAAGAAAGAAAGTCAATGGCAATTGTACACTTTTAGTTTTTTTTAATAAGCTGTGCATGTTATGACAGAGATCAGACATTACATGTCAGACTGTGCTAGATGAAATCATGATATGACACGAACAGGAATAGGTTCTCAAATTTTGCTTTGCCAAAACTGGGGCTCAGTTTCCCTCTCTCCAACATTTGTTAACCCGGGAAGAGTGATTATCTAATCAGTGTAATTAGTGAGTAATTAAAGTTTGAATATTTACGCAAGCTGTTTATTGCAGTGACTTAACTGAAAACTTGGGAAGTCTCAAGAATGAAACAAAGCACACACACTTGCTACATCCTCTGCTAAAGATTTATGCAAGTGAATATATAGGGCGCTCAATTAAGGACAACATGGAAAAAAATTGAATGCCAGCAAGACAGTATGTTTAGCTAACCATAATTAAATCACCATTTAACTGCACAAAAAATGTCAGAAAAAGACATGAAGTCTCTGAATAGCTTTGTCTCTAATGCTAATGCTATATCTAATTCTAATGCTATAACCAGAATTGCATCCAATCCCAACCTATCTGAAAAAGCGGTGACCTTAGCCTGGATGAGATTGACAGGTCACAGTGATGTCTATTTTTAATTGGGGTCTCCTTCACCTCATATTTGATAGACCCGCTGTGCTTTATCAGCAGGCAGCAAATGTTCAGCAATCCATGTTTCGCCTTATCAGTGTTTGCAGAGGTTTAGTGCACGTGTTACAATTCCTGCATGTTTGACTGCTGTTTCATCTGTTTTGGATGCAGGAATTGTAACACGTGCACTAAACCTCTTTTTACTAAACATAAAATTCTGTCATTGGACAACAGCCTAGACTTTCACAATGACAGAATTTTATGTTGAGAAAGAGCCAGAAAGTCAATGATAACGGTTATTTAAGTTACTCTTGAGTACAAAATTCAGTAGCATTCAGTGCACATTCAGTGCATTTTGTTTAAAACTTGTACTGTATGAGTTAGTTTCTTCTGTTTAACACGAAATAAAATATTTCGAGTAATGTTAGTAATCAAACTGTTAAAGTTAGTGACTTATATTTGTGTTAATTTGGACAAAGAAACACATAGGTTTGGATCATCTTAGAGGTAAGCAAATGCTGGGTACATTTCTAAATTTGGGTAAACTCATTTTAAAATTCACACTCTTAAAAATAAAGATTCCAATCAAACAACCTTTCAGTGAAGAGTTCAAAAAAGAATATATTTCTTTCTTTTCACAGTGTGAAGAATATTGTAACAATCTAAAGACTGTTATAACCCTTTTCACTATAAAGAAGCTTTCTGGAATGAGAAAGTTTTTCATGTAACCATAAATCTGTATTTATAAGAGTGAGTCACTGAAGTCAATAGTCAACATACCAATTCCTAGAAAAACCCCAAGTCCAATGGCATTAGCAGTGGGTACATTTTTCAAAGGTGGTCAAAATCTAGGTGAATAGTTGTAAGACAAGGCTTGTTACTGTGTCAATGCCTTGTTCACAAGTGGTCAATGTGTCAGTCCAAATGGTTTTAACATTTAGAAATAGATGGAATAATTACAGAGTAAACAACTCACCCACTGAGCTATCATCACTTTCAGTCACGTCCTAAAAAATAAATGTACTTGAAATGACTTGAAACGTGAAATGATCTGTAAGTGAGGTGCTTTCAGTGAGCACTCAGCTCTTTTTAAATTAAAACTGCACCTCTGTGCCTGCAATTATTTTGACACGTGCAGTGTTTACAGAGGATATGTTGACTGCTGGCCTGAATTGGAAGTTACTAGCTGAGAAACAGTTAATATCAACATATAATATACAGTTTTTACACATCTCACACAATTACAACCCACTTAACACATTTTCATTTTTATCCATCCCCTAAAACATGCACTCAAGCATAAATAACCCAGATTTTGTTTGCATTACCTAAGCTCAGGAACATTTACTGTTCTAAAAGCTCAAACAGATATAAATAAAAAGCAACCAAGAAGGGTCACTCCGGGGTCGGCAGCCACAACCAATGCAAACAGAATCTAATTGGTTGCTATCAGATAGGTAATGCAACTGAACACTGGAGTCAGAAGAGCCATCCCTTCCTCCTTCCTTTGACTATATTTACCACTCAGTGGGTCTACATGCACGTTCTTAACCCGATTGTGCTAAATAATCTAACAATGCATGTGGTCACGTAAATGCATTAGCCTGTTTTCCTTTATTTAGTAAAGTCCTCAACAGCTTAAGCATAACCCAATCATTTCACAATGCCAAAAGTGCATGCGGGATATGTGACAGGAACATGTCCTTACTGTGGACTTATTCAGATGATTTGCAGTAAGGGGTGAGGAAATATACCTCAAATTCAGATGCTTTCTCGTAGAGTTTTTTTTTTTTTTCATGCAACAATACTGGAGTTAATATTTTTGGATGTAACAGTTTTCCTTTATACATTTTGGTGTATGAATGATGATGAATCTACATGAAAATAAATGTGTAATGAATGTTTATGAATTTTAGCATGACTTCCACTGTACATAGCATAGCTACTCCTAACAAAACTTAAATAATAGCATAGCCTACAGGACAATGTTTTAAAGGGAACCTATTATGCCCCTTTTTACAACATGTAAAATATGTCTCTGATGTGCCTAGAGTGAGTATGTGAAATTTTAGCTCAAAATACTCCACAAATAATGTTTTATAACACTTTGTAACTGCCCCTTTTAGGCTTTAATCCTAATTGTGCCATTTTGGTGACTGTCTCTTTAAATTCAAATGAGATTGTGCTCTTTTCAAAAGAGGACGGAGCTACAAATGCCTATGTGTCAAAATAGCGGCAAATTCAAAAACAAGACTAATGTCCGATGCTAATGAAGGAAAGATCGTCACTAATGAACGGGACTTTCCATCTCTGATGACGTACAAAGGGACAATATCAGTTTCTGCAGACAGTTTTTATAAAGTGTGATTATAAAAAACTATTAATACATTTTTACCATTAGAAGCTGTTTATGTTTACAGACTGTTGCCACAAAACTGTGTTTAAACCCCTTATGATTTTTTTAAATAATAGGCCCCTATTAACATCTGTTGTTCTACAGATCTGTTGTACAAGGGTTATTAAGCTACTGTTTTCATAGTGTTTGCCACAGTTTCATACAGATAACATCATGATGATCATTGTGTTTTCTTACCAAGTATGGTCTCCTCAGCAATAAATAATCTGTGCGCTTTTTTTGTTGCCTGTCTAATGCCTGTAATGTAGTGTAGTCAGATATTGTCAGATACTGACAAAAAATATAAAAGCATCCCCTTAAAAACATATCAAATAAGTTCATATATTATATTCTTCAAATATAATATAATCAAATGTAATCTCTCTTTATTAATATCTGAATTACTGTATTAATGCTGTCTAAATTTGTATTAAAACTAGTCTAATGATTCACCACTCATAATGACTAGATCTGGCAACATGGCAGAGACTTCATCTAACAGCTTCTGTGAATCAAGGATGTGAATTTACATGATTAAAAAAAATCCTTCATAGAACTTGAACATACATTTTTTTTTTCAATGTCTGAACCCCGGTAACTTCATAGCTGGTGGGGTCTGAAGGACACTACCAACAAATAAGAACAAGTCAACCAAGATTACTAAAGTCTTGTAAACATGTTTGACCTGCATTTGCAGGTTATTGTTTTGCATGTGAACAGGGATTGTTTGGATAATTTTTGTAGGTAATATGTGTATATGTGTGCAAGTAGACATGTTCAGTTAGAATGTTTACATGGACAACAATATTCTGAACAAGATTATGACATTAGATTAAGAATCTACCAGTAAACTATTTTTTTGAATACCTTAATCTGGCTAAAGTCATACTTGAATTAAGGTTGTAGTTGCATTATGGTAGTGCATATAGACATGTACACGCTTAGTCGCACTGTTGCCATTGTGCAGGACTTTTTGGCACATTTTGAGACAATGTAAACACACAGAAGACAGTCAACAGTTTTATAGCAAACAAAAGATCAAGTCTTTGAGAAACAATTTGTATCCGCTGTCCTCTGTTTGAAAGCATATTGTTTCAAGTAATTGACTGCCCTTGAAGCCTTCATAATATTAAACACACCCAAAACTGTATATGGTATCACAACAATGACAAACACTATATTAACCATATCAAGAGAAATTCTTGAGGGGACGTCGAAGACACAAAACACAAGACATGTGCCATTAATCAATTAAGAAATATTCTAAAAGCAACTCATGTAAACAACTTAACAATATTATCTTATTCAGAATAAGGTAAATCATTTGATTACTGATGTCCATGTAAACATAACTGAGACATACCTCATTTTGGACAGCTTGTCCTGGGCTGAAATTGAGCGGTTTTTGAGCAGAGTGTCAGAAGCAGAAGCTTGTTGTGGGTCATTGATTGGTCAGCAGCTGTTCTGAAAAAAAGAGCGCTGAAGTCATTCATCTGTCAACCAATCACAGCTACAGGTGCACCGTGGCCAATTAAATGTGGAGGAGAGAGAGAGAGAGAGAGAGAGAGAGATAGACAGACAGGTGTAAAGAGAGTCTGTGACACACAGAAGAAAAGAAACACAGAAATAAACCAAGAAAGAGAGGTGAGAAAGAGAGAGCGAGTAGCGGAGAAGCATGTGGCACGCAGAGAGAAGAGAGCAGCGGATGAGAGCGCTCTCTCACCACCACTCCACAGACAGCAGCTAATGAAGTAAAAGAGCGAGAGACGAGAAGTGCGTATAAAACTGGAGATCTGCTACCTGAGGAAACTTTCTGACACCAACCAGAGCGTCAGAGAGCATCATTGGGTTGCACACAGAAAAAAGAAAAGAGTGTTGCTGGAAGACAAGCATCTACTATGGAGAATAACATAATAAGCTGAAGACAATGGGAGACTGAAAGGGACGCTCTTTTGACCTCTGCACTGGCACCTTTATTGGATTTCCGACATTTGAGTTTCAGGTCTCAGGTAAGAAATTTTTACTCTTTCAAAACTCTGTATCTTAGAGCTTGGAGCAAATTAACTAAATGAGGTGAATGTGACAAGGTAAAAGGAGTGCTGTTTGTTGTAGGTTTTCGTTTTGAGGGAAGCAGAAACATTTGCCTTTTAAATTATGCAAATGAAAAAAAAAATCATGAATATGGATGAGCACGGACTTATCTGCACAGGATTGAGACGGGGCTCACAGTGTATCGATACAAAGCTTTTCTGTTTGAGTGAAATCTCCCTCTTTTATGTGCATATGATCGCAACTACAAATGAGACATGACCTGGAAATAAAAACTGCAAAAGTGACAAGCTAATTATGCTCAACTCCTCTGACTGAGCAAAGCTGCAGTTTCTTTCTTTATACTTTAATAGTAATAATATTAGTAGTAATAATAGTAATTTCTAAAACATGTGTTTATTATTTTATAAAACTCTTATTTATAAAAAAACTAAATAAAAAAAACTAATAATGAATATCACACATTTTTACCCTGATTTTATAATGACACTCACTAAAATGTCATATAACATATATATATATATATATATATATATATATA
>CAIGQV010019029.1:2869648-2883720 GCA_903798115.1 Danio jaintianensis
ATGCAGAGCACAAATTCCAAGTATGGGACACCATACTTGGCCACACTTCACTTCACTTCACTTCACTTCACTTCACTTCACTTTCAGTAATATGCATATGATATATCAAAACATAGGATCATTTAGGATTCACTACAATTAATCAAAAAGATTCAGAATAAATCATGTTCACTACAATAAATCAGAATAAATCATGCTCACTACAATAAATGATACCTTTCACTATTTTATATATGAATATAATATTCACTAGAACGAGTCAGAATTTCTAAAGCCAGATATAAATTTTTAGAAGACCATTTTTTATTAATTAGATTACAAAATGAGCACCATGAGTGGTTGAACCTAATCTGCAGGTCTAGCTTGTGTTCTTCTTTTAGACTTAGTCAGAGTTAAAACAAAGCTGAATCTAAACCCTGGTTAAAAGGGCAGCTCATGTTGTTGGATGCCAGGTCTATAAATCCATTGAGAAGCCAAGATCAAGCAGGAAAAGGTCAATCATATCTTCTTCTTATAAGCCACTTGGCTCCGTCTGGCACAAAGCTGTTGGGGACATAAATACCTGGCACTGGGAAACATTGAAGCTGAAGTTTGGATCATAATCTGACCATGGTGAAGAGAGTCTGATGTGAGTGTTTGAGTGTGATAGAGAAGAGTTCACTCATTCAAGAGTCATCCAAGCAGATGGGCTCAGCTCACAGCAGGCATCACTCTTGTGGAGTAAAGCAGAAAGGATGGCTGTGATGGAAAACTGAGAAAGGGAGAAAAAAGGTAAAAGCTCCAAATATGATTGTGAGAGACCCCCTTTCTAGATTTTACTAAATGAGTTGAACTCATTTCAACTTAAATTACATGAAACTAAGTTAAAACTTTAAGCTGAGTCTTGGATAGCTAACTCATTTCGATAAGTAACAAAAACATTTAAGTGTGACTTATTGGCTAAAAATTCTAATTTCTTTGCAAAGACATTGTCTAAAATTCATAAATTAATTAAAATCTTAAAAAAATATTTGCAGGTTCTGTTCATTAACAGATTCCTGCGTTTTGTGTTTTTTTCTATAAGAAACAGTGAAATTAAGTAAGCCTTTGGAAATATTTTCACACAAACTGACAATATTTAATATGAAATACAACAGAGATTGTACATCATCATTAGCCTCTCAGAACACACAAATGAATTAATAACCAAAAGCCACTACGATCCAGAGCCTGCTGTGTCTCAGACCGATTCCAGTGCTTTTTCATATCTAATCTTGCCATCAAAATAATTATCTAGTTTTAAAATTGCTTCGTCCCATCATTTCTCTCTCTTTTTCTCTTTCTCCATAACAGACCATCTTAATTGACAGTCAGAGAGTGCTGTCTGATAGAGTGTGACCTTACACTAATCTTCTCCAAACCGTTTATTCACAACCATAATGATATTTTGTGGTTGCCAACAAAATATCTCTAATTTGTGTAGGGGAGAGCAACATATTCTCACTCCCGACTCGTCACATATTATCGCTCGGTCAGGACCCCTTCTTGTCGCTTATGTGATGCTCCTTTGGCATAGTTTTATAATTCACAGGGTTCTCTGATGCTTTTGGTTATTCGCATAATGCATCCCATTAAATGGTTTTTCCATGTATTTGTAAAATACTAATCATTTAAAAAAAATGCTTTCAGAAATATTTTGGAGCAACGACTGCACAGCTAACCCTAAACCTACCCACTTCTGAACATCATAAATACGCAGCAGGCAAATAAATGTGAAGTCATGTGTATTTATTGCAAAAACAACTATAAAAAAGTGATACAAACAAGTCGTGTTGCATTCTAAGTCTTGTGAAGCCAAACAATGTTTTTATTGAGTAATTTATGAGGTTTCAATCACTAAAAACAATATGGCTCCCGCTCGCTGATGATATTCTCCAATTCAAAAAGAAGCTCCAGCACATTAGCGTGATGTGATTGATTACTAGGCACAGTGGGAGCCAATAGCAATTGAGTTTGAATCTATTACATACAACATTCAAACTGTGCAGCAAATGGAGATTCATATTCATATCTTTTCAATAATCTGTGACTGCAGTTTTATCTGCCTGCTATATCCTGCGTTTTATATTGACAAATGGTTGGGTTTAGTGCTAGGAGCTGGGTTATGAGTTGATTAATGTGTTCATAGTGCTATGCAAGTAAAATTATTTTGACTGTTTACTTCAGAAAAACTCACACCCCAATAACAGCAAAAAATATTACCTAATATGTCATTTAATCATAATGATAACATTGCCAATGTCTTTTGTGTCAGCACACTGACGCCAAAAGTTTCTCATTTAAAGCAACTGAGGACCGTGTGTGTCATAAAATGACGCAGGAGGGGTACAAGCAAAATCGTCAAAAAGTGACAAGAAGGTGTCCTGACCGAGCATCGATATGTGATGAGTCAGGAGTGAGAATGTGTTGGGGAGAGCTGTATTTTTGCAAAGCTTGTTGCCATAACATCAAGCCACTCACACAGATAGCATGGCAAAACGTCTAGAGCCTGAATTGTCCAAAAAGAGTATAAACTGGGCTTGTTTTCTTTCAAATCTCAATTGTGTGTTGAATGCTAATTGTCCAAATAAGAGTGTGAGATTGAGAGGGGCTCTAGATAAGCCGTCAGTTGATCTACAAGACTTAAGACATGAAAATCAATGACACAGCGGGGCAACTGTCATGAGGTACAAATGGTAGATGAAGTAGGTCCACATTACAGTCTGAGGTTCATATATCTGTCAGCTCAAAATTAATTGAAACTTATCATGGTCTGCACTGGGACCACACAATTTAACATAGAGAATGACTGTTGACACCTTTTGTTGATTGTTTTAGAAGCATGTCTCATTAACCTATGACATTTCACTGGGATTATCTCATTAATGGTTGAATGCAGACACTGCTCAAATTTCCATATGTACATATTGTGTACATGTAAGCTATGTCTATCACTGATGAGCCATTAACACACATACCCGCTCTTGGGAAATAAAATATTAGTGTTAAAGGACCAGAATACATATCAATGAAACAGGTCTAGTTGCCATTGCTAATTCAAGGTGTTCATGTTATTTGTTGGGTATTTTTTTCATTGAACAAAATGTGTAGGTCTAGGTTTGGTTCTACTCTCCCTTCTCCAAGTGGGATTTGAAATAGCATATCAAGTATGGAAGACTGTCATGCTTACAAAGATGCTTTTTGGATCAGGGGAGTGAGGTTCACAACCAACCAAACCTCTCACCCAGGTCACAACACCAATTTCATCACATTGTGTCTTGCCCTGTTCTTTGGAGCTGAGGAAGTTAGTTCTAACTGAAGTGGTTAAAACAATGTAGCTGCAACAGAGTTTGGGAAATGCTTGACCTATTTATTTACCAAATGATGCATCATACTATGCTAGTTCAGCCATGAGCTATGTCCTTGTTTGGGAAATGCACCCCTGAGCAGGAGTCAAACTAGCATTTTCAATGGGAGGTGTACACACTAACAAGGATGCTAAAGACTGCAACCTCAAGTATTAGTCTCTGCTGTGCCTCTGTTCTCACCCACCTAAACCTCACACCACTGTATATGTCACGGTACCAATGCAACATCTCATGGTCTACTCGTCTTTCACCAATCACCGATTAGGATTCAAGCTACTGTATCGAGTGGAAGGCTGGTGCACTAAGAAGGATTCTAAAGACTGCAAACTCTAGCATCAGACACTTCTGCACATCTTGAGGCCATTAGAGTAGGGTTTACCTACACAGCTCTTATTAGCTTGCCACCTTTACACTCGCCCTACTAAACCTCACTCCCATTCGGGTCACAGCACCAGTCTAGCCTTTCATGCAAATGAGTGTTTCCAATGGGAGGAAAGTGCACCAAAAAGGAGTGCATGGTAGTCAGTGGTGCACCTCTTGATACATGCAGTGTAAAGGTTTCTTAGTAACATTCATCTCTCTGATCTTCACAGCCATCTGGGTTACAGCACCAGTGTAACCCGTACAGTTCTACTTGCCCTACTTCAAGCAAGATTCAAATTGGCATCTCCAATGAGATGTACTAACATGGATACTAAAGACCACAACCTATCAGTCACTTGTGCCCCTCAAGAGGTATATGGTGCAAGTCACACAGCTCTTTTAAGATGACCTCTGTCATACTCATCCCCTTTAAATCTCACTCCCATCCGGGTCACAGCACCAATGCAGCCCTTCCAGTTTTACTTGTGAGGTATTTGCACGTATAGTTATGTTATTAGTGTCATGGACACTTAAAAACTGCTGCCCCTAGTCAGTTGCAAGTGTGCCTCTTGAGGCCAGGGAAGCAGAGTTTTAATCACACAGTTTCATTACCAGTGATACAAGTGTAACCAATCTGGATCAATTCACCCCCTCATAGTGGGATTCAAATCGACATTACCAATGGGAAGTGCACAGACTGGGAGTTGAATACAGGAGACTCTAGCATTAGTTACTTGCACACCTCTTTGATGCCAGGGGATTTAGGATTTACACGCACAGTTCTTCCTATGTGGCTTTCACTGTGCAGTAGACTATCTATCCTGCTATCCTCCTAGAGATTTTCTTTTTATCCTTCCTTCTTGTTATCCTGCTGGAGCCTCACTGTGGGATGCAAGACTATTCACACTCCCGACCCCTGATCACTTGCCACAACAATTTATCAATATTTTAGGTCTTGCATTTCCAGAATTTGATTTGTTATTGTAATGTTAATATTCATAGTAATGCTAATTATACTGTCATAATGTCAATTTTATCAACATTTTGGAATACACTGGATGACCAAAGTCAAAATTTGTAATATTTACTTATTTTTTCTTTGCTGTGTCTACACCATGCTGTGCAGTCACTTTACAAATTTCCCAATGCAAAAACACCTATTGTGCATTTTAATAATGTTGTGATGTATGAAGCTTGACTTATGAAGTCACTTTCAAGCAAAGCAGTTTTCTGTTTACATCAAGACAACACGACACCGGTTTCTGTTAGTCAGCAAGAACAAAAGCAAAATTTGTGTCAGGAAGTGTTTTACACTTGCGTGAGTACACATTACAGTATTACATCTGCAAAATAAGATGGATACTTCTAGGTCCATCAGCTGCAAAGAAAATAAGAATGCTAAACTACACAATATACCAATATAGTCAAATCAGATAGCAATTATTTTTTTAGACATTATTTTGAACAGACCAAACAAAACCAATTTAAAGTTGTTTCAAGAGTTTGAAACAGCTTGCAAATAAAAATTTGTAAGGCTGGTAAATGCCTTCAAACTTCTATTTGTCTGTGGTAATTAATATGTAGTGTATAGGTAGTTACAGGTAGGTGGGTGTTACTCTGAGGCTCCACTTTTTTTTACTTGGAAATTTGGTTTATTAGATTGGTTTAGTGCATTAGAGGTCAGGAACCTTAAAATACAGATTTAGAATATAGACCTCCAAATATAGATTTTGCTCAAAGCAAATAGACAAACTAAACTAAAAACTACCAAATTCAAGTTTTGCCTTGAAGAGAAGTATTTTAAATGCATTTTTTTTCATGTCCTGTAAAGACTACTCGCCATTTGCTTCCTTGTTCCCTAATCCTCTATTTTTCACATGCCCCTTGCACATATATGCAAGAAACACAGACTTTAATACGTAATCATCTCCCTCAACACAGATCATTGCCTCACCTCCCTCCGGAGCTTTTATTGTCGCAGTGAATGTCTCTCCATTTATCTCTCCTCAATGTTTTCCTGTAGCTCCTCATGGCCATAAATCTTCAAAAAGTCATTCAGCCACACAAAGGAAATGCCACAGACCATCGTCTGATCTGCCGCCTCTCAAGACTTCTCATGAATCAAACCATTTAAGGGTGAAAAACACCTTCTGTCAGAGCTCGACATAAAAAAGATGACCAGCTTAAATAGCGAGGCTTTGACATGTGAGATGCCTCAGTCTGGCTTATCTGATTCTCTTTCTATTTCTCTGCTGCCATTTAAGAGTCAACAGTAGACACTTTACTAACCTTCACTAATAGGGCAGCACTTATACCATGCAAACATTATTACTGGACTCAATGGTTACAAAGACGATGCAAACGTTTCTGAACTCCTATGAAAAGACTGGCATGCTCTGATTGGCTTAGAAAAAATCACTATAATAAAGAGAGAGGAAAGGCAGTAATTACCTTGATCACTCTTCATTGTTCCTGTTATGGAGGAATGTAGCAGCTCTGAAATTCTCTGTCTATAATTAAAATTGTCTGCCATCGCTTGTGACAGAAGCTTCTTGTAGGTGAGAATGGTACTAAGAGATGATTTTAAATGACTGTATGACCAAGAAGAGAAAATCCGTCCAAAACAGTCCGAAATAACAGATGTATAATTTTAGGAAATAGTGCTCTCTATATGAAAGCAGTCACACTTGAAAGTATGTAAATACATACACATTTCTGAAGCTCTTAACAGAAAATGGTTTGTAGTTGTAGCCAAAAATAGTGTAATTATATATAATTGTTACAAATGAGGATTCCCACAATTGAAGGTGTTGTCAGATTTTGCTCAGCACTAGAGACACATTTTGTTTTATGAGGACGTACTAAGCATAATGGTATTTTTATATTTTAGATTACATTTATAAATTTAGATAGCATTTTCCTAACATAGTTTTTCCTTTTTTACTGCATTTGTGGGAAAATTTGTGAAAACCTGGACAACATACATGGACACAAACTTAGCTATCTGAATTGGAACATTGCATATTGTTTTAAATAAATTATACAGCTATTTCACTTTTAATAACATTATTTGTATATCCTTGTAACAAACAAGCGTGTACCTAAAACAGATCTTTTCTTTAAATGCATTTCTTTAAATCTTTAAATGCGATTAACATGCAATAAATAAACTCACTAAAAGTTTAAAATAGAAAGTGATTTTAATTAGAATTAAAATATGATATTTATTATAGCTTTTTACATTTTATTCATTTATTAGTCATAACGATGACGTGAGGAATCTCAAAAACTCATAAATTTATTAATGGAAAAAATGAAGAGATCACTTGAAACTTCTTCAGTTTTAAAATAGCTAATAGAGTTTTTTTCATTAAAAATGCTTAAATTAAAATGTGCTATGTTTATATTTTTTAGGCAACACATTAATGAATGTTATTCTGACCAACTGCCATTTTCTGAAAGAAAAAAAAGCTCTAAAAAGAAATTTGATAGAAATGCTATCATGCATTCATAGAATAAAACAAATTTTAACATTTTATTCAAAATCATACTCAATAAATAATAAATCCAGAGAAACTGAGAATATTTATGTGCTCTCGTATTCCTTTTTCATAACTCTGAGTATATTCTAAAATAATCAAACAACCAGATGGAACAGCCAAATGTTTTCATTTTGATCAATAAAATTAGTTAACAATTTAAACATGTTTTAAATGTAATTAATTAACTAAATATAAATACTGCATAATGTTATAAAGATGCGCATTTAATGTGTAGTACTTTTCAACTAGGCTACTGTTATCCATCTTATGTAATAATTCTAACCCTGAAATTAATTAAATATAAATGCTGCATACATTATAAAGATGTGCATTTAATGTAGTAGTTTTCCACCTAGGCTAATTTTATACATTATATTTAATATTTGTAACCCTGAAATATCCACTTCCAGCACTCTCAAATGATATCAAGCAACACTAAAATATACAGTTCTCTTGCAAAGTGCAGAACACAAACGTTTTCAGAGAAGGTCAGAGAACGTGAATCCTCTAAATGCCACTTCCGCTAAAGAGACTAATTCTTAAATCATTCCACCTGTAATGAAACGACCTTTCTGCATGAGCTTAATCCCAATAAAGCATCTCATATTAGCCTCAGTAGACTCCAATGTGCAAAAATCAAACAGTCCGAGCTTGAAGGTGGAGCGTAATAAGATGCAACCTTCCGAGTCCTTCTGCTCTCGGGCAAACGTCAATGTGACAATGGCATTTTAAACTTTATAATCAAATTATTATGGTCGTCCTCTGTCGACGAAATGGACGGAGCATATGTGTTCTTTGATGGCTGTTGCGAAGGGACATTCTTGGACAGGATTGACTGTGTTATCTGTGTGCATGGTATAAAACGTTCTGGTCCGACTGTCTTTTTCTTCTTGTCTTTTCCATGCTGTTTCCATTACCCTGGGATGTCCTGCCCAGGTTGACATTTACAAGCAGAACGCAGGGTACAAGAGGCATGGGGATTGATTACCGGACTGACAACTGCTAGTGGCACACGCTGTGTTTGTTTATCTTTGTACTTTGGGAGATTAAAGAGTTATCATACTGTGCTTTTTAGATTTCTGTTAATACCCGCACAATGACAGGCTACATGATCCATGCGGAGAGAGAAGTCTGGGTGGCGCGTGGACACAGTCTGAACAGAAAGTTAATCTAGCACAGCTTAAAAATCAGCTGAAGTAAAACATGAAATGTCAAATTTAAATTGAAACTGGACACATTTCATGTTTAATTAAATGGCAGAGAAGCTGTATCAGTCAATCAATATTACCGTATTACTGTATTACCGTATCAGTCAATCAATAGAGCGAGCAATCAATCAAGCAATTAATAAGTCTTACTTTAATTAAAAAAACAACAACAAATAAGTTATTTTCAAAAAAACATTATAAAAGTAAATCAAATTTGTCTGCTCTAAATTTTGATTAAAATGGTTACAATATTCTTTTTTCTTTTCCAGAAAACATTATACAGGAAAAAAACTTAATTTATGGTAAATAATATTAGTTTCTTTACCACTGCCAATAAAATTAAATTATGATAGGCTATATAATGAAATAAACATGAATTATACGTGGCATTTCAAAAGTTTATCAATATTCTTTATATGTCTGCAAATACACATTAAAAGCATTATTTTGACGTTTGAAGTAATATGTAAGCTTGTTTGCAGCTTTACAAGAAAATTGAATTTTAGTATTCATTGCAGTATTAATTTGTGGAATTTACATGCGGTTTCTGAATGAACAACATGTTTATTAGTCCATCCATGATGATAAATGTAATATTATTAAAAAGCTACACAAACATAACATCATTTATAATCCCATGCTTGCCTTTAAATTGGAAGTTTAATTCAAAATGATATTTACCATGAATCAAACTGCCTTTTAAAAGGCATACTCAGTTCTCTCCAAAAGGACACACAACCCCGCTATAACTACCAGACCATTAAGAGAAGAAGCGATAGCGTCGACCTGAGAGGAGACTTCCCTAATTGAACATTTTCATTAGTTAACAAAGGGTGAGGTGAACTGGAACGCCTCTGATTGGGTTTTTATTTATGTACATGTTCACAAGTGCCTCCCGTCTTTATTGTGCGCGCACACGCACACACACACACGCACGCACACACACACACCGGAGGCTGTCATGGCAACCTTCACCTGTTGTTGCGAGAGGGGTGAATTTCAAACAGTGTGCTTTCACAGAAGCGGAGCCTCCTCTGATCCCATACTCCACTGCATCTCACAGCCAAGAAAGAGAGTGAGGAGAATGATATGATGACAGCCAACACCGTGAAAAGTCGATATTTAGTGCAGCTCTTTGAACTGACCCAAAAATGTAATCAAAGGCATGTTATACGCTTTCGCGCCTTGTCAAATACCAATTCCTGAAGAACACAGTGATATAATCTGGTATTAATGAAGTGGTTTAAAGAGGCTATATGTGAGAATTGTGGTGTATTAATTCTGCTTTTTAATGCCAGTGTGTGAACAGCGTATAATAGGGTTCCTATGGGAGTTTCTGGAATATCATGTAATTTAAAGAAAGTATATTCCAGACATTGAAAGTGATTTTTAGAGTTTTTGTCCCAATTACGGAACAGCAGAGATTTTTTTTTTGTCTCTTTAGATTTTAGTTTTCATTTATACTGTGCCAAAAAAAAATTTTCTCGTTGTTTCACGCCTATTGTTATGGTAAGCCTATTTTATTCCTTTGATGCTCATCAACCAGCAATCACTTAAGTCAAAATGCAGTTACCAGACAGCATCTGTTAATTATGGCTAATGTATCTGGATATAAATTTTTGGAGCTTTGGCTTCAAAATGACCACTTAAAAGACTGAGTCAAAAAGTAGCTGCTAAATGTAAAATTAGAGATTGAGCTATCAAATAGGGGATAGGGAGCACTTCACAGCTATGCAAACAGTAAGTACAAACAAGCAGTAAGTAGGTTAATCTGAGGTAAAATATTCATTGTACTTCTCATAGTGGCTATTAAAATCACACAAAATTATATTCAAGCAAAAAGTTTTTAAAAGGATGTTATTGTTTTAACATATATTTTAATATTACATTATTATTATTATATATAAGCACAACAGTGGCCTGTTTTTCCATTCATTGGCTGTCAAAGACAGCTTTTTAGTCAGGGAAAAGTCAATGCTTAAAGTATAAACTCTTTTATACTAACAATGATATAATTACAATGATATCATCAGCTATTTAAAAAGTGGTTCAAATGCACAATATGTAACAATTGTTGTGTATTAATATTGCCAATGTGTGAATATCTTCTGATGAAACCAGAAAAACGAGACATTCACAATGCCCTAAGTTGTCTGTGAAAGTTTGTAGAGAAGAAATTAACAAGCAAACAAGGGTTTGTTTCAGCATAAATGTTTTAAAATGTCAGTGGTTCTCTGCACCCTCCCAACTCCACTCCCAAACATTGTTTCAAGTTTCTATAGTTTTACCTGATCTCAGATCAGTTTTATAAATTTGTTTTAACGAGAGATTTATATACAAATATAAATGAGTAATAGTTTACAGTCCTCCATTGGTCTGTTTTATTGAAGTCTTCCACAGAACAAGTGTTAAAAATATACATTTGTATTTATGAAAGTGCTATATAATATTTATTTATTAATATATTTATTATATGAAATAATGCATATTATGGTATTAGGTGACTGGCTAATGCATTTGTCAGATAATGTTTTAGATAAAATGTCTGCAGTAAATTTGTAAAAGCTGTTTTATGAATGTTTTGTCTGAGTTTTTGTTGATCATCAGGTGTCCCCAGCATGTGGGGTTTCAAGCTCTTTGAAACATTGAATTATTTTGCAAATCAGTTAGTACTGTTGATTCGAACTGATGTGACATTCTTCATTCATTTATGTGTTTTGCAGACAACAAGGAAGCTTTACTGCTAAAAAGGAGATATTTAGCTTCTAAAATGTTTTGTCACTAGCAAGAAATTGAATAGTATGTTCACAACAAACACACTGCATCCAGCAGGATATGTCACATGGTTTATTTGCATTTAGCCCAAAATTATATATTTAGTTGTCCTATTATTCCTGATGATCAAAGTTTTTTATTATTTAAGAATTAAATTACATATTTTACTAAGCATTTTAAATGCAAAATAGAGTCCCTCAACACATTTTTAGGTCCAGGAAAAATATAAATTTCAAAATACATTTCACACTTATCTTTAGCAAACTCTGATGTACAACAACAACTGCAAATCATGTTTTAGCTTGTGGCAACCTTACAACAGCAATACTTCAAGTCTTCACCAAACTTTTGGTAATTCAGGGGTGTCAAACTCATCTCAAATGCATCCCAACATAACACTGAAGTCATGTGCATTGCTGATGATGCCTAAATAAAGCATGAAGAGAAAACTCAATTATCACCTCTCTTCTCTTTCAGCTCTATCAGCTCGCATGAGCGAAGTGTTAATTCTTCCAACATGGCCGTCATGTACACTGACAGAGAGAGTCAACGTTGTCCCACACACTTCCAAAATGTGATTACAACACTCCCAGACGTCAGACAAGTCAATGTATTTTACGTCCCCCTACAAACTACGACAGTTTCAAGGTAGGAACTTTGACTAGAGCGAAATTAAACAGGCAAAACAAACATCCAAACACATTTACACCATAAAATGACATTTTATTTGGATTAGAAATGACAAATGGAGAGAGAGTCTGTTACTGTCGCAAAAATAAACATCCTTTCCAAGCACTCTGCATATAAACGACTGCGAAATGAGGGCGCTTGTTCATATTTATGGCTTCATCTTGTCATAATTCCTCTTCTTGTAACATATGGGCAAGAACACAAACACGTATTAGCATATATTACACACACAAAGAGCCATTCATCTCCATAAACAGCCCCCTCTGTGTCAATCTTTCCCTCTCACAGATGTTAAATCCGGGTTGGCAGCTGAACTTCGGGGCATCATGGTCAATGTGACACCCAGTATAGACCCAACAGTGGCCCACGAGGGGTACAACTACCTGGCTTTGATATGTGGCGTGCCTCTCATCCTCATCATCATTTTGGGGAATGTCCTGGTATGCCTCAGTGTGCTGACCGAACGCTCACTCAAAACAGCAACCAACTACTTCATTGTCAGTCTGGCCGTGGCTGATCTCCTGCTGGCCATTCTCGTTCTGCCGCTTTACGTCTACTCTGAGGTGAGGGCCAGAGATTGATGACGGATATAGGTGGTCTAAAATTTCTGTTTGACTGTAGGCATGTGATGGTATACAATTTTGAGGGCATGATAATTGCTGAATCTTATGATATAGTCACTGTCAAAATCAGAAAAAGTGGTTGAAAAGATGGACAAACATTTCTGACCTATTAAGAGAGCAAAGACATTTTCGCTGTATTTCCTACAATGTTTTTGTTTTGTTTAAAGAAAATATTTTTAATTACAGTAAGTACCTTCAGAATTGAATACATTTTCCCCAAAATACACTGCAAAAAAGGCTTTTACTTTCTTAATTTTTTTATATTTGGACTAGAAACAAAACAAAAAAAATCTATGTAAGAAAAGCTAACATTGATCATTCAATTCAAAAAGTTTTGCAATGTTGTGAAAGTAGCATACCTGCATATACAGATATCAGAGCACCATGCATTAAATAAATAAACAAGCATCAATGTTGTCAAATGTATCCAGTCTAAGTGTCACGATCAAGGAAGGAAATTGAATAAATGGAGAATATTGTCCGTCTAGTCAAGTATTTTTTTACTGATGAAAAGCTAGGAGATGATGGTACATGTAGGTACTGAGGGCTACACAGTTCCTGAGACATTGAGGTGATGTTGATTTTGTCTTATTGAACCTTATTGTTGTGAACTAAAGTTTTTTAAATAAATACACAGAATAAAATTCATTTGAATATCTGCATTGTGTCAGAAAACTAGAGAAATTTATTCAGTCTCTTTGACAGCCTGGAAGGTTGAGGCTGAAAAATAAAATGGCTTGGCGTCAACCTAGCTGAAAGAAACGTCATACATGAGGCAGATCAAAATGATCTGATTTGATAAAAAGATAATTCTTTCTTGCAAATTGAATCTTTCACAATATTTCAAAGACTATACATTCTTGAAGACAGTGGAAGTTTTAATTAAATATTGATGTTATGATTTTACTTTTGTACTCAAGTAAAAGGTTTTTAAAGACTCATGGTGTGAATTGCTGTCCTTGACTTTATTGTGTCTGTGAAGTGAATATTGATGCAGCAGTGAATGATTTCCATCTAAGACGTATTGGCTTTATTATATGCTTAGTGTGAATATACAAAGGATTTGGTTTGTTTTTCAAATTAATTCAAATTTAACTTCAGTCAGTCAAGATCACTGAGTGATAAATCTACCATCTACTCCCTGATATTTGAGCCTATTATTGTTATATGTATTATGCAATCTAAATACGTAGCCAATGTTCTTAGATTTTAACATTTATGTATTTAGGTTTCATAATTATAATTGTAATATTTCGCATGGTTTGGAATGAGAAGTCTCTTTTCCCTGTGTGTATTTTAGTTTCTTGGAGGAATATGGACCCTTAGTATGTACATCTGTGATGCCCTGATGACTATGGATGTGATGCTCTGCACTGCCTCCATTTTGAATCTATGTGCAATTAGTGTGGACAGGTGAGATGTACGCGCACACACACAGACACACACACACACACACACACACACACACACACACACACACACACA
>CAIGQV010019029.1:2883730-2901394 GCA_903798115.1 Danio jaintianensis
CACACACACACACACACACACACACACACACACACACACACACACACGCACACACACACACAGAGCCTCTATTATGCATTATAAAAAGTCATGTTTTGGTTTGGGGGCCTCCAACAACAGGCTGATATGCACGCAAGGTCAAAAAACACTTATAATATTTGTCTAATAATATACATTTATTTTTATCTAATTTTCCCAATGACTCCTATATGATTTGTTCAGTGATTAATTTGTTCCAAACCCCTCCTTTGCGTGATGCTAATCTGCGATGATTGGTCCGATGACCCAGCCTGTTGTGATTGGTCGACTTTGTTCAGCACAAGACGGAAAGAAACGCCCACCACGGCTTATCAAGATTGTTGAAGTAGCCAGAGTACAGAGTACAGAGTGTGTGAGCCCAATGCAGGAATGCAATAAAGCAATGCAGTTAAACACCAGCATATTACTCTATTCTTAACCATAACCCCAAGTAATAACAATGACATACATTCAGAATTAAATGACAGTGTCAAAAGTTGAACTATTTTGAAAATTGACTGTGGCACGTGTATAAAGAATAGCAGATTGTGACCATAGCAACAACAAATGGCAGGGAATCTTGAGCTCAGAAATGCATTTAAGTCAGTAAAGGAAGCGCCACGCTTCACGTTTCCACGTGGATTTAGAGGCGATATGTGAATAGCCCCATAAAGTGTTAACCAGATACAGTACAAACCACATGGAGTGATTGCTAATTTCACTAATTTTTATGTCATGATCAATCCCATCCCCCACACTCCACTAGTTTTACCAGATCTTTCACCCCATATATGGGATTGTTTCGTGTCTACGTTGATACGAGCAGGCAAAAGATTTGAACTCAAGATGATTCATATATTTGACTCTTGAGTCAACTTTTTCTTTGAGAATCAATAGTTTTAAATACAGTGGACCTTTTAGATTTAAACCTCAGCTGGATGTTTTAATTTCATTAATTGTTACACACTGCATGGAAGGTAATTTTCAAAAACCCATAATAGGGGCTTTTTAATAATCAATAAATATGACATATCGTAAATTAAAAAGTAATAAGTAACTCACACATTATGAGGGTCAAACAAGTAACTCTTAATCATTACTTACATTTACATTTATCATACATTTAAATTATTTATGAGTCATAAGTCATAATTATGAGATAAAAGTCCAAATTATGACAAAAAAAATTATTAATGCATATGATAAAATTTAATCATGTCCTGGCTTAAAGCCTAAATTACAACAAAAAAGTCAAAATTCTGACAAAATGATGAATGCATAAAATAAAATGTAATAATTATGGTATAAAAGGTTGAAATGGGCTTCCATACACGTTCAGTGCTGCATAAAAGATTAAAAGAAAAATAATAATTTGTTCATCCACATTATCCACACGTTTGTTATGGTGGTCCCTAAACTTTCCGATGAAATTTTAATGGCTTTTTTAACATTCAGCAGGTCTGTTTTGCACCTCTCGGTGTGTTCACGGAGTGAATCTTAACTCTCTGGTTATGTATTATTGGCTGTCCAGTGGGATGCTAATGAAACCACGACATGGAGCTGAATTTCATTACTTACTCAGTGCATCATGCATTACCGCTTCACGTAAACAATATAAAACAACTTCAAGAGGTCCCAGACCAAGGCGCAGAGCAGGTCATTCTGTCTTTGACGCATACTAAAACAAAAGCAAGCTTGTCTCTGAAGATGAAAACAAAGGTTTGGGGTCGAAAGAGTGTGGATAATTAAAAAGATGAAACAGACTTATGAGGTCTCATGCAATTTAAAATGATTGCACTAGAATCTTCCTGCGTCTCAGTGGGTCACTCTGATTAACGAACGTGAACAGAAAACATCCTCTAAAGAGTTGTCCGTCACAGCAAACAAAAGTAACTGCAGTGAAAGCAGACAAAAGACTGCCTTTCTAGCTGTCCTTCATGTTTTAACATTAAGCGATCAACAAATTATCTGTATGTAAAGTCTTTGGAGTGACTTTTGTCATTGCAGAATTATGATGAAAGTTGATCTAGGGTCATGTAATAGTTTATTGCATTCTGTTGTGTTCAAGCAGAAGTTGTATTGCAAAGTATCAGACCTGATTAATGTATCCGATTTAGAACCACATATGCAAGTAACCCAAACCCCCCAAAAAAAAAGATCAGATTGCATGTGGTTTGTGCTGTTCATACAAAAAGCAGGCCTGCATGACATACATGGAAAACTATAGTGTTCACTCATATATTGTGAGTTTAAAAAAAACTACTCCTCACTTAAAACGTGATATCTGATTACATGGCATGTTATGGCAGCTCATTTTACATTTCCACACAAGAAAGAAAAAAAGAAATCATACGATTTTAAATAATGAGATTAAGTCATTACTTTAAGATAAAAAGGCAAAGTTATGTCAAAATTAAGAGATAAAAATGAAATAATGGAAGACACTATATTAAGTTTAATAAAACTAATTAAGATAAAATAAAAAAAGATCACAAAATGATCAAAAGTGTGTCAAAATTAAGAGATAAGCTAAAATGATGATAAATTATGACACAATGTCAGAATTATAAGATACAAAGTTCAAATTATGACAAAGTAAAAAAATTAAATGTCTCTTTGTCATTACCACTGTCTTTAAAAGAAAAAAAACCCTCTTAATCTCTTATATCAAAAACAGTATTTAGCTTAATGCCTGAACTAACCTTATTTCTATGTTTCAGGTACATTGCGGTGGTCGTCCCACTGAAGTACAACAGGAACCAATTTAGTGTTCGTCAACTGGCCTTGATCACAGCCACCTGGGTGCTTTCGCTGGGTGTAGCCAGTCCTGTAATTTTCGGCTTGAACCAGGTGCCAAACAGAAATCCTCATGTGTGTAAACTGGAGGACAACCAGTTTGTAGTTTACTCATCCGTCTGCTCCTTCTTCGTCCCCTGCCCTGTCATGCTTTTTCTTTACTACTGGATGTTCAGAGGACTCAAGCGATGGAGCTCTGGTCGTAACCGGTCACACCTCCGCCGGCCACCCAGAGGCCGCAGGAGTCTGTCTTTGCGACTGGGAGCAGCTTTACAGAAGGAGAAGGGACGAGCAAGGGAGAAAGTGGTTTATCTCATGCCTGCAGGTCTCAGTCCAACATCTCTTACTGCTACTCCAACTACTCCAATCTCCTCAACCAGTCCGGTAACACTCACCACAGACGATCTTGCAGAAGGTCAGATGCCAGGAGCAGAGAGTGACCCCATGACCACACAGATGGACAGTGTGTCTGATGCAGAAAACCCTGAACGAGCCACTGAGGATGATAGTGGCAGGGAGAATGGTGTAGGGAAAAACCATAGGCCTCATACAGGACGCCGCCACAGCAAGAGTAACAGGGTCAGTGGACGAGAGCGCAAGGCAATGAAGGTGCTGCCTGTGGTTGTGGGTATGTATTATTTTGTATACTTATCACAATGCAATTCTTTGAAGTACTCTCAAAGATAAAGGTGTCATACAATCCAGTCAGCAAACAAGGTAGTAGTGGCAATGTACATATCCATCTTTGCACATCAAATGTAAAGCCATTTACAAAAACAATTAAGAGATCATTTTGCAAACATCAATGCAAGTGAGTTCATATTTCTGTTATAATTTTATTATAAATGTGCTTATATAACATTATAAATGTAGATTAAAAAAGGTAAATGCTAAACATTTTAATCTGCATTCTAAAAATAGTTTTGAACAAGTAAAGTAAATTTTGTTTCTGACACCACTCTAAGCTAATTTTGAGGTTTTTGTTTTAATGAAACTAGATAAAGTACTCAAAAATGTCAGTTAGCAAAACAATGCTTGTAAGCTAACTTTTATTAAGACCATTCAGATTCTAGAAACAAGATAAAGTACACAAAAATGTCAGTTAGCAAAACAAAAACTGAAACATTGGAAATGAAACAAATTCAAGACATAAGTCATTGCACAAACACAGATAGTAGAAAGCGCAGACTTTTGCAGTCCACGCAGGTGGAGAGACCGGTGCCGAATCTGGCGCTGCCCTTAAGTGATGTCAAACCAGGCCTTTTAAGAGGAATGTAACAATTCCTCATTGGTGGCTTAGCAGAGTGTAGTTTTTTACTTCTTAATCATGTTTTCCCATGGTTAAATTCCAGAATCACAATGCCAAGGTTTGTGGTGAACTGCCACTGGGCTAAGAATCTCGGTGACAGTGAATGGGATAATGATTTTGGGTGGTAGTTTAATAAAGCCTAAGCAAAGTAATCACTTTTAAGAATATTTTAAAAAGAAAGACACACTTTTTGACCTACAACATAGATTGTGCACATTCCCAACAAGAGGAGTTTCTCTGGCTATTCTCCAGATGTGACAACATCTCTGCATAAAGGTGACAGTAAAGACCCTGACTTTCAATTCCAGACAGGGAAAATGGGTAGCTGGTAACCTAGACTTTATTCAGATGGAGAGGGGCCCATGGATGACTCTGGTAATGAGTTGTGTGCATCCTCCACCCATGAGAGTTGCTGGCTTCAGAGTGCCGGATTCTGTGCTATCAAACGTTGCAACACTCTCTATCAAGACCCTGATTGACCCGCTCAGTCTGGCCCTTGCTCTAAGAATGGAAACAAGAAGACAGTTTAACACTCGCATCAGTAAATAGCAACACTTATTACAAAGTTTGGAAATTAATTAGGGACCCCTGTCAGAAACCATGTCCCTCGGGAGATTATAAAGTGAAAAATCATGAATGTCATAAGACATAGAAGGGCACCAGAACTGTTGCTTAAAAAGAATGCGGATATGAATAACTTCTGAGTGGCAAGTCACGTTAGAACAATGACCACAGAGAATAATGTCAGAACTTAACCTCTTCGCCAAAAAACTTGGATGGAGACATTACCCCTTCTAAAGCCATGTGGACCTTCAACTCAAACTCCCAAGAGTCTCTCAGGTTGAATACACTCAGGGTGGACAGGTACTTGGATAGATCAAAAACGTGGGATGATGTGTCAGGTTTGCGTCAGATCTTCTTAGACCCCTTCATAGTATGAAAGTATAGAATCAAAGCATCCATACAGAGTGCCTACCGAGCCTGCCTGCAGTTGGTTGTTTGCCGATTTGGATATACTACATTTTTTTTATGATCGGTTTGATATGATCCAATGTCCAATGTTATGCCCCGTAGACAACAAACGATAGGAAAAAATGTCCTTTTCATTACCTTATCATCTGAGGAAGAGCACTGGGAAAGATCTGCATCAACCTCTGCATTGACCTCCACCACAAACTGACGTGTGGGATCAGGGACGGCAGCTGAAATCATTTTTGACAGTGATAATCCACCCAACAGTTAAATCAAACCTACTGCCGGGCTTGGACTTTTAGTGGGAACTCTGCCATAAATTGACCTGTTGCACAACAGTACAGGTTAAAATCTATTCTTCATCAATTTCTCTCCTTCTGGGAGAGCCAAACTCAGAACTCACAAAAAAACTCAAACTCAGGGCCTCAGAAGCGGGAGTGGGACGTATTACATAAAGCAACTATAGGGGCCTCAGGGAGCTCCATTTCTAGAGTATGGTAATTAAGTTGGTCATGTTACCAGACATATATCAGCATGTAAAATCAAATCATTAAGTCGATCCAGACAGGTGGGTAAATCTGTTGTGAGAATCTCTCCCTAAATATATTGTCAGCCAATTCCTACAGGAATATTGTACATCCCACTGTGCCTCCATATTCCATTTGCACTCTGTTTCCAGAGTCTGGAACCTGATGTAATAATCTGACATGAGTTGGCTTCCCTGTCTGGGGTCAGCCAACAAAGACCATACAATCAAAGAGACTCTTCATCTCCCACACTGTTGTCCCCCACAATGCCATGCACCAGACAGCAGTGTCAACATTAATGCCACTTATGACTGTTCTGTAACAAAATTCAGAGGTTGCAAGGAAAAGAACATGGAACATTTAGTTAAAAAGCTTTTTCAAAGATTGAGCTCATCAACATACAGTATGTACCTGGTGGGGGAAGGCATGGCTTATGATGATGTTTAGTGTTTGTGGGGGCTGATGGAATTGGCAGCGAGTTTGGGGCAGTGGGTGATCTCAGCTGTTGTAGTTAGTTGATGAGCTCGGACATCTGCTCTACCAGAGCTTACATAGCCCGAGACATGGCCAACATCTGCTACTCTTGATGGTCCAGGCGTGCATTGTTGCTGGCAGACAAGTTTCTCAAATCTGATGCATTCTTTGAATCCATGATGTGGTCGTTCTGTCACAATAATCGAACAAGAAATCAGTAGGGAATTTGAAACAAGTTTATTTATTGACAAAGTCAAGAACTGCAGTGCAAAAGTCCAAGAGGGCTTATGAGATCAAAAGCAAATATCATGATAGCACAGCGTGAGCAGCTATGAGGAAGCTGTGAGGCCCGACAGCCAGTGAGACACACAGAAAACCAGAGAGAAATTCACAGGCACCAAAGAGTAGAATCCACAGGGAACAAAGAAAAAGAACAGAAGACCATAAACAAACAACCAGGAACAATCTGATAATAAAGGATGAGAACAATAAATATGCAATAAATAAGCAGCCCAAACAAGCCACAGCTGTTGCTGATCAGCACGATCAGACAAGCATGCAGGCATGTAACACACTCACGCACACAGAACAAGAATCAGTCAGACTAGTTTTTAAGCTTTTAAGCCTAGTTAACACTACATGACTTTAAACATCAGCAGATTGCTGTGCCATTCAGACTACATGACTTGTTTTTTTTGTCTTTTAATCGATATGGTGTTCACACTACGCGACACTATGCAAATGATCCAAAAGAGAGGGGACACACTCTACATCACTCTACAACAACTCTTTCACCCAATAACTCTGTCAAGCCCCCAAACTACAGCCAATGAAATGTTGTGGGCAGAGCCGTCAGAAAGAGCTGAACACTATTGGCTGCTTGTATGATGATGACATCACTTACACACAGCATTTGAAATTTCTCTGAAAGTGTTCAAAGGAGCATTTGAAAGCATCCACAATCAGCTGATGTGTCAGTGGATCGATCGCTCATATATCTGCAAGTTTCAGTGGATAGATGTGGCTTTAATATGCTCTCATGTATCTGTAAACGCAAGGTCAAGTGAGTGCATGGATGGTCATTCTTGCCAATCACAGACATTTCTGTTGAGCTGCTGAACACAACGGCCATTCAGCTCATGACTTGCTTTTTCAATGGCTGCAACTCATCACTACATCCGACCCCACATGGGGTGAAGTCGGATGACTTGATTTTTTGTCTTTGAGGTGTTGGCGACGAGTCAGCGAGCCTTTTTGATATGTCGTTCAGTAGGCTGAAATCGGGCTCAAAGTCCTGTAGTGTGAAATATGCATTAGGGTCACACCTCTTTTGGATCATATTTGGTTTTGATTATGGTTAACATTCATCCTGGGATTGTTTTGACAAACATATGCAACATCACACATTTTATTTCAATCAATATCTGCTTTCATTTTTGGCTTAGATCTTGTATTGGTATTGAGAGATTTTCACCATCCCCCCAACACCAAGGGGGTCAGAGCTGAAATCCGTGAATTGGGCCAAGAATTCCATGGTTAATTCCTAGTTTTCAACTGACCTCTAGGCATTTCTGGTGAGCTGTCAATATGTCATTCCGTATTTGGGTCATTGTACTTTAGATCTGCCTTGAGTCAGCATCAATGATGTACACTGCCTGATTGAAATCACAATGCAGATGAGAAGAGAATAGTCTAACATACTGTAGGCATCTAAAACAAATGCTGGTGTGTTGCCATGCTGCTCTTTTTAAATCTTCAAAGGTTTTAGAAACCAAAACTGTGTGGGTATACATCAATGGATACAATGCGTGTCTGAATGTTCTTTTATGTGAAAATATTTAATCCAGTCATGAATAAATGCATGAGCTGTGAGAACTAAATGATAGCCATTGGGGTGGTCAAGTATGATGAAAACACTTCTATAATGTCATGCTCAGAATTACATGAAATTTTCTATGGTTTAATGTGACACCTGCTGCTCTTGGTTTATGTTCTAGTAGAAGTCCTATCAGGAATAAAAGCAACATGGTTGTACACCATTGTTCCCTGCGCAACTTTCAAAGGCTGAAATCAAAGTGTGCTGGAATACAATAGAAAAAAATGAAAAGGTAACTGACACTGTTATCAATGTGCCCGGAGAGAAGAAACTACACACAATGTGGAACAAACGGTGTGTTCCTTTTGCTGTTGGACTTCATTCATCCACATGAAAGAGTTGGATGAATTACCAAGAATTTATATAAACTCCTAACATGATCTTCTCACCCTCAGGTGTTTTTCTGGCCTGCTGGACTCCATTCTTCGTGGTTCATGTGACTAAGGCACTGTGCGAGTCGTGTGATATTGGACCAACACTGATTAGCGTGGTCACGTGGCTTGGTTACGTTAACAGCGCCGTCAACCCCATTATCTACACTGCCTTCAATGTGGAGTTCAGGAACGTCTTTCACAAACTTCTCTGCTGTCGTTCCTGAGGTTGAATGTGCAGTTATTCTATTCAAACAATAATGATCTATAAAATCAAGATCTGAGTACACAGTAATCTCCAAGCAAAGGAATGCTTGAACTATGGATTATAGGCTGTGCAGTGGAATGTACCATCAAGGAAAATTTTGAATGCCTTAGTTAACCGGACATGTTTTTTTTTCTTGTAAAACAATTGCCTGAACACTTCAGTAGATAACAGAATACTGCTGATTTCATAGCCCAGAGGCATAAAATATGTGAAAATGTCCACAATGGAAATAACAGTCGTCTGTGTTTGATATGTGATTGGTATCAGTGTTCATTTAATTCTTTTTTAAAATGGATTTTCTTATGTTGTTTGTTTTGAATAGATATGCAGTGTGGACAGGCATCTTTTTTTTCAAGAGCAAGTCAACACATTCAGATGTGATCAAGAGCTGTGTTTGGAATGGCATAATAGCATACATGCAATGCAATTTTAGCAGGTTTTAGCTGAATAAACTGAAATAATTTTTTATTCCTTTTCACACAAATTATGATTAGTGGGTACCACGTAGCAGTAAGGTTGGATATAATTTTTTGACAATACTGGTGACAAATTGATTCTTTTAAAGCAGTACATGTGCCTAAACTGTGCTTAAACTGATACTTAAAAGCTTAATTGTCCGTAGTGTATGTGTGTGAATGGGAGTGTATGGGTGTTTCGGCTGGAAGGGCATCCGCTGCGTAAAACATATGCTGGATAAGTTCATTCACTGTGTCGACCCCAGATTAATAAAGGGACTAAGCCGAAAAGAAAATGAATGAATGAATGAATGTAATTTAATAATATGTTCAAATGTAAGGTATACTTGCATTTCAAATTTAAGTAAATACAAAACACAACAAATTCACATTTTCCTGCCTTGTCCTGAATGTCCTGAACTATCATGAGATCATTAAAATGATGTTTAAAACAATACATTTCAGTTAAAATATTACATTTTGACAGAATAGGGATCAGCTTGACATTGTACTTTCTAAGTTACAGTCTATAATGCAGTAATTTGCCGTGTCTATGATTGTTGCAAATATTTTTGTACTTGTTTACTTTGCAGTAGCTGATGTTGATTATTTCCTTCACACAGGCACTCATTTTTGCTGTTCTTTCTCTCCATTTCTTATTCACCTATGAAACAAACTATGGGTCGGTTGAGTGCTGACATCTTGTGGACAAACTAAGTAATGCAAAAATGATTCAAAGCACATGTGTGAGCTGCTCATACACTGAATGAAAAGCTGCACATATACAGTAAGCAGGTTTTACCGTAATTACAAATTACAGTTATATTACTTACAGTTTACCGATTTAAAATGTAGCCAACTGTATTCTTCATATAAAGAAGCATGCTCAGGAATTTAAGTGACACTGAAATGCGGCATAAAAATCTGCATTCTGGTAAATAATAAGTAATTAATGTTTTTATACATAATGGGGATCATACTGGGCCCCATAACTACAAATCAGCTTCAGTGACATATAAATGATCACATTTTTTAACACCCCTCACTGGTCATTTAATTTTTAAATTGCAGCAAAATATTTGCAAAATTCTCAGCACATGCATGTATCAAGAAATAATGCACAGTAGCAACAAATAATGTCTAGGCTAATATTTGTATGCAATATGAAACGACAAGCATTTTTTAAACCGCTGCATTCTATATTGTTGAAATTGTGTTCAAAGCACACCAAATTTTTATACTGCCCACAGTATCCATATTATATACCAGAAATATGTTGTCTACTAAAAGTGTGGTAGTATGCTTATGCTATTCTAAACACAGCAGTTGATTCCTAAATGTGCACATGAGATTTATTGCAATTGTTCACTGCCCTTGTCAACATAAACCGGGAAAGTGTGACACATTAATCAGAAATTAATGACTCATTTTCTTACCTGCATCACCTTTAAAAACTGTTAGTCAGAACAAATGACATTAAGAAGTTAATCCTGTGGCTTCATACAAAGAAGAAAATGTGCCAACTGTTGTACATACAGTTGCCAAAATCAATGGATGCCTTTCTCACACAGTCTGTCGATTTTGTTTTGTTGCAGGTGTCATAAAACATTCATAAAACCTGTAGATATGCTCAGCGGTGTCTGATAATAAAACTGCATAATAGCACGGGGGATTGTGGGTATCATCTGGGGTGGATTATAGTAATTGTGCTTCTAAGAATCAGTGTCGTAAAGAAACTTGTGGAATGAGTATTGCTGTTCTTGTACAGGATCATCTGTGCATCTGTCACTTTATGGAGATGTATGTGCTTTGCTGCTTAATTTGTACCAATAATATATTTACGCCATGCTGTGGGATCCATACGTCTGAGACCACACTGGCTATTTACTGATTATACACTGACAAAAACAAAAACAAATCTTAAATTTTTCATCTTGTGCTGATAATATAATTTGTAAGGTAATATATTTAACTATTTACAGTGTATATGTGGTCTCAGACATTTGGACATAAGTGCATTCATAATATACTACATACAACATTGTTTAAAGGTTTGGGCTTAGAAAATTTGTTTTTTATTAATAATAATTTGTTTTATTAATTATTTTATTCAGCAAGAAAGCATTAACTTGATTTAAAAAATGACAGTGAAGACATTTATAAAGTTACAAAAGATTTTTGAGTTCTTTCCATTTGAAATAAATACAAAACGGTCTTGTGCATCAGATCAGCATATTATAGTTATTATTTAATAAAAATCATGTCACACTGATGTCTGAAGTCACAAAGCTAAAAATTCATGAATGCATTCATTAAAAATGTATTTTTTTTTTTATATTTATATACGAAAAACTGTTTCTATAAATAGATTTAATGATTAAATAAACTACAAATTAAAACAAATAGAAACCATTGCAAACCCAAACTTTTGAATGGTAGTTGTATATACAACAATTCAAAGTTCTTCATAATAACTGTGAATTTCATAAAGTGGGATTTTAAATTGCAACCACAAATCAACAGAGAAAATAAATGTTTTGTTTTACTTATTTGTCTTAAATACATTGTCATAAGGGCTGCACGGTGGCGCAGTGGGTAGCACGTTTGCCTAACAGCAAGAAGGTTGCTGGTTCGAGCCTCGGCTAGGTCAGTTGGCGTTTCTGTGTGGGGTTTGCATGTTCTCCCCGTGTTCGCGTGGGTTTCCTCCGGGTGCTCCGGTTTCCCCCACAAGTCCAAAAACATGTGGTATAGGTGAATTGGGTAAGCTAAATTGTCCATAGTGTATGTGTGTGAATGAGTGTGTATGGATGTTTCCCAGTGATGGATTGCTGGATAAGTTGGCGGTTCATTTCGCTGTGGCGACCCCAGATTAATAAACGGACTAAGCCGAAAAGAAAATGAATGAATTAACATTGTCATAATTCATAACAATCATAAACATATCACATTCACAATCACATTCATTCTGACATGCCTCTACAATATTGAATGGAGGTTGGTGACAGTACCTCTAGACTGGGCAACTGGGGTGGTGGTTCCCATTTTTAAGAAGGGGGACCGGAGACTGTGTTCCAACTCTCCAACTGTTCCAACATGATGTACCGATCCTTTGTGGTAAAGAAGGAGCCGAGCCGAAAGCTCCTGATTTACCGGTCAATCAACGTTCCTACTCTGACCTGTGGTGTTGAGCTTTGGACAAGAACTCAGATACAAGCAGCTGAAATGAGTTTCTTTTGCAGGGTGGCAGGGCGCAACCTTAGAAATAGGGTGAGGAGCTCTGTCACCCAGGAGGAACTCAGAGTAGAGAAGTGGTGGAGCAGTGCATTATGGGATTAATTGAGTGCACTTCAGAACATCCACTATGGTTTCAGACACCACTACAAATGTCTGCTTTCTCACATAGTACACTATTTAAAGGTATAGATGCGATTTCGGATACAGCCTATGCATTCAGTCTACAGCCATGAATGATACATCCAAACCGAAGGCAGAATTTTTCAAAGTTACACCACCGCCTACTGACCTGGCATGCATTATACAGCATTTTTAGTTGTCTTCAAAAATCCTCTACGAATCCATACGAGAAGCTGGCAATCAAATAGACCAGCATTCATGCAATTCCCTCTCAAGCACGATGCTAAAACCCTCTATTAGACAACTCTTTTTTTTTTCTTTTTCTTTCAGATCTCTTTCTGCCCTATAAACACAGCTGTCAAAGCCCAGATGAGATCACAACCAAGAGCTATGGAGGAAGTGAAGGCAAATTGTGCCCTAAATAGTGTCACTCGGCAGGAAATTCACAGAGGAGTCATCATAAAGACCTTATGTTGTGAAAAAGGATGTTCTCATAGCTGAAGCAAATGCATATTCTTTTTGGAAAAGATCTCCAGCTGACAAGACGAGCTCCTTGAAAAGTAAACAGTCAGCTGCTTCTCCTTGTTTTGATGCGGTTTTGGTTGCATACAAAAAGATCCTGCGGTGGGAATAAGCCACATGCTGGTCTGTTTAACCAGGTTTGATGACTTCTTCATGCTGAAAGTGGGTGTCCGCAAAAAATAGATTAAGTGGCATTGTGTAAGCGTCAAGTAACCAGGGAAACAAGGCACAGTGAGGTGGAGCACAGGCCACGTTGAAGGGCAGGTCAGACAGAGCTTTCTAGACATTTATAACACTAAACTGGCCGCTGTGCCAGAATTAAATGTCAAATTATCGGTTAATGAGAAATGGTTAATGAGTCGGAAGTTTCGCAAGTGACGTTAATTCACTGAACTTCAGTGCTGGATTATGGACGTCATAGGTGTTGGTGAGAAGGTTACACTCCTACAGAAAACTGGATGTAACTCTGTGTGAGACATTTCAGCTCCCTAGGAGGTTTTTTAAGGCTGTTAATTTGACAATCGGTGAATGTGGCATTTAAAAAGTTTTATGACATAACTTCAAAGTGCTTCTGGATGCTTGTTCACTCATTAGGTTGATAAAATGAGGTTTTATTTTAATTTACACAATATATTTTCACTTTATTTTATGACAAAATACAAATGTAATATCCCAATTGTGATTTATTACAAAGGTTGTTTAGGCATTTACTAGTGCATAAAAACTTGTTCACTTGCATTTTAGAAAACTATAAATTATTTTAGCTTTTCTGACTGGATTTGAATGAACCGAGCATTTGATTGGACAACATAGATTGTTGTCCAATCAAATGCTCTCTATAAATAAATAAAATAGCTGAATTCTAGTTGCTTAGAAATTAAATGACATAAATTAAAACCTGATGGCTAGCTTTGAAGTTGCAACAAATCTTACAGTGACATTACATTTTTTTATTTTTTATTTATATGTATAGTAACATTAAAGTTTTTTTTAAAGGAAGGTCTTGTTCATTGGGTGGCCGTTTTTGCAACATAAACTGCCTCATAAATGTTGTTAATTTGTTTTTTTTTTTTTGCATTTTTGCCTTTATTTGACAGGACAGTTGTTTGGGGGGGGGGGGGGGGAAGGTCCACGAGCCAGGATTCAAATTCTGGACGCCCGAAGCACTTCCGCACCATATGTCAGTGTGCTAACCACTGGGCTATTGCACCGACAATGTTGTTCATTTTTAAAAGGTGTTCAAAAATATATCACATCATCCAGTGAACATGTGGAGTCCTAAGCACAGTATATAAATATATATTTCAAAACAATGTTTTACACTCTAGTCAATTCAGACTGTTTGTAAATAAGCATTTTGAAGAACACAATTTTCACTTCAATGATTCTATAAGCATGTTAAATTTGTGATGCAAATGACGCAGGATGACATCGAAGGGCCTTCCAGTTAACAGTTTCTTTGGCCTTGTACTTCATTCCCTCACTCTTCGATGAGATTAGGTAATGGGCATGAGACAATCGGTATGGAACACAGCCTCTTTCATTTTAAGATAATTTGAAGATTGTTTGTCATCGTTGTGTAAATCCTCTGATTCTACTCATCATATTTCAAGTGACAAGCACCATAACATTTGCTGACACTCCCATTTGAATCCCATTCAGGTTACCCCTCTGGTTCTACACCATGGCACCAACCTAAGAATTCAATTCTTCTGGTTCTACTTGCAAAATGTGATTAATTCAGTCACTCTGGTTCTATTAACATCATAGTACCAATGTATCAATTCACCCCCTCTGGTTCTAATTGCACCATGTCACTCATTCAACTTGCACCATGGCACCAACATAATTCCTTCTCACACCATTGTACCAATACAACCCCACAGCACCAATATAACCCCTGTTGTTCTTGCACTGTGTCATCAATACAACCCCTGGCATCAGCATAACCCCTACACCATGGCACCTATGGCACCAATGTACCAATACAACCCCTCTGTTTCTAATTGCACCAGGGCACCAATGTACCAATACAACCCCACAGCACCAATACAACCCCTCTGGTTCTACTCACACCATCACATCAGTCTAACCCCACTGGTTGCACTTGCTCTATATCAACAATGCACCAGTACAGCAATCTGTGTTTTACTAACACTGGTGCACCAATAAAAGTCCTCTGTTTCTTGCACCATGCCACCAGTACAACCCCTCTGGTTTTATTCACATCATGGCACTAATTTAATCTCTCTGATTCTACTCGAACCATCGCACAAATTAAACCTCTCTGCTTTTACTCACACCATTGCGTCAGCAAAACCCCTCAGGCTGTACTTGCACCATGGTACCAATGCACCAGTAAAACTTCTCTGGCTTCTACTAAAACTAGTGCAGTAATAATACCCCTCTGGTTCTACTCAAACCATCGCACCATCATTACTCCTCCAGCTCAACTTGCACCATGACACCAACAATGCAACCCCACAGCACCAATACAACCCCTGTGGTTCTTGTACCATGTTACCAGTACAACCCCTCTGGTTATACTTGCACCATGGCACTGATTTAGTCGCTCTGGTTCTACTCACACCATCACATCAGCGTAACCTCTCTGGTCTTACTTGTTCCATGGCACCAATGTACTAGTACAACCCCTCTGGTTCTATTTTCTCCATGGCACTAATGTAACCCATCTGCTTCTGCTTAGATCATGGCATCAACATAACCCCTGTGGTTGTAGTTGCACCATGGCAACCCCTATGGGTTCTACTAACACCAGTGCTAAAATAAAAACCCTCTTGTTTTACTTGCACCATGGCACCAAAGTACCATATCAACCCCACTGGTTCTAGTACCACATCACCATTACAATCTCTTTGGTTGCACAACCTCTCTACTCACACCCTGGAACCAAAGTAACACGTTTTCTGCACATTTGGGCTGTTGATTTTAAGCAGCACTCAAAGAAGAAAAATCCAAACAACAGAAGATTGAATAGACAATGGATATGAGAGGACGAGATCAGAATCTCAGGATTATTTACACCAGTGTGGTAATGAGTCACAGTATCAGTTCACTGCTCTTCTCTTGTTTTCCTCTAATTTCCTCTCATCCACTGTCATAGTACTTTGCAGCAAAGTGATATCAGATATTACCTTATGTTAATTAATGATATCATAATCATATTCACATATGTACAAAACTGAAAATTACTGTTTACAATATCAACAAAATGAAACATGAATTCAACCGTTGATTCGTACAGTCTTGTTTTGTAAAGTAAAAGAAAAAATTATAAGCTAATATGCAATCTTTAAGCTAATAAGCTGTTATGCTTATATCTCAGGTCTAAAAATAGTAAACACTAAAAAACAAAGTCATTATTAAAAGAACTATTCATAAATAATAAAATGCTGAATAAAATGTAGTTCCCAATTCCATTTATTTTATGAACAAAATTATTATAATAGAATCAAATCTTATATCCCACAGAAAAATTAATGTTCATTTTCGACCAAAAATGAACATCTAGCACTCACCTAGCACTTCCTTTCCGTCCTCGTGTCCTGTTTTAAATTGCTTTTTATAATTACTGTAATTAAGAGATTCTGACTTGTGAAAAGTGTTCACATCCCCTTAGAACTCATAATTGTAAACTGGAATTTTTTGACAAAAGACATGGCACACAGCAATTTCAGGCAAGTTATGATTGAAAGATTTGTATACTGGCTGCACGGTGGCGCAGTAGTCGCTGGTTCGAGCCTCGGCTGGGTCAGTTGGCGTTTCTGTGTGGAGTTTGCATGTTCTCCCCGTGTTCGCGTGGGTTTCCTCCGGGTGCTCCGGTTTCCCCCACAAGTCCAAAGACATGCGCTATAGGTGAATTGGGTAGGCTAAATTGGCCGTAGTGTGTGAATGAGTGTGTATGGATGTTTCCCAGTGATGGGTTGCAGCTGGAAGGGCATCCGCTGTGTAAAACATATGCTGGATAAGTTGGCGGTTCATTCCGCTGTGGCGACCCCAGATTAATAAAAGGACTAAGCCGAAAAGAAAATGAATGAATGAATGATTTGTATACTAGTTTTAGTGAATAAAAAACCCTATCTGATTTACATGAATAATCATATTAAAACGAAATAAAAACATATAAATAAATAAACTTAAATTAAATATCAATCTAATTCAATATCAAACATACAGCATGGAAAAATGAAAATATGAAAAGTGGACACTGATAGAAAAGTAATTAAGTAAGTACAGTGTAGGAAAGAGGAAAATGTCAGTTAATTCGGTATGAGATCAAACCACAGTTAAAAATCTCATCTTTGAGAGTAAACGCTAATTTCTAGTTTCCAGGAATATCTGAATGTCTTAATTACTTCCACATCATTAATTTACTCATGGGAAAAGAAGTGTGTGCCATTGATATTGCTGTCGTTTTACATTTAATAATCTAATCCTTTTATAACCAAGACCTGTACTTTTCCAAGAAATACTTTCTAGTTATCAAAATAAATATGTTTAGCTGAGCCATCAGTGTTACTGGAAGGAGTTTCAACCAACATCTCACATCTCTCATTTAAAAATATACCATACTCTGTAATTAACGCCATGTTTTTTCAACAGGCATAGTTTTTCCATTAGTCTGAGTGTCAAAGGCTCACTTGAATCACATTAAAATAATAATAATAATAATAATAATAATAATAATAATAATAATAATAA
>CAIGQV010019029.1:2901404-2924847 GCA_903798115.1 Danio jaintianensis
AATAATAATAATAATAATAATAATAATAATAATAATAATAATAATAACAACAACTATGAAGGGGAATGTTACATTGATCAGGGTCAAATTAATCTGGTCATACTGTTTAGTAGTATATTATACTCCATATCTAATAAAATATAATATATAATTATTTTTTGGGGAGGGGCACGTCTATCTGCAGAAAAAAAACTAAACAATTGCAAGCCATTTCTAATTATGGGGATCTGCTTTATAAAAAAGACTGATAGTCTGATATTAGCTTCCCAAATGCTGGTGAAGTGCAGCCCTGCCACCCTGTTTTCTCTGTTTCAGTGTCTAATTAAGCAAAATAATCATAGAAAATGAAGGGGTATCTCAGATGTATTTGTATTACGGCTGTCAAAGTGAATGTTTTAATGGGTGCAAACTAATTAAATATGTTGATTGAACATTTTTTTATGTAAAAAGTAATTAAAACAGTGTTCACGTTAAAATGTGCTAATGGAGTGCCCAATTTATAAGTAAATGATGGAGAATTAATTGAATTCCTCTTCACGTATAATTTATTAATCATATAATCCCATGGATAACAAAAGACAGTCTATCTATCTATCCATACATCCATCCATCCACCCACCCACCCACCCATCCATCCATCCATCCATCCATCCATCCATCCATCCATCCATCCATCCATCCATCCATCCATCCATCCATCCATCCATCCATCCATCCATCGTCAGTCAGTCAGTAAGTCAGTCAGTCAGTCAGTCGATCTTTTTATAAAATCAATCTGAAAAAGAAAAGTAATTTTTACCCAATACAGTGTCTAATGAGAGGCATTTTAGGACAATGCTGAAGGCTAAAGCAGGGTCTCCATGCCACTGTTCTGCTATTATGGACAGGAATCTAACCATTACTACCCTTCATTAAGCACATTTGCATTGATTTGCTTGGCAATTAACAGTTGCACAGAGGATCTAGGAGGTAAATCTTTCAGCAGTAGTTGTGTTATGTAAAGTTATGTGGTAAACAGGGTCAATATTAGTGTTAAGTTATAATAATCTTTAACAAACTGCTGCTCCAGACAAATCCAAGACTTCTTTGTGTATTTGCAACATTTTTTTAGAGCATATCAAAAATCTCTGATACAACAATTGAGTGAGCGGCGCAGTGGGTGTAGCTATAGGTCAGTTGGGTAAGCTAAATTGTCTGTAGTGTATGTGTGTGAATGGAAGTGTATGGGTGTTTCCCAGTGATGGGTTGCAGCTGGAAGGGCATCCACATTCCGCTGTGGCGACCCCAGATTAATAAAGGGACTAAGCTGAAAATAAAATAAATTAATGAATGAATGAACAACAATTAGAACTAATAATATTTGAGAGAGTTGTATTTAGGCAATAAGTATTAATGACAAAAATATCTTAAAGGTGTCATATAATGAAATCTGTATATACCTAGGCATAGCTAAATAATAAGATTTCAGTAGATGGAAATGGCATACGACTAGTCTTAAACATCAGTTTTCTCGTTCTCATAAATCCTTTAAGTGTAAAATCCTGGTGAAAATTAGCCCAATCAGAAACAAAGCAGACTGCTACGTTGCACACTGGATCATTAATATGCATGCCCTAGAGTGCATTTAATTGGCCACACATTTTCCTAATGATTTTATAACAATGATAAAAATGTTCCCATTTTTATGGTTATCTAAGCTTAGTTTAAACTTACTATGTATGCAGGACTCTTATTTTGAAAATGGCAGAGGCAGGGAGACTAAAGCCCACCTCGCCACATCTTAATATTGTATTCTATATATTGCTAAACGTCACAAATGGTGTGTGCAGTGTGTAAGATACATCATCTGGATGCACTGGGACACATCATCAGAAATGTACCCTGGGGTCACTTGGGGTTTTGGGTATTTCAACATCAGACAACCTTGCCCAGGTGACCCGGCTGAGGTTGATTACAATCCAGCTTTCGTCCCAGCAGTAAAAGTTCATGAATCCGCCCTGTTTATCCACAGCCACCTTGTGGCCTTTTCTCTCACATACTGACTTAATGGTCCTCTTCTTAGCTACTCCTGTTAGGCCTAGTTGGTTGAGGACTTTGCAGAGTGAACGTTCTGCAGAACCTCCACAGCCCACCTCTACTCACAGTGAGTCTTCCAGCCCCCTTACCGACAACTCTCTACCAGTCCCTGGTACTTTTGCGCTTTTCCTTATGTTTGTCTCTTCTATCAGCTCTCCCCAAGGCACTCTGAGTTCAAGCACAATCAGCTGTTTTGTTGCCTCAGAAATTATAATTACATCTGTCCGGTATATCGGTTATGACAGTATCCTTCGGCAACTTCAACTGCTTCCCCGGGGCGACAGTCAGAAGCTGAGTGGAGAAGACCACACCTTTTTCTTGCAGGGTTCCTCTCCAGCTTTGACAAAGCAATTTTCCTCTTCAGGGCATGATGGTGCCAGCTTGAAACTCTTCCTGGATTAGCAAGTGTCTCTCCTTCCTTCAGGCCTTACCCACTAGGGTCTTTGAAAAAAGACCAAGCCAATTCTCGCAGTTGCCAACATGCCAACCAACTCCTTCTGCCTGAGGCGTGACAGCCTGAGGGTTGTCTCCACCCTTCACTTTCTCCCTGTTCTAACCTCAATGCCAGCTGCTGACACTTTCTGATCCAGGGCATCCCTGTACTGAAGGGCTTCTCTTGTGTGTGCCACCTTAAACAGCTGACAACCTGTAACTACTGACTTCCATAGTAGGTAAAACAACAGCAGAAGAAAGAAACTCATAAAGGTTTGAAACAAGTGAAGGGTGAGTGAATGATGACAGAATTTTTATTTTCGGGTGAACTATCCCTTTAAAATAAAAGGTATATTGTACATCAAGCTGGTTGTTTTCAAAGAATAATGCTCAACAGGCATATCAGCAGGTTGATATCTGAGAATAACATACCTTTGAATGTTGTAATGAAGTATGAGAGCTGTGAAATAATATATTATATTATAATAAAAAAGAAAGAGTAATCAATAAATAAAAAAAATATTGCTGCTAGTTTTAAATAAAACAATTATGTAATTATATTAAGAATAATTCAATGAAAAATAATACTATGTTATAATGTTATAATGTCTTGTCATAGCCATTATTTGAGGAGCATATTTTGAGCATTCCTTCTAGGTTACTGGAGTGATATTCTATAAAATATTAATGTGTGGAAAAAGACAAATAGTGAAAATCAATTTCTAAGATGTGAGGGAAGCGGAAGAACTGTCAAAATACAGGAGCGGGAAAGAGGTTATTGTGAAGGAAAGCGTGATTGTCAGCAATTTTTAAGTCAAATAAGACAAGAATAGATCACAATGTAATCAATACATTATTATTCTCCTCCACAAGCTGTCTCTCAGCTGAAAACATCATCATCATAATCAGTAATAATGACTACTGATCATGAAATCATTTTGTGCTCTCTGTACTGACCGTAAACAAAAGGAGCAGTTTATCTGAAAAATGCTGTACAGTTGTTCAATATCAGGCACACCATGTGTTTTTGCTGAGTGGTGTTGCTTGAGTTTCTATAGAATGAAGGTGCAGAAGTCATTTAACTACCCAATGCAATCACTTTCCAATCAAATGCCAGTCATAGCATGACCCAAACTCAATAAATCTCACAAATTTCATCAGTTATACCATTTGTGCTGCCATTAATAAATTCATCCACACTGAGATGCAAAGAATGCTCAAGTAACATATGCAGAATATACTGATAATAAAGTGATAATATCCAATGTAATTAATAATAAAATTTAATGATAGATTATTAATTAAAAATGAAATAAACATGAATTAAAAAAAATAGATGAATAATGAACAAAGAAATAAAAATAAAACAATGAATGAATGAACAAACTAATTAAATTAAATATTAAATGAAAAGAAGGAATGAATTAAATAACACACAAATACGAACAATCCCAGTGGTGAGTTGCAGCTGGAAAGGCATCAGCTGCGTAAAACATATGCTGGATAAGTTGGCGGTTCATTCCGCTGTGGCGACCCCAGATTAATAAAGGGACTAAGCCGAAAAGAAAATGAATGAATGAATGAAATACGAACAAATGAAATATGAACAAATAACTAATTAATAAATAAAATTAAAATAAGAACGAAAAGAATATAATTAACAAATGAAAAAGAACAAGTATAGAAAATATATATGGATGGATGGATGAATACATAAATGAAAGTATCATGATTTTTTTAAAGCTGTTTTTGAATAGTATTAGGTAACATTAACAGTAAAACTTATTAATTACAAAATGCAACCACATTTAAAAAGAAATGATTTGAGCATTGAATATAATTAGCTAGAGCTAATCCATTTTACTTAGCAGCTGGATATTTTTTATGATGACAATCATGTTCCAATTAAATAAATCTGAGTTTATTCAATTAATTTGACCATTTATCTAGACAGATTATGTATTAATTGAGTTCTGGTTTTATGCTTTGTATTTGATATGCAACACAGAACTAAATTAACTTCTTTATTTGATGCCATTCAAGCATTGTCTGGCATAAAATTGACAAATGTTTTTTAAATTTTAAAATCCAGGAATATTATGCTCCTGCTGCAGGTTTTATTAGGATATTATTTCTGCATATTTATATCCTATCTATTAAGCCCAAATCATGTCAGTCAACAATCAGAAGTGAGTCTAAATATGTGAAGTGGAGCCTGGTTGAAGTGAAATTAAACAGTTTATTTCCCTCTTTAACAGAGGAAGGAAAGGGCAATTTTCCAGTGGCCAAACCCAGAATAATATTTCACGCTCCAGAGCCTCTGCTGAGGAAAGTGACTGAAATCTTTGAGGGTATGGAGGTGCTTCTGTCACACCAGGGGAAAAAAGCACCAAATGGCCTTAAATTGTGATGAAGGGCATGTTTGATGAAAATAAGCAGGGCTCGGAGAGAGAGATATTCCTGACATGTGGACCCACAGTCTTATTTAATTGTGCTTCCAGCGCTGAAGGAAAGGTCAGTGGATCAGAACAATGGCTGAGTGGCCACTAAACCAAATCAAACCAAGTGAGGAAATTGGCCTTTACGCAGACAAAAGACAGGAGATAGCAGTAGCCGACAGAGAAAAGACCAAGTAAATAAAATAAGAGACGAACATGCAATGGCAGAAAAAAAAGGCAAAATGAAAGGTGGTCAGACAGTTAATAGTGTGAACAGACAAAACTATATACCATATAATCAAAAGTGAATGTTAATTATTATTATTGATGTTGTTTATTCTGTTATTTGAGTTATTGTTATTACCAGCATCATCATAATACATAATTTTTATTGTAATATAATTGTAATATTTTAATTAATATATAATACAATATAATTAATATTGATAATATTCATTCATTCATTTTCTTTTCGGCTTAGTCCCTTTATTAATCTGGGGTCGCCACAGCGGAATGAACCGCCAACTTATCCAGCATATGTTTTACGCAGCGGATGCCCTTCCAGCTGCAACCCATCACTGGGAAACATCCATACACACTCATTCACACACATACACTACGGACAATTTTAGCCTACCCAATTCACCTATACCGCATGTTTTTGGACTTGTGGGGGAAACCGGAGCACCCGGAGGAAACCCACGCGAACACGGGGAGAACATGCAAACTCCACACAGAAACGCCAACTGACCCAGCCGAGGCTCGAACCAGCGACCTTCTTGCTGTGAGGCGAACGTGCTACCCACTGCGCCACCGTGACGCCCTATTGATAATATAATAATAAAAAAAATCGTATTGTTATTTTTTAAAGAATAATTTTTTATCATTATTTTTATTTAATTATTATTATTTGTTGTTCTTTTAAGATTAAAAGTGATATTTAATTTATTATTATTATTATTATTTATTACTATTATTTTATTTTTTATGTTGTTGAAATATATATAGAGTTATTTTGGAGTTACATGAACTCAGCATTGTGCAAAGCAATACATTTTTCTACTGTCATAGCAGTGCCAATTTATTTGTAATAACTTTCTAGTAGTGAGGGTGTACTATATTATATCATATTTGGATGGTCATGTGATCTCAGTATTGCAACCTCTCTATGATGAGCCAATACATTTAATCTAAACTGCTGACTAATTTCAGAATATAATTTCATTAATTTTAACTTTTTTTATTTTAGTGAAAGACAAAATTCCCCTTAGCTCACATTTTCTGCCCCCTGCTGGTCAAAATATTGCACATCTGAGCGCAAGATCGTGAAGTATAAACCTACCAATCATAAAGGTTAATAATAAAAGAACAGTCTCACCTCAATCATATAAAACATCATCCTCTCATCTCCTCTCCAACTCCCACGACTTAATCTATTAATCTATTATCACACAAATCTATTAAAATAATCTCATACACCTGAGCTCCGGGTGGATTTAATGTAGAGTTCAACTCAAACAAGCATAATATTTCCTTTCAGAGAAGACTGAAATGTTACATTCAGTTTTCTGTGTCTTGAACTGTCGAGTCGCATGGCAACTGGTTCTATATTGCACAAAAGAAATATTAAATGTTGTTATGAAAGGAATAAAAGCACTTTAGGCACAAAAAGACCTGTATAAACAGCGGATCAGAATAGTACAGAGCGCCTTCATTCAGACGTTTGATCAAATTCATGATGCAACAATAAAGCACAACTCATTTATGTTATGTAAGATTCTGAGTTCCTACACTCTCAGAATTAAAAGTACAAAAGCCATCACTGGGATGGTATCTTTTTAAAAGGTGCCATTATGTACTTTTAATTACAAAATAGTCACTTTTCACTGTCAAACATGACAAAAATGAATATAATAGCATTGTCATCATTTAAAATGGTTAAACATTTCTTTGTCTCCCATGACCTCTTGTTATAAAAACTGCTGTTATTAAAAAAAATTTGCCAATAATTTTTTATCTATGTATTTCTAAAAACATATTGATACATTTGTCACAGAAAACCTGGTAAAATGTACTCTGGTGTGACACTATATGGTTATGACAATTCTACAGAAAACTTTAATTAGTTGAAGGATTCCATTCAAGATCATGTGACTGAAGCACCTTTGAAGCCCATGACGTGCACCTGTTAAGTTTTGTCTTAGAATTCTTTACATATTTAACTTTTTTGGAACTAATATACATTTTAGGTTGTGTTGTCCTTTGGTGTGACACTCCTATTTATTGAAAATGTCCAACAAGTCATAGGGAAAAAAATATTACTCATTATTATGTATAAATATAGCACTATATGAAGATAAAGGGCTTGGACAGTAAAATTGAAACACTGGCCAACTTAGTGTTGGAGGATTTATGGCTAAATTTGACCAGCCTGGAGGCCAATCTTCATTGATTGCACATTCCACCAGTAAGAGTAAAGTCTAAAGGTTTAATTAGCAGAGTAGTAGCACAGTTTTGCTTAAAACTTGCAATGCACACAACATTATGGGTGACATATTACAGTTTAAAAGCGGACAAATTGTCGGTGTGCCTCTCGCTGGTGCATCTGTGACCAAGACAGCAAGTCTTTGTGATGTATCAAGAGCCACGGTATCAAGGGTAATGTCAGCATACCACCAAGAAGGACGAACCACATCCAACAGGAGTAACTGTGGACACAAGAGGAAGCTGTCTGAAAGGGATGTCCGTGCTAACCTGTATTGTATCCAAAAAACATAAAACCACAGCTGCCCAACTCATGGCAGAATTAAATGTTCACCGCAACTCTCCTCTTTCCAACAAAACTGTTTGTTGGGAGCTCTACATGGTCAATATACATGGCCAGGCTGCTATAGCCTAACCTTTGGTCACTCATGCCAATGCCAAATGTCAGTTTCAATGGTGCAAGCAGCTAAAATTTTGAGCTGTGGACAATGGACAATGTCAAACATGTATTGTTCTCTGATCAGTCCAGTTTTACTGGTGGATCATTGATGGTTTGGGCTTCAACATTGCCAACCAATACAACCATTCTGGAGGACCATGTGCACCCAATGGTTCAAACATTGTATCCTGAAGGCTGTGCTGTGGATCAGGATGATAATGCACCAATACACACAGCAAGGCTGGTGACAGAGTGGTTTGATAAACATGAACACGAAAGTGAAGTTGAACATCTCCCATGGCCTACACAGACCAGATCTGAATATCACTGAGCCATTTTGGGGTGTTTTGGAGGAGCAAGTGAGGAAACGTTTGTCACACCATAGGATGCATTTAAGGTACATTTCAGACAAATAAAACAAATTGATAAAGTTAATGACCCCTTTAATTTTCTCAAACATCAGACTTCAAACTCCAAAAAAATATCAAATGTTTCTTTAAAAAAATGTGTGTTATTTGTCAACTGCCCATATACAGCTTAGACATTAATATATATGGACTCTTTAAGTACAAAAATGTCATAGTACATTTCATAGTACAAATACTATGAAAGTCAACGGCTGCAAGTTTCCAGCTTTCTTTCTCAACAGAATACAAAACTCATAAGGGTTTGGAACAAATGAAGGGAAGAGTAACTGCTGACAGAATTTTCATTTTTGGGTGAATATGTCTTTAAATAACTATACTGATTTATCAATGAATATGTAAGCTACACGTGTATCCGTGTGTACTGTTTTATTTTTTTCTTCTCCTCATCGACACACATTCATCACATGGGTCAAGTCCCAGCAGGAGCTCTAGAGGTGAACTCAGTCTAAGAGTTGTAGATTCCCAAACAAACATGAAAATCTCCAGTGGCCCCTGTCGCCCTTCAAATCATTGGCGGATAACGTGCCTAAGAGGCGCTGAGGCTGACAGGGAAGGACATGCTTCAGAAAGCAGCGGTGGAGGATAATTAACTCCTCCGCGAGCCGCCGATCGATGCAAACATGCCTCCGATTGATTGTGAGGCTGAATCTGAAGGGTTTTTCTCCGAATCAGCCTCGTCCCTTGAGCACCCGCAGTGGTACCTGCGCCCGCAGATGAGAAGTGAATGTCAAAGTGTTTAATCCACAGTGGCGCATAATCATGGCAAGAGGTCTAAGCCAATTATCTCCCCTCATATGAGGCGCTAAAGAGTGGTCCCACTGAAAGCAGATCAGCTTGGCAGACTGGTACATCATAAAGAAAGAGGAAGATTGTGGGTCAGTGGAGTCGTGCTTAAGCTTCTTCTCCTTTCAGTTCTGTGGAAGTCAATTTTTTTGAGTTTGGTAAATAGTAATAAAAATAGTTTGGTAAGTAATAATTTTGATATTAAAGGTATAGTTCACCCCAAAAAATGTGCTCATTATTTGCGCACCCTCAACCGCACTTGCGCGCTTCCAAACCTTTATGAGTTAATTTTTTTTTCTGTTGAACACAAAATAAGATAGTTTGAAGAATACTGAAAACCTCTAACCATTGACTTCCATAGTATTTATTTTTCCTACTATGGAAGTCAATGGTTAGAGGTTTTCAGTATTCTTCAAAATATCTTCTTTCGTATTAAACAGAAGAAAGAAAGTCAAACAGGTTTGGAACAAGTGAAGACTCAGTAAATGATCACGGAACTTTGAGTTTTGAGTGAACTACCCCTTAAAATTAAAAGTAGGAAGTCAAAGCAATGGGATATAAAGTCAAAATTACATAATTTTAAGTCATATTTAAGTGATATTTACATAATAATACTAAATTATGACAAATCAAGATTCACAAAGACTAAATTATTCCATTAAATTTATTTACATTTATTACAGTATTACATTAATACATTAAATATACTGTGCCACAATAAAGAGATATTCACTTAAAAAGACTAATTGATGAAATACTAAATCATAATTAAGTGATAAATGTTGGAATTATGATAGTAGAACATAAGATAAATCCTAAAAAGCCTACATTATGAGATGAAAATCAGATATTCACATAAAAAGACAAAATTATTCTAAATCATAATTAAGGAATTTAAGCAGAAATGATGAGATAAACAATCAAAAATATTGCATATTAAATTAGATGGAAAAAATACATGACATGGGGCGACGCGGTGGCGCAGTCTGTAGCACGTTCGCCTCACAGCAAAAAGGTCGCTGGTTCGAGCCTCGGCTGGGTCAGGTGGCATTTCTGTGTGGAGTTTGCATGTTCTCCCCGTGTTCGCGTGGGTTTCCTCCGGGTGCTCCGGTTTCCCCCACAAGTCCAAAGACATGCGGTATAGGTGAATTGGGTAAGCTAAAATTGTCCGTAGTGTATGTGTGTGAATGAGTGTGTATGAATGTTTCCCAGTGATGGGTTGCAGCTGGAAGGGCATCCGCTGCGTAAAACATATGCTGGATAAGTTGGCGGTTCATCCCGCTGTGGCGACCCCAGATTAATAAAGGGACTAAGTCGAAAAGAAAATGAATGAATGAATGAATGAAATACATGACATGACAAAATTATGAGACACTAGTCATAATTAAGAGATTTGAACTAATCATTTTAAAACAAAAACTCAAGATAATGAAATACTAAGTCATAATTAAGACAAATTTTGATAAAGCTTGAGATTGATGAAAAAGTACGAATTATTATATATTAGTGATATTCATTCAAAAAGTCATAATTATGACCTTATGACCAAAGCATATTTAGTTTTTATATAGTTGAAAATGGCATACAAAGCATGCTATTGGGATTCATTCAGGTTTAACGTGGTTAAATACAGGATATATTTTTTTTAAATGTGCTTAAACGTCATAATGACGTGCATGTCATTTTTAAATATTCAGTAACAAAAAAGTACATTGACTGTCAAATGAAAAGACAGGTAAAGTCTGCTAATGCTTTTTTAAGGAGGGGTTTTGCTATGGGTTAATTGTCCTCTATACACACAGAGTAGAAGTGAGTGAGAAAGTCCCTTGGTATCGTAATCCCTTGTCAAAGATAATTAGAGACGTGTGCTTCCCGAATCACTCTGCAGCTTCAGAGATACACAGCAGTGTAAACAAACACGAGTGGACTTTCTGTTAGAGCTCAGAGATAAACGCTTGACACTTAAGTAGATTTCAGTTATCAGTGCCAACAGTTATGTTACTGCATGGAGCTAATTGACAACATCAATCCTCATGCAGCCTTTCGAAAATATGTGGTCACGTTTCACCCAGTAAAGAAAAAGAAAGATTCTGCATAAAGCAATGTACTATTGTATTATTATTATTACTACTACTATATATTTTTCTTTCATTATTAAATGAATGAAAAAGACAAATGAAAGTGAATGAAAAGGGGAGTTTACATGAATGAAAGTGGATCCAGAAGATTTCAAGAACTAATTTTGTAATTTTTTTTTACAATAATTAAATTATTTTTCATGGCTGTAATGCAGACAATGTGTTGTTAAATTAAACTTTAGGAAAAAAAAAACGTTCTTTAAATATGTATGTATGTTCACTTCACACTGAAATAAATAAAAAAAGGTACGGCAAAATGAAAATGATAAATTACAATACAGTGGAATACTAAAATTAAATTACTGAATGAAATAAAAATAAAACTATTTACACATTTACCAAATTAAAACAAAATAATCACATAGTGTAATTTATCTAAAATTTAATCTAAAACTATATAATTTGGTACGTTGAAGATCAAAATTAGAGACATACAGTGTCTCAGCATTTTAAATAAGTAAGACTAAAAGGCCTGCAGTGACCACATTTTCATCCACTGAAATAATCAAAAGGCCAAACTAATATTTGCTGAGGAGCATGTTGTGTGGACAGAGAACTGGTACAATCCTGGTCTGATGGGAAACATTATATATTTTGTCCAAAGTGGACTCCATGCTTCCGGAAATATCATTCCTCACCATATGCACCAGATACCTTCTTATAAGCACACCATACTTTTTGGAAACATTGTGCAATTCTGAGTATGCTTCACAGGTGAGTGGACTTGACAAACCACCTGTAGAAGACACACTTTTCCTCTCTATATGCACCAGACACCTTCTTATAAGCACTCTATACATCTTGGAAAACTCCACACAGGTGAGTAGGTTTTACAAACGACCTGTAGGACACACTCGCTCCACTCTGTAAAAAAAATCTAAACTAACTTAGACTTGTTGTGGCATTTATATACTGCTAACGATTTGAATTATTTCATTTATCCTCACTTGTAAGTCGCTTTGGATAATCTGCTATGAGTTAATGTAATGGTTTTGATGTTTTCTGCAGCAGGAATGAACTTTTTGACCTGATTTACATCGGGTCAAAAACGTTATATGTCGTGCAGACTGAACTCTACATCATGAGGCAGATGGATCATGTGTAACAACAAACCGTCTGCATTTGCACACCTTGGACTGTATTAGCGTCAGCGCCTGAGCGTTATCCTGTCCTGGAAATGCTGTCTAAGCCCTCGCTCTGCTGTGTGTGAGAGCTCTTAATTCCCTCTCTCTCTCTCTCTCGATCTGACTTAACTAGCTGCAGAAATCTGTCACATTTTGCACTGTGGTTCCTTTCTGTCCCTTGAGACGCAGGTTTCAGGGAGAGACATGTGGCGAAGGACAGGAGCGTCCGATGCAGAAAGCGACAGCGGGATCCCCTGAGCTCAGAAACAAAGGAAAACAAAGGTGAGGAAATACTGAGGGTTTGTGTGTTTGCTGTAGTGTGTGATCATGTTGTTTACACTTCACAGGACATTGACAACTGTTGCTTTCTTGTTAAGACTGTGGCAAAAGCTTTCCCAGCATGCCTGAGTTTTGTGAGCCGTTCTTTTTTGTGTGATTAAGGCAATATACTGCAGGTGAAGAGGGTAAAAATGTGAAAAAATCTCTTTTTATCACTTCATAATTCAGAAAATACTGTCGATAGACAGGAACAAAACAGATTTTCACAATTATTTGTAGAGTTATGTATGAACAAATCCCTCTGTAAAAACCATCAAAATATAGATATGAATAAAATGTAAGTATGTAAGTGGAAAACTAATTTTGAGAAAACCTTTTAAGCCTTTAAAATGTTTGAATTAAAATCTATAGTCACAAATTGAAAATCTGTGACAAAAGAAACATTTAAAAGTGCATTTCGGATGCTTACTTTACATTAGACTGAAAAAAAAACGTAAAAAGACCTCAACATTTATGGATGCTTTTTAAAAATATATATATTATATTTTTTTGCCTGCAGTGACTTGCTTTACAGTATCTGAATACATGATGCAAAGGAAAGTACATTTTTCCTGCTTTAGTTCATGACAAACAGCTGTATGGATGCTCAGATCAGTCTCAAAACAATCTGATTACTGAAGCATCCAGTCAGCACAGCTTTGGGCCTGATCTTATAAGCATGACAGGAATACGAATAGTTTTGTGACTTTGATCGGAGCGTTGCATTTGTCTTTGGTTTTTATCAGAAAATCTGTTCTTTTTCTGGTTTACTGACTGGCCCGTCTTTATGCTAATAGTGTCGCTTTGCTCAAGTTTACTTCTAAAGCTGCTCTAATGAGACTAATGGTCTTGTCTATTAGGAGACAGTACGAATCATTACGCTTTCAAACATTGATGGCGTTAAAGGTCTCTCTCTGTAGGGCTTATTAGTGTGTTTTTACAGATTTAACCACACAACTCTTACAAACTGAAAGAAAAGTTGTTGTATGACAGGGTTTCACTAATGAAGTGCTAGTAAATTTCACCCAAAAATTATATATATAAAAAAAGGCAAATAACAATAGAAAAAATAATGATTAAAAGTAAAAAGACTCAAATAAGGTTTTATTATTTGTTTAAAGGCTGATTTAAAGTTATAAATCAGCTTAGTTAAACTTCTGACATATGCTCTGTTTTCTGTGATGCATTTAATAAATATTAAAGCTGACAAATTCTGACAAATAACATGTATAGACAGTGCACAGTCTCACCCACACAAAGAAAAAAACACTGAATTTGTTATTTTCACTATTAACATAATGTATTATGATAATCATAAATTATAATAATAACATTATTTCATTCATTAACATTTTAGTTTTAGAAATTTTCAAATATTAAAGTACTTAACTTGCATCTATCATGCTTTCAATATGAAATGGCATAATCATTTGTTTTGATGCAGAGACCAATCATGAATTTGATGACCTTATTATTACATAATACTTCAGATACTATTCTAGTATTGTGACTTAGTGCTTTTTATCATTATTAATGTTTTAAAAAGTTGCTGCTTACTATTTTGTGGAAACTGTTGATGAATGGCTTTCAGCATTCACAAGAGCAGCATTTATTTAACATATATTTTTTGTAACATTATACAGTACATTATACTGTATGTTTGTTTTACAGTTGCTTTTTTAGAGATAATCCAATAATTTTCATATTTTTACAGTTATTTATAGCAAAAAAAACCTTACATTTTTCTATTAAATTTAATGTTGGTAAACCCAATTCTGCAGTTTGTGCATGATTTTCCTTACAAATGGCAAACACTTTTCAGAATTTCTTAAAATGCACTGGCAATCACTGTTGAGAAAAGCACTATCATCTCTTCAGATGAGCCTCTCGAGTGTGAGATTAGACTAATCAAATCAAAACAACACAATACCGCCACATCGCTAATTCTGCTGAAACTCAGAAGAGCTGTCATTTGGCAAAGTGGTCTCCATCAACACTCTCAGACAAACTCAGAGACGTGCATAATTAATAGCGAGCTGCCATGTGCCGCAAGAATATTAAACCATATTGTGCTGTAATCCCATAATCTTGGTTGTGGCAGAGACCTACTTCCTGTTTCGCATTAATTACTCCATTTAATCCGTAATCACATGCAATCCACAAACAGTCATCCTGTATCCAAACAATCATTGATTACATACTGTATGAGTTCACCTGGTTAGCAAGATTTTTTGATTAAGGATTACTATGACGTATTTTCACAATGCAGGATTTTCCTATGAAAACATTGGTTATTCATTTTAGAACAAGCTGTGCTGCATTTAAACTATTAACTTCTGAATAATAGCCTACATTGCTTAAAGGCATAGTTTACCCAAAACTGAAAATTCAGTCATCATTTACTGACATCTCACTTTTCATAAACCTATCTGAGTTTCTTTTCAACATGAGATGATATATTGAAAAAAAAAAAGTGAAAACCGTTAGCAACTGATCATATTTGTTTACTATGTATGTCAATGGTTACCGGTTTCCTGCTTTCTTCATAATATCTTTGTGTTTAACAAAAGAAAGAAATTCATTAGGGTTTAAAACCTGTTTGAGACTTGAGTAAATAGTGAGAAAAAATGTAATTTTGGGGTGAACTACCCCTTTAAATGAGCTTGTATCAAGGATAAGAGAATAAACAAGTAATGAATAACTGTATAAAATAAGTAACTTCCCAAATTACAAAATAGAATGCAATATATATGACAGACTTCGTATGTCAATAATGTTTAATGGCATTGTAATACAAGCCTGACAAAGAATGTACAGCATATCCCGGCCTAAAAAAAACAGCTTAAACCAGCCTAAGATGGTTGGCTGGTTTTAGCTGGTCGACCAGCCTGGTTTTAGAGGGGTTTTGGCCATTTTCAGGCTGGTTTCCAGCCATTTTCAGCCTGGTCTTAGCTGGTCAGGCTGGAAAATTACCAGCTAAAACCAACTTGACCAGCCTGGTTTAAGCTGGACATAGCTGGTTTAAGCTGGGCTCCCAATCTGGCTAGACTGGTCAAGCTGGTTTTAGCTGGTCATCTCCCAGCCTGACCAGTTAAGACCAGGCTGGAAATGACTGGAAACCAGCCTGTAAATGGCCAAAACCCCTCTAAAACCAGGCTGGTTGACCAGCTAAAACTAGCCAACCATCCTAGGCTGGTTTAAGATGGATTTTTCAGCAGGGATAGGCTACAGTATTATGGTAATATTGATTTTTGAAGTAAATTAATACTTTTATTCGGCTAAGTATATGTACTGAATTGAGCAAAAACAGAAGATATGCCTTCACCTCAGTGGTTTTGTCCCAACAGCATTATCCACAGCCAGTTTAACCACATTAAATCTGATCAGCTGTGAACTTCACCTTAGCAAAGATCACAATACGATTACCTGGCTCCCCCACCGTGAGGTTTGTTTTTGACCTGAAGAATCGTCGTTATAATCTTACTCATCCTGTAAAATAAGACCGAAGGTGATGGTGTCCCCTAGTGGTAATGTGATGTATTATTTACAGCCTTGTTGCTGTTACTTGTTTTCTTGCAAAGAAATTAGCGACAAGAAAAGCCACCTTTTTAAAGGTTTGTAAATGTAGGTTAAATTAAGTTTTTAATAAACACACTAACAAACCAAAATAATCGTTGAATGCTAGTTAAACAGAACCACAAGTTCACTGTAGTTTTGCTTATGCTAGCTAAACACAGCTTAACCATAGCATTTGTGATTATGCAAGAAATTGGCAAAAAAATAAAAAATAAAATGCCTTTTTGGAAGGTTTTAAAATTAAATAAAACATTTAAATTATGGTTTTATTACAAACAAAACATGATCATTGAATGCTAGTTAAACAAACAGAACCAAAAATTCACCATAGTTTTGCTTATGCTAATCATAGCATTACCATAGCATTTGTAGTGAAACTGTGGAAATTGCCATCAATCCACCAAAACACCAAAAATGTTACACTTTACTAAAACCATGTTTAATTTTTCTATGGGTAACACATAAACAATATAAAATAATATAGTTTTTGATCTTTGTTCATTGACAAACATTCATTTGGTTTAGCATTGCAGTAAAACTTAAGAGGGGAAACAACAGTTCTTAGGCCGCTTTGCAGGTATTATGTGAGGATTTGAAAAAGCTCTTATGTGCAGGGGTGCGTCGAGGTGGAAGGTGGAGGATCAAAAGAGCAGCCTGGAGGTCACGTAACCGACAGCGCTGCCAGCCTATTGGCTTGACACGAACTAAACACATCATAATGGTTTTTAAGTACTAGGAAATTCCCTGGGTGACTACTCAAGGTGACTAAAATCCAAACAGGAGTAAACAAACACTGTACTGGTGAGAGGAAAGATTGCAATGTTTACCCATCAAACATGTAACGTTCCCCCAACGTTAGTTGTTGGTTCTCATTTGATTATTTTGGTAACACTTTAGACCTATTGTTCTTTTATACTTGCATGGATGCATTGTATTGGTGCATTATTACAACAAAAAAAATGCTAATTTTTTTTTTATTTACTACATAATTTATGGGTTAAAATAAGTGTTACCGTTTTTAATAACCTAAAAATAACTTGTGTAGAATGTAACCTCATGACAATTTTAGGTCATTTTTTGCACCTTAAAATAACGTCCACAGGATGTTGGGGCTTATTTAAAAATTAAAACAAAACTAAAAACAAATAAAATCCAAAATTTATACATACATTTTTTAAGGATACATGGTGAAAAGTAAAGTAAAACCTTTTTTTCTTTGTTTCTTTAACCTTGTGTTTCTCCAGCATACAGCATAAGCTTAGGGTTTGGACAACAGACTTGACAGAGACTGATGTACAGCACTGTAAACGATATCAGATCAAAGAGGTTGGATGTTCTAGAAACATTTGGAGAACATTACAAAAGTAAAAGACACACTGAGGAAGGCATTTTGCCGAAACGTCTGTGTTTTGTATCACCTAAAGAATGTAAAATATAAACTATACAAAGTAATTATTTAATGAGTGCGAATCATGACCTTCTGGAGAACATTACAAAAGCCAAAACATTACAAAAGTCAAAAACGTAACTAACATTATTCCTATAAAGAAAACTTTCTTGTCAAACCAAAATTAAACCTAAAAAACAGAATGTTCTGGGAACCAAAAGCTAACATTTCTTAATCGTCCTGGGGGCAAGAATTGTTAGCAGGTTAGTAATTAATTTGGCAGTTTGATTTGACTCACTTGAGCAGCTCAACTGATGAATTTCAGATGGTGGTGCGTCAGTATAAATATGCCTTGTTAATCCTCTGATTTAATTGACCTTTGGTTTGAATAAAAAAGTTTGCTTTATGTGACAGGTAATATGAGCACTCTAAATCCTTCAGCGCCATTGACTGACAGGATTTGGCATTTCTTTTACAGCTGGGACAAGGAGACGTGAGCCCGGGGGAATATCAGCCATGTTGACACCATGGAGATTGTTCCTCTGCCAGATGGCACTGAACATATTCTATCACATCGCAAAAGGTAAACACCTCGCTTTCTGAATCCAGGATCTGCAACCCTGAGGCTCATTTTCACGAATCGCTGCACTGCAATACAGGCTGTTAACATACGTGCTAGAAATGGTTATGAGGTTGAGGGACATGATGACGAGTTTCTAAATGACTCTCTTCTGGTATTGAGTTCTGATTCATTTAACCTGTCAAAAAAGAAAATTTACAAATGAGATTCAGTCTGTATTTTGTTGTTGTCTTCTTGCATAAGGTCAAGATTAAACTATTTTTGTAGCCGGATTTAATTTCATAACAATGCAAATTTCAGGATATTTAACAAAAAAGAAATGTAGAGCAGAACTTGAAAGTTGATTGTGGTCCTCGTATAAAATTATATTGGCCCCACTCAAGGCCCTCATTATGTTTGCATGGGGTCTTGTGATTTTGCACCTATTATGCTTATAAGACTGTAAGAAATGGTGCAAAAGTTTTTGGCTCTTAATCATCTGTGAACCATTTTAGATGCTACATAGCACCTATATCTTCAAAGATTGTGCTATTGTAGCACCTTAACCAACTCAAAGAACAACTAAAGAATTTATACTGGTGCTAGCACTGAAATTGATTCCCCTATATGCCAAAGGACCACTAAGTGATGCTAACTACCACAAAGAACTACTGAAGAACACACAATCTGTGTGTGTGTGTGTTTGTGCAAGATTTAAACTCAGAAATCTTAGAAAAATAAGATTTATGAGATGTTAACTTCAGAAAAATCAGAACTGTGAAGTGTTTTTAATAATTACAAGATAAAATGTCAGAAATTTGAGGTGTTAACAAAATTCTGAGGTAAAAATCATGAGTTAAAAAGTCATGTTAGAATTGTGAACTGTAATCTTAGTTTATTTATTAAACAGAATAAATAATTCCAAGGCATTTACTAAGAAATTCTTGACAACATGTGCAGTCTCTGCTGCATATACAGTATATGCACACAATAATGATTGAAACATCTGAATGTCTTTTCCTTCCTATGTTTGGAACTTTATTTACAGTCTAAAAAAAATAAAGGTGGGCGTCACGGTGGCGCAGTGGGTAGCACGATCGCCTCACAGCAAGAAGGTCGCTGGTTCGAGCTTCGGCTGGGTCAGTTGGCATTTCTGTGTGGAGTTTGCATGTTCTCCCCGTGTTCGCGTGGGTTTCCTCCGGGTGCTCCGGTTTCCCCCACAAGTCCAAAGACATGCGGTACAGGTGAATTGGGTAAGCTAAATTGGCCGTAGTGTATGAATGTGAATGAGTGTGTATGGGTGTTTCCCAGTGATGGGTTGCAGCTGAAAGGGCATCCGCTGTGTAAACATATGCTAGATAAGTTGGCGGTTCATTCCGCTGTGGCGACCCCAGATTAATAAAGGGACTAAGCCGAAAAGAAAATGAATGAATGAAAAATAAAGGTCCTTTATTGTCATTGATGGTTCCATGAAGAACCTTTAGCATCCATAGAAACATTTTATTAATAAAAGGGCCTTATAGTGGAAAATGTTGTTCATACTAAAACACAACCTTTTTTGGTTCTTCCTGGCACCTTTATTTTTAAAAGTGTAAATTATGAGATCAGGATTTCCTCAGCAAAATCCCACATAATACTACTATAGTAAAAGGCATAGGGTTTTTGAACCATACTATTGTAAAGCACTTGAATTAATATGTTGTGGTAATTTTGTAGTTCCTATGGAAATACAACAACTTAAATAATAAACAAATAGTTTTCTACAATTAGGGTATAAAATACTACAATGCACCACAGTTTACTGTAGTAACAAGTAAAATAACAAATAAAATATACCACATTATGTTGTTTATTACAGTTTATCAGTTCACTGTAGTTAATACAAAAGTATGCTGTAGCATTCATTAACAAAGTGTTGTAAATACTATAATATAATAAACTTTGCTATACTACAGTATGGTTTCTAAAACTCTATGGTACTAAAAAGTACTATAGTATTTTTTCATGTGGGATGAGTTTATGTAATGTCATTCTTTAGACAAAGCTTGAATTAAAGTAAATCTATATTGTATACCATGTCTGGGAAAGTTTCCATTATGTGATTAATGCTTTTTCAACTGGAATAATTGTTTATCCTTGCACTCACCTACATTTACAGAGGTGTTGTTTTATGAATTAGCAATGCGGTCTATGATTTTATGGCTGATTTGTGTTGTTTTCATAGTCTAATCAGTGTCTCTTCTGCACAACAGCCAGTCTATGCCTTGGTGGTCAGGATATATTTGCCACGGTCAGAGAGAACAGTCACACTGGAGAGTTCATAGCCAACCTCAGTATAAACGGAGACCCTGCAGGAGTCAGCAGCATCCGTCTCTGTCTCACAGGTGAAAATGCAGACTGGTTTTATCTTGAAGGCCGAACAATCCGACTCAACTCTTCGTTTTCAAGGACCTTGGATCGAGAGGTGATTAACACAAGTAGATGTTGGCATGTTGAGCGAAGAAAAATAACATAAGCTCTAGAACTTTGAAACAACCCAACAACACACACTAAATAAAAATTATATGATCAAGACAAAGCGACACGGTGGCTCAGTGGTTAGCACTGTCACCTCACAGCAAGAAGGGCGCTGGTTTGAGCCCCGGCTGGGTCAGTTGGTGTTTCTGTGTGGAGTTTGCATGTTCTCCCCATGTTGAATAAAGGTGTCACGGTCGGTGGGTGGGGAAAGTAGCGAGGACTCAAGTGCAGGGAAAATGAGTATTTATTTAGAATATAATAAAAAACAAACTACCCCGAGGGGGAAAACATTAACAAAAAAAATAAACTATCAAAACAAACTAGACTGGGCAGGCTGGCAGGGATCAGGACAAGGCAAGAAACCACGACAAACTGGCACAGGACAGCAGACATAAGGAGAATATAAGCAGAAATAATGAACAGACAGGTGAACAGGATAAACTAATAATGGGTTAACAAGGAGGGTGGGACTCCACAATAGGCGGGAGAGCACATGACACAAAGAAACACAACAAGCCATGTGCTCACATGAAATGAGACTAGAACACGCAGCCAATGAGAGAACTCATTAACCGCGTGTTCACAAAGCACAAAACTAAAGCACGCGGCCACAATGTAAACACAGCCACGTGCTTAGACAACACCCCAAACAGAACGCAAGACACGAGCACACGATAAGTGAAAACACCTTACCGTGCGCTCACACATGCGACATGCATGTTCCGATCCCAGCGCCAACCAAACTTGAAACCGACTAGACTGCAGTGCTGAGAATGAAACACCATGCCGCGAACACCACAACAAAACACACCAGGACAAGAGCGTGCATCTAGAGCACACCCGGACCTCGCACGCCCGCATTAAGCGGGAGCGTGCAAAGCCCAAGCGCAGTCACGATGGCACTCAAACAGAGACACAATGACAGAAAACGAGTGCTCGACTCGAGAAAACTCGAGCCGAGCGCAACATACAAGACATGGCAGGACTAGTGTCTGGACTCTGCCACCAAAACAAGAATTTACAAGACCGGAGTGGCAGAACCCTGACAAAAGGGACTAAGCCGAAGGAAAATGAATGAATGAATTATTGATCAAGACATGACAGCATGATTTTATTAATTCATTCATTCATTCATTTTCTTTTCGGCTTAGTCCTTTTATTAATCTGGGGCATCACAGCGGAATGAACCTCCCCTCAGCTGCAACCCATCACTGGGAAACACCCATACACTCCCATTCACACACATACTGTACACTACGGACAATTTAGCTTACCCAATTCAACTATAGCGCATGTCTTTGGACTTGTGGGGGAAACCGGAGCACCTGGAGGAAACCCACACAAACAAGTGGAGCAGGGTTGCCGCAAGGGTGGGGGTGGGGGGGCAAAAGGCCCCACAGACCTCACTTCCGTCCGCGATTCCCCCCCCCCCCCCCCACCCTTACCTTCCTCCCTTGCCCCGGTTTTTTGTTAAAGTTATTAGGTTAATTTTAAGGTTAGGATAAAAAGTCATGCAAGAGCGATATCTGATTTTTACCTCAGTGTAATGTAATGCAAATAAACTTTTATAATAAACATAATTAAACCAATTACCTTCAACATAATATTGAGAAATCTTAAATACAGATAAAAAAGTATTTATTTAATGTATACATTTTTGTGACATGTTTTTACTTCACTTTTGATTAGTTAATGTATTCTTAAAATAATAATAATAATAATAATAACAACAAACAAACAAATAAATAAACTTTACTGAGCCCAATCTTTGAATGGTCATGTTAATAATAGTATACTTATGGACTAGTTTACATAGTTGCTGTCTATACACTGCAAAAAAATGCTTTTCTTACTTTTTTTGTCTTGTTTCTAGTCCAAATATCAACAAATTCTTAAATCAAGAGGCATTTTCTAGACAAGCAAAGAATACTGTCGATACAGTGTTGATACAGTATGTGTTATTGTATGAAAACATCAACCTTTATGTGTGATCTGACTTTTTTTCCTTCTATTTACAGGTTTTGGGGTCCGTCCTGATAGCTGCTTTGACATGTTACGAAAATGAAATTATAAGGGTGGGTTGGATTGCAAATATAACAATACTTAGTGATGCTGTAGTGCAATTAACCCCGCAAAGTTTCTTATTTCAGGGTCGATATCGAATCATGGTGGAGATACTAAATGAAAACGACAACATGCCACATTTCATTGAAGACACAATTCAACCACGATATATAAGTGAGGTAGATTAATTGTGGTAATTTTTTACTCCAGATTTTGTTAATAACAGTTTTTATAATAACAATTTAATTCTACATATGAATCCTGATTTCTTTACTCAGCTGCTGTCTGTAAACTCGATGGTGTTCACAGTAAAAGCCAGAGATAGCGATGGAGACACCATCACTTACATGATCGACAAATCTACAGTGAGTGATGTATTAAATGAAAATTCAGTGCTTGATATTAGCATACTATTTCTCCTTAAAAGTATAGATCACACAATTAAAGAAAATTCTGTTATTATTTGCTCTCTCTCCACTTGTTACACACCTGCTTGAGTTTCTTTTTTCTGTTGAACACAAATTAAGATATTTTGAAGAATGTTAGAAAATATATTTATATTCATAGTATTTTTTCCTACTATGGAAGTCAATGGCTACTAGTGTCCCACATTTCTCTCTCTCTCTCTCTCTCTCTCTCTCTCTCTCTCTCTCTCTCTCTCTCTCTCTCTCTCTCTCTCT
>CAIGQV010019029.1:2925247-2954789 GCA_903798115.1 Danio jaintianensis
AAAGAAATTTAAACAGGTTTGAAACAAGCAGAGAATGAGTAAATGATGAATGAATTTTCATGTTTGGGTGAACTATCCCTTTAAGAAAATACTTTCTGCTGTTTAAATCAACAGGAAACAAGCACAAAAGAGAAGTACAGCACAACAGCCACCGTCACTGTGAACGTCCTAGATGGTGATGACCAGTATCCACAGTTTCAACCATGTGCACCTGTTTATGAAGACGGAGATCATAATATTTGCACCAACCCTGTGTACAGTGTCAACATCACTGAGACAGAAGAGGTATGTGTTGTCATTTCTGTGTACAGCTGACTCAGTCAATTTATAAAGCACAATTAAATACTTTTGACCACTGTGCAGTGCCATGCACTAAAATAAACTATTTACATTTACATTTAATCATTTGGTAGAAAATGTTAACCAAACTTACAAATCATATTTAAATCAACAAGCCCTCCTATATAAATTTTTATTATTTTTTTACAGATTTTTCCTATTATATTTTTCTTCTGGAGAAAGTTTTATTTCTTTAGTTTGGTTGGAATTTCTTTACCCATGTGCCACTGATCTGAATTTGTTTCTTGAGCATAAGCTTGGGGTTTGGACAATAGACTTGACAGATACTGATGTACAGCACTATAAATTCTATCAGATTAAAGATTAAAAAAACTGCTGATGGCAATATTATTAGCCCCCTTAATATTTTCTTTTCAATTGGCTATAGAACAAACCACTGTTGTCCAATGCCTTGCCTATTCATTCAGTCATTTTCCTTCGGCTTAGTTCCTTTATTAATCAGGGGTCGCCACAGCGGAATGAACCGCCAACTTACCCAGCATATGTTTTACATAGCGGATGCCCTTCCAGCTGCAACCCAGTACTGGGAAACTTCCATACACGCTCATTCACACACATACACTACAGCCAATTTAGTTTATTCAATTCACCTATAGCGCATGTATTTGGACTTGTGGGGGAAACCGGAGCCCAATGGCTTGCCTAGTTAGCCTGATTAAGCCCTAAATTTGCACTTTAAGCTGAATACTAGTATCTTGCAAAATATTTTGTAAAATATGTATTGTCATTATGACAAAGACAAAAGACATTAGTTATTAAAAATGGTATGTTTAAAAATGTGTTGAAAAAATGTTCTCTCCGTTAAACAGCACTTTTACAGCATATTTTAAAAAGAACTAAAATGTCACAGGATGGCTAATATATATAAAATTCAATTTATGGCCGAAAAAATTTGCTTTTTATGATCCAGGATGCTGTGCTTTATTTTTCTCCGGGTCCTATTCTTGCTGAAGACGGAGACAAAAACATACTGACCCCTCTAGTCTACAGCATTCTGTCAGGTGAGTTTACTGTATATTTACTGACTGTTTATAGTACCTATATTACTGTAAATCATTATAACTAATCATTATGGCTTTATAGGTGATGATAATGGCAGATTTACAATCGACTCGAAAACAGGAGAGATCACTCTGAGAGACCGTGTGGAAAACAGACTCCTCACCCCTTCATTCAGGCTCCGAATAATGGTATATCAACTAAAAGTTCATGTTTTTGAACAACAAAGTCATGGCTAGACTGCTGTTAACAAGGACACAGTATAAAAGTCTTTCACCCACCATATTGAAAACCATAACAATAATTCAATGAGTAAGACACTAAAATTAAATTGCATTGCAATGTGTGTGCATTATGTGAACAAAGTATCATAATATTTGTCCTTTGAAAACTCCAACAGGCTGCGCAGGTTAATGACCCAAAGAAATATTCGGTGGCGACGGCACTGATACATGTGGTGTCAGAGAACAGATTTCCTCCATTTTTCAACAAGACCGTCTATAAAGGGTTCCTCATTGAGAGCTCCAGTCCTGCTACACTGGTCACTACCTACGGGAACCAAGTCCTACTGGTCCAGGCCATCGACAGAGACTTCAAAGATGTAGAGTGCATTGGATTTATAGAAAACATTATATAAACATTTCAGAATCTGTCATTTAGATAGTTTTCTGTCTTTTTTGTTCCTATTTTACAGGGAATAAACCCCAAAATACATTATACAATGCAGCCCTTGACAGGTAGCAGTAAACTGTATCACATTACCCAGGATGGCATTGTCATTGCTAAGACAGATCGACTCAGAGCCTTTGACCGACACATCCTGGAGGTGACTATCATGATTTATACAAATCAGCAGACGTTTATAGGTTTGACGAGATTACATTTGATTGTTATTTCTTTTCAAACAGGTTATTGCAACAGATGAAGAATCAGGCGAGGCAGCCCATGCTTCAGTAGACATTGAAGTTTTACAAAGAGGACAACCAGGTAAACGCCGTGTGTTCTTCTTGAGATTCCTTTGAAATTAAGTTAAGCTTAAGATTATGGTTTAATAATAAAATATTTGGTAACACTGTACAGTAGAGGTTTCATGCATAACTAATATTTTTGCTACAAGGCAATGAAAGAAAGAAAGCCCCCACCCCTACTCAATATTCTGTTTTAGTTGAAAGTACATCAAAATACTGAAATAAAAGTCTCAGCAACTTCCTGCTCATGCAAATTATATGAAGAACTAAACCATTCATTAATGGTCAATGCATCAGCAACTACTAAGAGTCATTGTGATTAATAGATGTTGATGTTAATATATGAATGATTTTTAGTTTATTGTCATCACTTTTTATTATTATGTAAAAGTGTAAATTAATATGTTAAAAGGGTAGTTTACAGAAAATGAAATTACTCACTTACAGTGCTAGGTAAATTAGAAGATTACTAGTTGTCCAATACTGATTATTTATGTATTTTATATATTAAAAAAAATAAATAAATAAATAAACAAATAAAAACAATATGTAATATAAAATAATGTGAAAAGCATGTTATTTATTTATATTTTGGAGAAAAGTAAATGGAGTAATATTGGTGCTACTTGACATTAGCTGGGTTTTCATCACCCTTTGTTAATGAAAATTTTGAAGTATTGCATGATTGCATGACCCTGCAACGAGTGATTTAAACACCAAATTTCAAATAAGAGTCCCTTAATTCACAAAAAAATATATGTTTAATGCTTACTTGAGGTGGTTTAGAACGTGTGCAAAAAAATTATTAATGCAAAATAATAGGAGATGGAAACTTGCCTTGCCTATGCTGTTGGTTGCTAGGTTACCAATGCTTTAAATAGCGGCTTTAACAATGTGATGGAAACACACCTAATTCACATTTGGGATTTAAAAAAATATATAATTTTGTAAACTTTGAAAAGATTTGCTTCATGTCAGAATGTAAACCCCACTAGTGAACCTTTGTTAATAAGAAAACAAACAAACAAAAAACATTAATTTAACATTGAATTTGAGGTGCATTTTTTAAGTCTCTGTTTTTCAGATGTGAAGGAAAATAATATTTTGCCATATGGTAACACTGTACTGTTAACCCCTACCCATGATAATCCAGACAGATCATTCATGTGGTTAATTTGATTAGCCATGGTTAATTTTTTAAAAGGCATGAATAAGGTGATCAATTAGATTTAGCCTCATTGTATTCCCATTAACCTCTGTCCACCTCCAGTTCTTCCCTGTTCTACTTTTGGCAGTCATTCAATGACAAACTAAATGATAAATCACCTTAGAACTGACCACTAAAGAAGAAGTATTTGTCAGTAATTGTAGCCTTTTCTCCTCTCTAAACTCTTGGGCAGTTCCCAGAAGTCCATTTGGAGAGGAACGACTGTTTGGAGATATGCATGCTGGGATGGCCGGTGGCATCGCTGCCGTTGTTCTCATAGTGGCTGTGATGGCACTATTTCTCTTCCTCTGGCTGGCCAAGAGGCGTAGAGAGAGGCGGGACCCAGTGGAAAGGGGTGCTGTAGCTCTTGGGAAGCACCCAAATGTGGTAAGATTCTCTATATCACATTGAATATCTTTTAGCCCTTTATAAGGCAAGTAAAAGGGCAATATGACCACCAAGTCCACGTTGGTGGTCATATTGGCTCCCTTCATTGTTAGCGATTTTACAATGGACCCTTTTCACATAATGTGGTGATCCTAACATTGTATTAACATAATAAATCACCAGTGTTTTATATTTCATTTCTAAAAAATATGTATATTTATGACACTTAAGTACAGGGTTCCCACTCTCAGCCAAATGTCAAATTCTACGACTTTTACTGACTAAAATTTGAATTCACTTTCTTTTTTTACATACAAGCAGCCCCATTTTCTCATATACTTCCATTCATTTTTAGCCATACAAAAAAGCTTGTTATGCTGCTTGATACTGTAAATTGTAAATTTATCATATTATTTAAATTTTAATGTATTGTCATAAACATGCTGGTTTGAAGTACAAGTAGTCTGACGGTTTGTTACAGCCAGTCATTTACCCATAGGCAAGTGAATCAGTCTAACACAATCGTAGAAAAGAGCTTACTTCCACATTATAAAATAAGGTGAATAATGAACATAAAAAAAGGCAGCTATTGTGTTAAGCATGGAGCAGACACAAAACAATGTAGTATTTTAACTACATTAGGTACAGCCTGGGGACTGCATTTGACTTAAAAGATTGCCCATTGACAAATGATAAAAGGATTAAATGGAACTGAAAAAATTTTCAACAACACAATAAAAAATTGCATTTTGATAAATGAAGAGTAGAATTTAAAATTACAAACCAAAAATATAATGATATTCTATGACTTTAATATTCTAAATATAAAATTACAATTTCAATGTCTGGAATACCCTTTTAAAATTCCATGATATTCCAGAAATTTGATGACCCATGGGAACCCTGTAAGTAAATTGCCCTGGAATTCTGGTAAAAAGACTTAATGCTGCTGCATGAGAGTTTCCAAGGGTCTGTTCACACTTGACAGGTTTAGGATGATTAAAGCAATCTCTGATGCGATTGCTCTATTGGTGTAGGTTATCTGAATAAGTGTGAACGCAGCCATCCAAAACTTGTTGACCAAGACCACTGAAAAAAGGTCTCTTGGCTTCCAGGTGAACTGTGGTGCTTTTGGAATACAAATGCAACACATACATTAAATAAAAAAACTGATTTGAAAATAATAAATGAATAAAAATTACTTTTTGCCGTAGTTTCCCATTAGAGTTCAATTTACACATTTTATATGTTTTATATGTATTTGATCAGATTTTAAATAATAAATATACCATAATAAAATCGCATATGCGCACAAGCAGCAAGCACATTCAGCATCAGCAAACAGCATTTTTTGTTATTTGTTCTTTGTTAAGTTCTTTAACAAAATATAAGAGTCTTGACTGCATTTCCTTGATTAATAATTGGCATTTTTATACTGTAGCATAAGATCAGCCCCTACATTAACCAATACAACAATTGACTTTTAGCCTGAACGCTGCTCTGTGATTTCACACATTTATCTGTTAGCACCAAAGGAACTGAGAGTAACACCAGCTATGAGCTCACATTTTTTTCACATCTGAGCATATTCTGCAGTGCCAGAACACTCATTAAAAATAATTTAAAAATAGCTGGAGAAATATAGAACACGTGTTATACATATGTGCAGTAAATTACAGTAGTAGACAGACATTCAAGAAAGACATTTACTCTGAACAGGTTCCATACTTTGTGATTCATAGGTGTTTTCAGTTTATTTTCGGTTATGAATTGCATCATGGGACATTTATCTCTGCTCTGTTGACTTTTGATGTTGAAAATTCAATGATTTAAAGGATTCTTATTGACATTTTAATGTATATTCATTCATTCATTCATTTTCTTTTCGGCTTAGTCCCTTTATTAATCTGGGGTCGCCACAGCGGAATGAACCGCCAACTTATCCAGAATATGTTTTTTTACACAGCGGATGCCCTTCCAGCCGCAACCCATCACTGGGAAACATCCATATACATTCATTCACATACATACACTATGGACAATTTAGCTTACCCAATTCACCTATAGCGTATGTCTTTGGACTTGTGGGGGAAACCGGAGCACCCCGAGGAAACCCTTAAACCCTTTTGAAACTAAAAAACACGGGGAGAACATGCAAACTCCACACAGAAATGCCAACTGACCCAGCCGAGGCTCGAACCAGCGACCTTCTTGTTGTGAGGCGATTGTGCTACCCACTGCGCCACCACGTCGCCTTAATGTATATTGTTTCAGAAAAAAAAAATGTATATATATATATATATATAGAGAGAGAGAGAGAGAGAGAGAGAGAGAGAGAGAGAAATAACAGAAAAAGTACTAAAAGTTTATTACCAGGTTTTTGTACTGTAATCTGCAATACCAACCTAGACAATATATCACTTTAAATGATAAAAAAATAAAACACTTTTCAACATCAAATGGAGGAAAGGAGGACCTTGGAGGAAAGAGCGAGGTCCCATAGTGCAATTAAAAAGCATAAATAAAAAAATATCAATCACAAAAATATGGAAAACTGTTAATTTATGAATATTATAAGACATTGTGCATATTAAATAAACCCCATTTCAAACCACATTGGAGATCAAATTAGAGAACTATTTGTAAACACTTTTTTTTCCAGAAATAACATACATTTTTCAAATAATCTTTCTTGTTCAAAATTTGAAGAACTTTTTCTTAATTGTTGTGTGTTTCAGCACATATGTAACCCAAGACGTATGCTTAAAAAAATTATTTTGAAATTGTAGGTTTTCTAATTTTGATCTCCGCTGTATACTTTATCACCAAACAGTATCCTCAACAGAAATAGACCTTCAACACTAGACAAACAATATAAAGCCTCATTGTCACAGTCAAACAGCTCGTGCCCTTGTCATCTTCCCCTCACATTGCTCTTTAATTCCTCTTATGTAGAGCTTAAGATGGTTTCAGCAGGTAAGTACCTGACATTAAGTAGCTAGACGTGTTCTTCAGTGTCATTGTCCCTCGTGAAGGTGAGATGTGTTTTCTGAGAAGCTGAAAGCCGTATACTCCTGATAGGCTGGTTTAAATGGGATTGTTTGGTGTTATATTTCTTTATAAATGTGGTGCACCATTTAAGCCGGTCAGTATACGAAGCACAGCCCCTTTTGTCTGATTGTTTAGTGAGTTTTGCTGTGTATTCTGTCTAATGTCAAGTTGATATTGTGTATCTATTTGTATTTGTATTACATTTTCAAGTTTAATAAACACTGTCAAATATGTTGTAGTTATTATTGTTTATCACAACTGATTCGGATTCTTGAGAGATGAGTCAAAGCATTCCCCACACTTTTATTTATTACGTTTTGATTAAGATTTCTGAATTGGACATCCATACATTATACATTTATTTTTACTATAAACTAAATTATTTATGCATATTTTATTTGCACAGTCATACATAAATGATAGTGTGAAAGTGTCTGTAGTAGTATATGGATAAACTGAATGTGTTTACACAATAATATACACAATAAGCAGGTTTATATATTTATCATCAGTTATTTAATTTTTAAAAATCTTATACAGTTTAAGTAACCAAATATTGCTTGATTCACAACTAGCCATATTTGAATCATTGCACATATATGAATGCCTTTTGAAAATACAATTAATTTATTAAAATGAAATATGCATCACATTAAGTTTTTATTTAATATATTACTTAATATTAGATATTAGAAATAATATTATATTATATAGCAATCTATTAGATAAATTGGGCCAGAAATCTGATTGATGTATTTGAACTGCACATAAATTCTTTTAATTATTAATGAATTATAAATAATGAAATATATATATTTCTACTCATTGTGCAAACACAGTATTTTGACCATCTATAACAATAATTTCAAAGACAGTTCACATTATTCTTTCTAATTGACATTGTGCAAACACACATATTGTGAGAAAACAGAAGAAGCAAGGCCAAAAATATAGGATGATCCCCAAAACATTTTCCCTGTACACAAAATAAATGTTTTGTCTCTTGTCTCAAGAATCAATGATACTGTATAATAAGCTCTGGACCTCAGCAGTGGAATTGACCTGTCAATATCTCAAGATTGTTCAAGAAGACCCTAAATGCCCTTTCTCCGTGGTCAACAGGTCAATTCAGGATGTCCCATATCACTCATAGAGGACGCCTCCTACCACAACCCTGCGTACATTGACCATGAAAGCTCCAGTGATTTGTACAGCATAAAAGAAGACATACATCATCTACCAAACAGGACATATGAACACGACAACCCAATGCAAGACATGCTGCCCATCCTGGTGCTTCCAGAAATGACCACCGTAAACATCTCATCTTTAGCTGTGAGCAATGGAAAAGGTTTTTCAAAATCAGTCTCATTTAAAGATGAAGAAAAAACAGTGGCCCAAAACAATGAAGGACAAATTGTGGTTGTGTGTAATCAAATGGAGACCAGAGCAGATGTTTTAATGTCTGTTACACAGCAGGAAACTTCTGAGAAATCTGCAGAAAAGGAGGATATGTGTATTTGTCCAAATACATCTGTGAGGCACACAGAGGAATATATAGTCGCTCATGCTACTGAGGATTATGATAATGATGATGACAATAATCCGTATAAGAACATGGCCTCTGTTATTTACAGCAGTGAGGATGAAGATATGGCAGACGATGAGCCAAATAATTTAAGGCACTATTATAAACATGGGAAAAAACAGATTTCTGTGGAGCGCATGAAGGCCGCTGGATTGCAAATGGAGGATTCGGATGAATCGCAAGCATGATTGATTCTTTGAGCTCCACGGATGACTCTTTCGAATCACTTGCTTTTATGAAAAAGCAAATCCTTAAACGTATGGGCAGTATTGCAAAGGAAAAATAGCAATAAACAAGCTCATTAATAAAAGGTGAACATGTTTTATGTGCATTTTCAAAGTATTGTTGGTCAAAATGTAATTGTTTTAAAGTGGCTTGTCTGGAATCTGGCATGACTTTTTTAAGTGAATTTGTCATTTGCTTGAGCTCCATGTTTTCAATATTTGGTTTATAATGTATGTTTTCATCATGCTGGACTGGTAAATAAATAATGTGCACATCAGCCTTAATTAGGAAGCTTAGAACTTTTGATGACTAGTATAATATGTTTTTGATCATCTGATGACAATTTTTTAAACTGAATATATATACTTTTTTATGCACTTTATGTCTTCATGAAAACTACAAATTGATTTCAAGAATGTTGCTGTCTCTATGCAAAACCTTTCAACAATGCAAAGAAAAACTTACTGACCGGTATTGCAGTTAATCTGTGAAACTAAATGAACTGAAAGTGTGTATTCTCAATAGATATTTTTTTGAGAAAACCCCATTCAAGTCCAAAAGGTTGAAATGATCTGTATTTCTGTAATTTAGCATTTTAATAATAAATTCCAATTGTTGAGAAATTTTATATTTAATGGCAAAACTGATGCATTGACTAAATTTGTTGTGTTTTGTTTTTGTTGGAAATATGATAAATGAGTGATTAGATGACATTCAGGTACTTTATGACTTTTGGAGATCCCATAAAAGGTAAATACAATATTGTATGTGCAATACAATATTCCAGAGTACTTTACGTTTTGAAAAGTAAACAAACTACAGCCTCCGTTGAGGAAAACAGTGTAATAGCTTGAAATTGTTGTCAAAACAATGCAAAGATCATCTTTTGCTTGATTATTATATAACGGTTGTTCTGTAAACCGTTCATGTGTCATTTCTCTGTTTGTCTGCAGGAGGCATCAGCACCAATCTCTCCTCGCCAGGTGTCATAGGACTTTTGTAGAAAATTGTTTTTCCAGAAACACCGGTAAGACATCTGTACCATGCAGGAACAAGAGATGAACAATCAGTTTTCCTACATCTGTGTAGACATTTTGTGTTATTCTGGAAGTTTGTTTTGTGGAAGAATACAGTGGTTATACAGTTTTGTCATCGTGGCAGCTCATATGTTGCCCTGCTTCTGAAGAAATCTTTGGAAGTTTTTTTTTTTTTTTTTGGAGAACTTTGAAATGAATTGGATTACTTTTTTTTTATTTTTATAAATGACACCAAGCAAAAATGCAAGTTTATTTAATTTCAAAACCTTGATGTCCATTTGACATGCACACATTGATGCCCCTTTGACCATTAAATTATGACATAAAAATTATTATATAATATTAAAAAAATTATTATTATTATTGATTATTTATCTGAAAGCTTAAATTTCAAATTCTAAGTTTACACTGGACTTTGTATTCATACAATGCATGTAAACTACCTTGATGTCAAAATGACACCAAATTGACAGCTAACATTGGCATCAAAAACACTTCAAAATTCAATTACAAGACAGTCCAGTGTTAGATGTCAGTTTGATATCATTTTGACATCAAGGTAGTCAATTGGCATCAAATGGATCTGCATTTTTTATATGTTTTTGACGTGTTTTTTTATGTCATTTTGACATGAAGGTGTCTGTGGGGCAGGTTGCTTTTTAAAACCACGTCCTTCAAAGTCATTATAAAAAATACAAAGCAAAATATATTTTTTAATGTTTTTAAAAGAAGCCCGAGCAAGACTACATTTTTTAAATCAAAAACAGTGCAAATAGTAATATTCTTACAATTTGAAATAACAATTTTCTCCTTTGAAATCATTTAAAATGTCTTTTATTCCTATGATGACAAGTTATTACTTCAGTCTTCACATGTATGATCATTTAGAAATCATTATAATATGCTGATTTGGTGCTAAAGAAATATTTCTTATTACATATCACTGTTAAAAGAACAGTTGTGCTACTTAATGTTTTTGAAACTTTTTTTCAGGATCCTTTGATAGATATAAAGTTCAGAAGAACCATTATTTAAAATATTTTACGACATTAGGTGTTTTTTATTGTTATTTTTGATCAGTTTAATGTGTCTGTTTTTGTCTAATAGTAAATCCAACACGCTCTTTTTTTTAGTGGCTAATATTTGAGAACCAAAATACTCATTGCTAGTTTTAAAGATTCTCTGTAAGACAACAATGCAAACAAACTATTTTAAAGAACATTTCACAACATGTAAAGTTACCCAAAAAAGAAAGAAACATCTGCCATCATTTACTCTGCCTCATGTTTTTTTCCGATCTCGATTTGTATAGTTCTTCTTTCCGGGGACTTAGGTAGCTCACTCCATATTTTCAGAAACCATAGTAGCAATTTAGTGAGAAAACCCTTCCTTTAAAATCACAACTTTAGAACTGGGGTTTTTACTGTCCTATAAAGTGTGAACACAAGATGGCGCCGTAAGATCAGTATCCTTCTGTTGTAACTTGCAATTTCATCAAGTAGGCAACAATCCCCAGATAGTCAAGTTCATTGAAGAAATAAAGATGTAGAATGGTGTACAGGGTAGATAAATTTTGTTGTATGTATTACAACATAATCGAATGCCAAATAGCTTAATGGTCAGAGGACTGAGGAAGGACTCTGTGGAGGTGCTGGTACTAAATTAAAAATTTAATTTTATATAAATATATTGTCAATTATTAGATACTTTAACTTTATGTTATTTGGTTGAAAGTGGGCAAGACAATTGTATTGTTTAAAGCATTTTATTGGACAAACATCTGGAAAAGTATATTCATGAAATATAGGCCTACATAGACAATGCAAATACATTTATCCAACAATTATGGCTTCCTTTTTTTTTTTTTTCTTTACAAAAATAATTTAAGTAGTTGTCACAATCATACCATAGAGAGTAAGTATGTAAAAATGATGAGTTACATTACTTTTACTTTTACTTTACTAAAATTTGTAAACCTTAAAATTCATTCATTCATTCATTTTCTTTTCGGCTTAGTCCCTTTATTAATCTGGGGTCGCCACAGCGTAATGAACCGCCAACTTATCCAGCATATGTTTTACACAGCGGATGCCCTTCCAGCTGCAACCCATCACTGGGAAACATCCATACACACTCATTCACTAAGGACAATTTTAGCCTACCCAATTCACCTATAGCGCATGTCTTTGGACTTGTGGGGGAAACCGGAGCACCCGGAGGAAACCCACGCGAACACGGAGAGAACTCCACACAGAAACGCCAACTGACCCAGCCGATGCTCGAACCAGCGACCTTCTTGCTGTGAGGCGAACGTGCTACCCACTGCGTCACCGTGCAGCCAACCTTAAAATTATTAAACTTTAAAATTATTAAACAAATTAAGAATGCATAATTGTAGAATAATAAGGCAACTTAACAGTTCCTAGTTACAACTGCTTTTTTAACGTAAAATTACTAATCACTTTTTACAGCAAGTGTAGGCCTAATATAAATTTATGACTTTTTTCTCAGAATTGTGAGTTTATGTTTTTGTAAGTTCACAGTTCTGTGGAAAAAAAGCAGAAGTGCAAGATATAAACTTGCAGTTGTGAGTTAATTGAAAACATGAGATACAAAGTGACAATTATCAAATTAAACTCAGAATATTGCGAATGAATTGTAATGGAAAATATGTCTTTTTTATTTTTTATTTTGTGGTAGGAACAAACTTCCATATGTAGATGTACATGTAGAAGAGACATTACGCCGTCAAATGTCCAATATTGATATTTATAGAATCTCAAAAAAATTCTAGTGAACTTTTGACAAATAATAAACATGTAAAATTTAACGTTGTCTTAGTCAAACTACTGTTTAAACACTTGAACGGTGTTTATTTCCATGAAGTATACGCAGTGACCGCTAAAGGAAGCCAGCACGTTTAAAAATATATATATTTAGTTTCGCACATGAAATGCATAAATAAAAGTTCAATGTTAATTTAGTGTAAAACATAATTAATGAGATGCATAAAGAGAATATTTGTGTGGATGTGTTTTGTTGCTTGTTGTATGATTTCCTCTGGGTTGCATGCATATAATAACATATACGCTATTTGTTCACACACTTTCCTTACTGTAGGAAATTTAATTGCCCTTAATATACCCACTTTAAGCAAATTTAAACAGGGCACTAAATATATAACAATATATATATATATATATATATATATATATATATATATATATATATATATATATATATATATATATCATAAGTGAATTTATGTGATGTGCAGAAGAGCGTAAGACTGTGGAGTTTTTGCTTGAGTAATTCTGTATGTCTCTTAATTCTCTCATGCACATGGACATTGACAGACTGGAGAGAAATGCTGCTTAATGTGAAGGAGGACAGAACAGGCTGTGAATCACACACACACACGCACACACACACACACACACACACACACACACACACACACACACACACACACACACACACACACACATGCGTGCACACACACACATGCACGAACACACGGACAGGCTGCCATGGTTTAATCAGCTAATAGTGGTGAGTGGGAATGTATCATGCTTGTGGTGCTTGTGGTGCTGAATTAATTTCAACATTTTCACAGCTGAGATCTTTTGGTCATTTTCAGTGAAGCAGATCGCTCTTGGTTGTAGAAACCCTCATGACTCAATATTTAAATGCAGTACACTCAGCCATACTAACAATACTTAGCATACAATACTTAACAATCTAAAAAAAAACAATACAGCTCAATTTAAAGGAATGAAATCCGGTTGTGAAGGAAGTTCTGGAAGGTTTAATAGAAGACGTGTAGCTTGGAAATTATTCATCAAAGAGCCTGTTAAATCTTTATACAAATCTGTTCGTTTAATTGTTAGAATGAGTTTAACTAGATAGTGATATCAAGCATGATGTCAACAAATACATTAAAATGAAAATTGATTTGATGTCAAAACCTTGACGTCTTTTTGACATCCACACAATGATGTCCTATAATATAAGCAAAGTTGTATAAATCTGAAAGCTTAAATTCCAAATCCCACATTTACATTTTGTATCCCTACACAAATATATATATATATATATATATATATATATATATATGTATATATTAGATATATTACATATATATAAGGATCAATTTGATGACGTTTTGACATCAAGGTAGTCAGTTGACATCAAATTGATTTGCATTTTTTGTATTTTTTTGGAGCCAACAAACCATCTTATCTAGTTAAAAGTCCAACAAACAAGCTCAAGTTAGTCTTTGGATGTTTTATGTTTAATGTTAACGTGCAGTATAATGTATTGTAGTACCCGCTGAAAAAAAAAAAACTGTGAATTTTTGACATGGCTGTTGGTTTAAGCTTGTTGCTTTGTTCATTTGCTGGTGAAATGATGACCAGCAAAAACCAGCATGTGACCAGCAAACCCCCCCCCAAAAACAAACAAACAAAACAAAAAAAATTTAAACCAACTCTTGCCCAGCAAGAACCAGCAAGAAACAGCAGCCATGTGTCAACCTAACCAGCATATGAAATTGTTTTCAGTGATACTTTCAAGGTTTTAACATTGATTTTGCTGTAGTTCCTACTGAAAACCAGTTGAAATTCATTGGTACTGTATAACTTAAGTTTTCTGAGCTGGTTTAAGCTGGTCTCCACTCCAGACCTGACCAAAGTGGTGTTTAGCTGGTTTTTGAGAAACCCATAAATAGCAAGCTTAAAGGGACAGTTCACCCAAAACTGATGGAATTTTCATCATTTAATCACCCTGTACTTGTTCCAAACCTTTTTGAATATCTGTTGAACACAAAAGAATATATACTGAAGAAAGCTGGAAATCTGTAACCATTGACTTTCATAGTATTTGTTTTTCCTACTATGTTGGTTACAGGTTTTCAGCTTTCTTCAAAATATTTATTTGTTAATGTTCAACAGAAGAAAGAAATTTCTAAAGGTTTGGAACCAGCCTTGAGGAGAGTAAATGGTAAGTAAATAAAATATTTTGGGTGAACTATTGCTTTAAGGATTTACTGAAGCATATGAAGCAAAATGGAAGATCTTGTTCAAATAATATCCTCGTACTGAATCCTTTGTGGAAAGAAGATTTTTATTTTAAGTTCACAACCCAAGTTTGATCTCACGTGATCTCATGTAAACTAGCTGTAAAACTTGACACTTCATTTGGTCCACTGTCCCCCTGTGGAGTCTCACAGGTACAGCGACAGGTGCAGAGGTTTCCTCCTGCAGACCGACAGGTAATATTTGGCGCTGTGAGTCTTCCGGGTCCAAAACTGCCATGGTGATCGTGCACTGGGACAGATGTGCACAAGGACCTCAGTGGGACATCAGACTGCCAGGCGGCCATGATGGATCACACCTGCTTCTCCACCTGCTGCGGCCCAGCGAGATCCTCATGTTTATATGCTGCGTCTGCAGCTGGAGCACGACGCCATCTGTCACCATCAAAGTCTTCCATGATGAAGAACGATGTTTTAAAGCATTTCATCCAAAGTAAGACTTAGTAAGTGTCCCTTCAACTCAGATTCTGAATAAAAAAATAAAAAAAAACGTAGCAACTATTTTCTGCCTAGAGCGCTTTAAATCTTCTGGGAATGATAGTTTATGTATGTGTGTTGTTTTAGTATGTCTATGACACATACCCAAGAGAGCCAGAGGGAAATCGCTGCTTATGCAAGACAGTGATTCAGTCCCAAGCAAATCTCATTTTATTCCATGTTATATTCATCCATTTGGAAGCTGAAAATTGACTTCTGCTGCATAGCCACAATTGTTTCACCGTGTAATCCAACAAGGCTCAGTTGACAACTCCCTTGTCTTTTGGGACATTGATCTCGCAATGAGACGCAGAGATCTTTATAGCGTAAGATCTATGATCCTGAGCCTCTTCTGCCAGTGTCTGGCAGACGAGGCACATCTGCTGCTGAGAGATGTGAGATGCAGACATCTGTCTACAATAAAGACCTGAAACAGTCAGATGGATGGTGTGTGTCCTGCCTGGAGGAGCGGAACTCTGTCTGTATTTTATAAATGTCATCAAATGTCAAAGTGTTTGTTTAACTTGGGCCAGTTACATGCGTTTTTCTGCTTTATATTAGGCATTAAACATACTTCACGGAAGTAGAATTGCATTGGAAGTGAACAGTACTGTTTTAGACTCGTTACTCCAGGACACAAGGGGGCGATAAAGATTGCTTCTAATGATCGTTCTACTTAACTGGCTGAATGTTGATTGCAAACGTTCTCAGAAAGAAGCTGTTGACCTGCCATGAAGACTGTTGACCTGACAGGGAAAACTGAAACTAGAAGAAAATAAAACCTTAACAGGTTTATATTAGCTTTAGTCCCTCTTCATTCAATGGAAAGAGTGCAACAGGTAGGCCTATATTCTTTTTATTATGAAGTGTATTGTGAAGTCTTTTTGAATCCAACACTGTTATTTGGACTTTTGGTTCAAAGATATGTGAAATAGTTGTTTTCCTTCCTTCCTTCCTTCCTTCCTTCCTTCCTTCCTTCCTTCCTTCCTTCATTCTTTTTATTTAACTTTTGTTTTAAGTACATTTAAATATTTATATTTAATTTATTTTTTGGTTTTAGATTGAATTCCATTGCTTCAGTTTAAACAACTATGCTGATAAAGCATTTCTGTTATCAGTTAAGTTTAGGTTTAAGTTTTTCTACTAATATTCATATGTGTGTGTGTAGTGAACTAAACACTAATATGAGCACAATAGAGGCTAAATGAGCCTTGGGCCAACCAAGCGTTTAAGTATTTAAAAATGATGACACACTAAGTTTGCCAAACATATCGATTCATTTTGATATCCATTATGGCATCATGTTTTGTGCATATTTCTTAATTGTGTCATACCTTTTGACCACCAGATGGTGTTGGCCTTCATAGGTTGCTTCAGGGACTGGTGCCAAAGAAAAAAGTTTTGTAATAATACAACAAAACATTCATGAAATACAGCATTGTACTGAGCAATTCTAGCATTATGGATGTGACATTTGCAGTAAAAACTCAAAAGTATACTTCATGTTAACATTAGATTGAAAAATCTGTTTATATTTTCCAAAACAACTAAGCACAGAGTTATGGGATCAGAAAAATATCAATCTGTAAACATTTTTCATATTTTAAATGAGGAAAATAAACATGCGTTATGGATCTGACCAAAAAAGTTTGCGAGTTTACAGTATACAACTTACTTTTTAGAAATTCAGTTAATTAAACCGCACAACCCAAAAGAAACAATGCTAATCAAAAGGATAAGAGTTGGCTCACTATAGAACAAAAATTATTAATTTTATTTTATTTAACATTTTTGCATTTAGAATGAAAAAGCTTCGTTATGGATGTGACATCTTTCCGTTATGGATTTGACGGATGTGAAATTGCCACTTGTGTGACTTTGTTAAATCAAATACAATTGTTTAAAAACATTGACAGAGACATTTATCAGTATTGTTAAAGTACTGTAAAATAAGTATTGTCTAAAGGTTTTTGAATCCAACACACTTTTTTTTCCTGAAATTATGTCTTTTAATGGCCATTGTACTTTTATAATGTATTTGTGTGTGCTTCACGCCACAAATGGCAGATATATTTTAATATGAATGACTGTACAAATTCATACAAATTAACCACTTTTTCACCAATATCTGAAATCATTATGTTTTCCCATGGAATCGTGTGACTTCACTGGTTTAAAAGAAATGTTTCAAAACAGAAGCAGTGTTTTAAAAACATCAATAATTGTTAGAGTGATTAAAAACTGACCCACTGGATGCCTGATTTGATGTGGTATGTTTTGGATTATGCTGATATTTGATTCCTTTTTTCTTCTGCAGTGAAGTGTGTTCTAGAGGGCTCTTATGAGGCAGATTCAGGGCTGTGACTCAATGAAGGACAGTAGCCTCTTGATTTATTTTCATTTCGCTTACGTAATGTAATAGATTTGCCAGAGATGGCGAGGGAGACAACAAAGGACGAAGGAGATTTTGTGGGTGTCCACTTTGATCAAGGGACACCTGTCTGTCTTTTCTGGCTTTCATCAGCACTGTGTGTCTCTCTTCAAAGCTTCAGATGTTCTGTGTGTTTATCAAAGATCTGCATTGATGCTCTTCACTTTAGCTTGGATGAGTCACACACACAAAGCTCCCGCTGCGGACAATTAAAGGCACATTGTTTCTTTGTTTATGGCCAGTATGTTTCTCCACGGTCATCAACCTTGAGGCTCATTAGCTGAGGAATGTTCAAACGGGTGACTGAGGTTGATTTAGCTTTTTGTTTAGAAGATCAGTATGAAGATCTAGGCTGGCTGGATATGACTTTGAACCTGCAGTCAGAGGGTGCGTATACATGGACATTAGCAATCTAATTATTTTCACTGATTCTGAATAAGACAATATTATGGTTAAGGTGTTTATATGAGTTGCATCTAGAATTTTTCTTTCATCAATTGATTAAAGGTGCTGTATGTAAGTACTTTTACTAATACTTTTCTAAATCATAAAAATATCATAATATGTTTGCAGATATTTAAGAAGCATGCTAAGTAAACATTTTTGTTTATCTGAAAAACAATGCTGAAGTCTGTTCTCCTTTGAAAATGTGCTTTCCATGTTGGCATGTCAGTCTTTGTTTTGGTCTCTGTAACTCCGCCCACTGCCAGTTTAGCCAATTATATTTTGGCATCCCTGGTTGCCTTGGTGGAAAACAGCGTATTTCATTTCAGTCATCAAGGCTGCCTCAATATATGCAAGTGTGGCCGTAAATGTAACCTCAGTAGCAGCTTCCAAAATGAGATACAGATTCAAAGTTATAAAAATCCACATGAGGTGGTTTTTACTTTGAAACCCATTCAGATGTTACAAACATAAACATGAGCTGATCAGCTTACAGTATAAGGCTCAATCTTCAGACATGCTCGCAATCTGTTGGTGTCATCAATCTGGCAACCTACGTGTGTGTTCAAAATAAAAACCCTCTCCAATATTTTGAATTTGGACTGCAATAATATGTCAATCCTACATACTGTTCCTTTAATGGACCACGTTATTATGCCCCAAAGTGACACTCCCACCAAATTTCACATATCAATATAGAGTTCATCTTCATTTACGGTACCATATACAGTTTTGATTGAACAAAAGCTTAAAATGCGGTTAATTGTTTGTCATTGTGCAAATAGATTTTCATGAAACTTTAGTACTACTGTACATTTGTATTTGAACATACTTTCTGACCATTAAATTACATTCTACAGTGTAGAAAAGCAATTAATTGACTTTACTTTAAAAAGTGAGTAAACCCATTGCTTTTAAAGTGATTAGTTTTATTTAAAATAGGGAATAAGCCCATGTTTCCATCCAAAGATGCGAATTAGACAAACCTAGAAGATCACATAAAACATTTACGAATAAAGCACTTTCCCATTCAGTGAGTTGAAGGGAAAAAATTGATAAACTGGCACCAAATAACAAATAGAAAAGTGGAATGTGCAATGTGTGACTATAATAAATATTAGAGCAAAATATTATAGAAGAACAAAAATATTTATATAATAAATTACCTGTGCCTCCAAAAACGAAACGCAATTAACATGGGGTGGGTTTTGGAGGCTCAAGATCGCTCTTTGGAAGCACTCAAGACAGTCCTGGGAGGTAATAACATATTTTGATGATGGACTTTGACTGAGGCATTTTAGAATGACCAAAACAGCATTTCAGATGTTGTGCAATGTGGTCAGTCCGCTGGATTGTCCATTAATCCCATCCCATCATGCCCATTTTTATCATCGCATGATCTGTTAAAACAAAATTGCATGACTTTTTTGATGCGCATGCTGGAATTTATTCAGTAAATGTGTTTCCATCATAGTTTATGTGCATTTTTTTTAGTGGATAAAAAGTTTATCCTACTCAGTTGGTTATTTTATGCACATTTTCAAAATGTGTGCATTTCCTGGTATTCCATTCAGCGTCTTTAAATGTGATATTCCAAACCTATTTCCAAAAATAGGTGGATGAAAATATCGCTTTTGAGAATGACTTAACCAAAAATCTAAACCAAAAATCTTGGTTTGCATGATATATTCTTAACGAGTGTTTTCCTAAGCATATTAATTTCAGAATATGGTTTTCCATGTAAACATATTTAGCGTTTTATCTGGTTTTCCCTTTGCTAGTCCGCCTGCTTTCCTTCTTTCTTGGCGCGTGACACTCTGTATGAAGTAAGCCATTAGATATAGTAACACAATTACACTTCAGCTGCCGGGATAAACAGCCAGCCCATCTGGGCTCTTATTGAATAAGCTGATCTTTACTGATGTTTACGGATGAAGTCAGTTTTGCATGTGCAGTGGTCAGATACAGTAAATGATCTATGATTTTTTTAAACAACTTTTGGGAATGTTAGACATCGCAGATCCAATCTCAAAATATGATAGCTTCAATCTGATTGACTTGAGTGATGTTTAAAGCTTGTTTTGGCGGGGGTTGAAATATCACAAAAGCAGGGTTGGTTTGTCTATTGTACACAAAGAACAAATTTAGCATGGTTAGAATTGTCGTCCCTGTCATGATGTCATTTCAGGCCGCACTAGAGTGATAAATCACATGGCATTTATAGTTTCGATACTAATATATTTCAGTGAACTAAACTTCTTTTTAAATTTAGCTGCAAACACAACAGAGTCAAAATGAGCCTCTGGCCAACTGAAGAAAAAAAAGTTACTGAAGATGTTTGTTCTTGAGCATATGTGGCAGATTTTAATTAGCAAATTTCCTGTGCTAGTCAAGCACTGTCGTTGAACGCTAATGCCGGTGAATTCCCTTTTCCAACACCTCAGCCTATGCAGTATCTATTTAATTTGCAATTATTGTTACTAAGAGCTTCTGAAATTCTCTAAATGTTGCCTATTAAGTGGCAATAATGACACCTGTGGAGCGAGTGCACCTGTGATAAAGTCACACAGATTCAGACAATAGCTTGTGTTACCGTTGATTTGTACAGTTCAAGTTTGCTAGCATGTTTTTTCTTTCTTTTAATAGCTTGCTGAGTCATACTGTTATGTGTTTTTTTCTCAGATTTACCTTTTCTTTCAGTTTTTATATTATTTCTCTAGCATTTTTCTTCTTTTTGGAGTGAACTTTAATTAGATCATGAGCAGAAGGGAATCAGTAGCACATTCACCAGGATGCCCTATTGAGCTAGATCTCTCTTTTATTTATTTATTATTATTTATTTGTTGGTGTCCTGGTTGCATTTAGAGCTGTGTACTACAACCAGGTCACTTCAGAGTGGCAGACAGCTTCATTTCTGCTTGATTTTATTCATTCTGTATCTTCATCTGTACTCTCAGAAAAAAAATAATAAAACTGCTGGCTAACAATGGAAACCACCGGATGGAATCACTGCCAAATTGCAGATTGTTCTTTTGGCACAATTGGTGAATATTTTGAGCAGCCTTGACAATTTTGGAAGGAGCGCTTGCTAAGATCTCATTGACAGTGTGCAAATCTGTTCATGAACATGAATTGATCGTAACTTGTTAAAGTAACCGTGTATTTGTCTGCATATCTGGCAACAAACCTGTCAGTTGATGATCCCAAACTCTTATGTAACTTATGGGACGCTGTTAAAATGTAGATGTACTCAGTTTCCTTGGAAACAATCTCCATGGGACTGATTAATTAATAGACTTTTGCACATCACTCCTTATTTTAATTTTAAAGTGAATTCTAAGGAAAATACAGTATGCTTTAATAATAAGTAATCTCAAATACAAGTTTTCTTCTTTTTTGTTGTTTTTGGTAAGGATATGTTTGTCCAATGAGGTTGACATAAAACAGCAAGATTTGATATGTGCTTTTTCATGTGATGTATGACTTTATTTCTGGGCATTGATTGCAGAATACATTTTTTTTTTTTGTTGTAAAAATTAAATTTGACAGTTTATCCACCTTTTTGACGAAGTTGACAAAATATGGACATACACACCAGTCAGCAGTTTTTAATTCTATTTTAATTCTGTTCTATCTTCTATTGAACAAGTACACTAAATTGATAAAAAAAACTATAGTAGATTTGCTTCTATAGCTACATTGTTACCTATTACTTTGTTAAAAATATTTTGAATATATCTCAAAGTATATGCTGTTACTCAAATTCATTTAAACTTCATGAAAAACTACAGACACACACACGTTTGTTTTTGTAAATTGTGGGGACATTACATAGGTTTCATCGTTTCTTTTTGACTGTAAAACTGTATTTTCTATTGCCCTAACCCCACCCTACCCCTAAATCCAACCATCACATGGAACTGTGTACAGTTTTACTTTCGGGAAAAAAAATTCATTCTGTGTGATTTATAAGCTTTTTGAGAAATGAGGACATTAGCAATGTCCTCCTACATCACCACCTTCTTGTAATACCTGTGTCATACCCATGTCATTTTACAGATTTGTGTCCTGATATGTCACAAAAACACGTACACACACACACACACTCAAATATTTACAACTTTTGAAAATTTGGTAAAAAAAATCTACTTTTTCATTAGGAATCACAAATGCATACAAATTATTTAGTTTTGTCTGAAATAAATAAATTGTTCCGTGAATATATTGGTAGTTGTAATAATAATAATAATAATAATAAGAAGAAGAAGAAGAAGAAGAAGAAGAAGAAGAAATGTATATTACTACTACAAAAATAATCAATTCATATAATAATTAAATAAATAAATAATTTATTTTAATGATTTAACAAATTTGGCAGGGATATATTTGGCCAGTTAAACTGTACAATCCTTAGGCCTAAATCTGCAAGAAGGACGGCCAAAAGGACAGAGGACGCAAAAGGACGCTTGCCATCATACATAACAACTCAGTCAGCTCATGTCCAAAAACTCACATTGCCTTTGGAGAAAACAAAACTTCTTTCTTTCTTTCTTTTATAATGAAAAGTGCGTATCAGAGCCAAGTATCAGATTTATTTTCTTCAGCTATTTAGCAACAGAACTCAGTTGGTTTCTTTTGAAGGGCAACCCAGTTAGCTTAGTTCTGCTTGTAAAATCCACTGTGGGGTCTGTATTCAGAGGAGAATAACACTGATTCACAGAAACACACGCTGCCCCAGATTGATGACCATTATGTTGGTGAAAGATATACATCAAAATTGTGCAACTTTTTATTTAATAAAGTCTATTTTACTCTAAGGAAAGTGTTCCCGAATGGGTCTTGCCACACGTATAGAGCTAATCAAGGAAAATTATTAGGGCACAATTAAATATTAACACACAATCATTAGTTACTAGGACAGAGATGGAGCATAAGGCTGGTCTGGCCTGCCAAATGACTGTGTTAAAAATTTAAGTAACACACCAGGTCTAAATATATACTGTACTTATTATTATCATTATAATCCTTTATCCTTGTTCGGATTCTGGTACAGATACAGTGCAAAGCTATGTTTTTTTAATGTCTTCATTTTTAGGTTATGCAGTTATTTCAACCATGTAAATAGATATTTCTAAAACTTTTTGAATGGAATAAACTTAAATTCAGAACTGAGAGTTTAATTGCGGTTTAGTTTGTGAATTTGAATTGAAGCAGAAGCAGAATTTATTTGAATTGTAATGTAAAAACAATCCAACCAAAACAAATACAGTAAATTATTTAAAATGTAGAAAAAAAAAGTGCTGCAAAGTCAAAAGTCAGAAGACTTCATAGTTATATAATTGGTTACATATAGGTTATTTACATAGTTATAAAATAGTTTTTTTTATTAACTATGCTATTAATATGTATGAATAATAATAATAATATAATAATATTAAATTATGATTATTATTATTATTATGGCATCACGGTGGCGCAGTGGGTAGCACGATCGCCTCACAGCAAGAAGATCGCTGGTTCGAGCCTCAGCTGGGTCAGTTGGCATTTCTGTGTGGAGTTTGCATGTTCTCTCCGTGTTTGCGTAGGTTTCCTCTGGGTGCTCCTGTTTCCTCCACAAGTCCAAAGACATGCGCTATAGGTGAATTGAGTAGGCTAAATTGTCCATAGTGTATGAGTGTGTGTGGATGTTTCCCAGTGATGGGTTGCAGTTGGAAGGGCATCCGCTGCGTAAAACATATGCTGGATAAGTTGGCGGTTCATTCCGCTGTGGCGACCCCAGATTAATAAAGGGACTAAGCTGAAAAGAAAATGAATGAATGAATATTATTATTATTATTTCTTTTTATTTACATGTTTTACATTTCTTTGTTTACAATTTTTATTAATTTTAATAAATATGTCATATTCATATTTTGGATTATGTGTTTGTTATTTATACTTACTTACTCCCAAGGCCATTTATATCAAAGTTGATATTTAGCCGCACCATATTGGTGTTTCGTAACATTTAGTTTTTATGAGGTGGGTTGTTAGCCCAACGCTTAACCCCCAACCTGGAGGACCAGGACATACACACATACACTACGGACAATTTAGCTTACCTAATTCACCTACAGCACATGTCTTTGGACTGTGGGGAAACCAGAGCACCCGGAGGAAACCCACGCGAACATGGGGAGAACATGCAATCTCCACACCAACTGACCCATGCCAGGGCTCGAACCAGCAACCTCCTTGCTGTGAGGCGACAGCGCTATTCATTGCGCCACCGTGTCGCCTTGTTATTTATAATTTACCTTATTTAATAAAATTTTTGTACAAATAATTTAATAAAAACAATAATTATTATTTTTATTATGTCCCACCTAATAATAATAATAATAATAATAATAATTCATTTTTAATAAATAAATAATTTTTTACTCTTTTTCTTTGCATTTTTTTAAACTTATTTTAATGCAATTGTTATTCAGTGTAATAAATATTTAATATTCATTCCTTCATTCATTTTCTTTTTGGCTCAGTCCCTTTATTAATCTGGGGTCGCCACAGCAGAATGAACCGCCAACTTATCCAGCATATGTTTTACGCAGCGGATGCCCTTCCAGCTGCAACCCATCACTGGGAAACATCCATACACACTCATTCACACACTTACACTATGGACAATTTAGCCTACCCAATTCACCTATAGCACATGTCTTTGGACTTGTGGGGGAAACCGGAGCACCCGGAGGAAACCCACGCAAACACGGGGAGAACATGCAAACTCCACACAGAAACGCCAACTGACCCAGCCGAGGCTCGAACCAGCGACCTTCTTGCTGTGAGGTGAACGTGCTACCCACTGCGCCACCGTGGAGCACATTTAATATTCTTATTTAGGTATTTATGATTTATTTGATTTAATAATATGTTTGTATTAATATTTTTAATAATAATAATAATAACAATAATAATAATTTTGCAGTGGATCAGTAACGTTCACTGCAGCTTCACACAGGACGTCACGTTACCTTTACATTTCTTTTCCACACACATAATCAAGGCTGTCCCCATCCCTCTGTCTGTCTTCTGCTCAAACTCCCTCCATCTCCAGTATCTGAAAGTGTGTCTCTCTCATTCTTTAACTCCTGTATCTGATAGTTTTGTGTTGCTAGGAGACTGAGATCAGCTGATCTGTGGATACAGCATTTGCCCATCCTGTAATTCATCCTGGGGGACAAAACTTGAACTTCTGATGACCCCATGACCACTGATACACACCCTACAAAGTGGGAATGTATATGTATATATGTAGCATATTGGTTGAATTTTTTTTATTTTATTTTATTTTATTTTATTTTAAAGTAAACAGTTGAGGTTGGTTACATTACTAGATATTTAATATTCAGCACATTTATGTGATCTGTTTTTATTTATGAGCAGTAATGGCAGAAAACAAAATAAAAAAATAAAAATCCCAAAAGATTGTATATGCCCTTTATAACAGAGACGAACCAAATTAAAAACAAACAACAAAAACAAATCAAACAGATATTATGTGCACTACCAGCGAATAGTTTATTATTTAGAAGAAATTGTTGCTAAATTAATCAAATGCCATAGTAGATTTTTAAATTGTTATCAGATATATAAAAAAAATGTTTAAAGTTTCTATTCACCAAAATTCTTGTTTATCATACATGCACACATGCACAAAATAAGAATACAATTTTAGGAATAGATTATTCAGTAGTTATGAAAATTAATTATTCAGTATTTATGAAATTATATAAATTATATAAATTATTCAGTATTTATGAAAATTATTCAGAAATACAAATTATTCATGAGAAATAACAACTGCTTTCATTTTTATTTTATGAAATGAATGAATTGTTCAATTAATATATGGGTTGTACTAAAACAAAATAATAATTTTATGATAATAATAATAATAATAAAAAATTAATTTGGATTAAATAGTGGTTGATCAGCAAGTGAGATATAAAATGTATTATCTTTTATTTATTGATTACTTTAAATTTAGATTATTTTGAATATGTATATACAAAATGTAATATATTTTAATCATTCATATTCAACAGCTATAAAATTGTAACCTGTACATTAACTAGTTAAAAAAAAAAAATCTAATATATAGTTTAGTTTCACATCACTTAATAAACCTATTGTAAATATATTGTTTTTCCTGTTCATATTTTATACTTATATTATAAACTATTATTATTATATATTATAAATTATTGTTTGTGGGTTAGTCAGGTAAGAATGTCTTTTTTTAGAGTAATATTTAATTTTGACAGTGTATCCGCTTTTAGTCATGCAGTGACTATTGCATTATCAAAAGCTTAAGATCTTGGCTTAAAAACATTCATTTGTATTCCTAAAATTGGAGCTCTCTTCTCATCCACAATAGTGCGCGCAGTGGTTCTTGATGCCACTCTCAGTGTCACTCTTCTGTTTTGCTTGGTGTCTGTGTTGGATGTTGCTTCTTGCTAATACACCTAATCTAACTAAAGCCCTGTAATCCACTTAAAATGAGGTTATGAGAGCTGTGCTGGATCCACGAGGAGGCTTTTATGACAATGAGTTTCTGTCTTCATGCACTGCCGTGACCTGACAAACAAAAAAACACTCCGCAAGGTGACTGCAAAACACTTCACAACATAAATGCATTCAATTAATTAAAAGTCCTATCTGCCATCTGCTTCATAAACAATTCTGTTCTGTTTGTCTGATGTTTTTCATGTTTTCATGTATAACGTGTTTGTAATTTGCCCCATGCACAGCTGCGTTGTGCGCTTTCTTTCAATCTGCTTTGGTTCACAATGAAAACCTCTCATATTGTATTCGAGGTCTGGTCATAAACACACACACACGCACGCATGCAGGCCCCAGTGTAAATCCTCATATTTGCTGAGATCAGACTGAGCCGCTGCTTTGCTCAGTAAAAGCGGGGCTCCGGTGAGCTCACCTCCCCTCAGACAGCAAACACTGCATATCTTTTCATATCATAGAAATCATGACCTTAGGGAGGAATCAAACCTGCAAAAAAAGTTATTAAAAGTATATTTATATTGTCATGGAAGATTTATTTGAAGCCATTGGATGAAAGAGACACCATTTAAGAACTGTGATATTTGCAGGTAATTTACAGTGTCAAAATTCAAAAACATACATTTTCTATCTGTCTGTCCGTCCGTCTTTCTTTCTTTCTTTCTTTCTTTCTTTCTTTCTTTCTTTCTTTCTTTACAGTCTATCTATCTACCAATGGTCTCAAACTCAATTCCTGGAGGGTCACAGCTCTGCATAGTTTAGCTTTAACCTGCTTAATAGTCTCTAGTAGTCTTGAACACCTTGATTAGTTGCATCAGCTGTGTTTGATTAGGGTTGGAGCAAAACAACTGTGCAGAGCTCGGCCCTCCAGGAATCAAGTTTGAGACCTATAATCTAGACGCTCCAACGCAATCTCACGGCAATTCGTAACTTTTTGATTTAGTGGCTAATTCTTATGAATTTGTACGATCTAATTCGTACTATTTAGTACGATTTGCTCATCACCCAATGACGGTTGGGTTTAGGGGTGGGGTTGGGTGCCACGCCTCCTTTTTAAAATCGTATAATTTCGTACGACTGAACTCATACGAATTCGTACGAATTAGCCACTAAACTGACAAAACATAGAATACTTACGTTTTCTCGTGAGATCAGGCTGGACGGTCTGTCTATCTGTCAAATTTTCAGTCACTTTGCAATAAGTAAGACATTTTATAATTGTTTGTCAATTTTATGTTGTAGAAACTCAAATGGAACTTGTATGACTTTTTCTTTATGGTATATTTTATTTACAAAAATAGTATTTTACAAAAATAAATAACAAACCTAATATTCGCTTCCCTCTGACAAATCCAAATTGCACAAAGTCCACACAAATTTGAGATATTTCAAATGAATTTTCTTCCTGAAATCTAATTGTTCAATGGAAGAATATAACAATACATTATGTAACATCATCATAATCATTATTATTAATAATATTAGCCTATTATTATTTCAATAGGTATTTTTTTGTGCTGGGCAAAAATTAATCATGATTAATCGCATCCAAAATAAAAGTTTGTTTTGACATAATTCAAGTGTGTGTACTCCTGTATATTTTTTTAATATAAATGCATGCATATATTTGAGAAAATGTTTATTTATATTTAGATAGAAATTATATAAGTATATGATACTAATTATATATAAAATTAAATATCCATGTAACAAAATGTTTTTGTATAGTTTTGATACACACATATACATAATAAATATATATAATACCCACACATATATTAGGTCAAAACAAACTTTTATTCTGGATGTGAATAATTGTGATTAATCTTTGCCCAGCACTAGAGTTTTACATTTTACAATAACTAAAAAACAACTCAACAACAAAAAAGGACAAAATACATTAATTAAAAAATACAAAGAAAATAATAGTAATAAAAGGGAAAACAAACAAACATACAAACAAAAATCAGAGCATAAAAATGGTTTTTAGAGAAAATACAAAAAGGCACTCAATAGGGGGCAGTGAACATATTAAGCACTACACTGCTGGTTAGAGTCAGCATTATGTTGGTCCAGGTGATCAAGAAGTGGTTGCCATATATTGTAAAACTTTTCAAGGTTAACAGTAAGTCCATACCAGACTCTTTCCATGTGCAATATTGGAGTGAAATAAAGCAACCATGTCTTAAATTAAGGAATAGAATCTGATTTCCACAGCTTTATAACACTCTTAGCCATAATCATTCCATATATTATGGTGCTTTTTTATGGACAAATTCTAATCCAGCAGAGGAAGAAAATACCCAAATAGTGCCATTACTGGGTCAGGTGTAAAGGCACAACAATACAGATCAGAAAACCATTTAAATATGTCACGTCAGAAATTGTAACGTTTTGTGCAGGTCCAAAAGAGGTGGGTCGGAGAGCCTTCAGCACACTTACACCGCAAGTCAAATGTAGAAGAAGTGGTTGGAAAAATTCTGTGTAATTTGAGATTTTGAGTAATGCGGTCTATGCCACAGGGGGGCCACAGGATTTCATCTCTGTTATTCGCAGACGATGTTGTTCTGTTGGCTGCATCGAACATGGACCTTCAGCATGCACTGGAGCAGTTTGCTGCCGAGTGTGGCACGGCTGGGATGAGAATCAGTACCTCCAAGTCCAAGGCCATGGTGCTCCACCGGAAAAAGGTGGTTTGCCATCTCCAGGTT
>CAIGQV010019029.1:2973730-2990925 GCA_903798115.1 Danio jaintianensis
GCATGACACAGGACTGATGGTAGCGCTCACCTTTTCTTCTCCGGACAAGCCTTTTTCCAGATGCCCCAAACAATCGGAAAGGGGCTTCATCTGAGAATATGACTTTGCCCCAGTCCTCAGCAATCCATTCGCCATACTTTTTGTAGAAGATTAATCTGTCCCTGATGTTTTTTTTGGAGAGAAGTGGCTTCTTTGCTGTCCTTCTTGACACCAGGCCATCTTCCAAAAGTCTTCGCCTCACTGTGCGTGCAGATGCGCTCACACCTGCCTGCTGCCATTCCTGAGCAAGCTCTGCACTGGTGGCACTCCGATCCCACAGCTGAATCCTCTTTAGGAGACGATCCTGGCGCTTGCTGGACTTTCTTGGACGCCCTGAAGCCTTCTTAACAAGAATTAAACCTCTTTCCTTAAAGTTCTTGATGATCTTATAAATTGTTGATTTAGGTGCAATCTTAGTAGCCACAATATCCTTGCCTGTGAAGCCATTTTTATGCAACACAATGATGGCTGCACGCGTTTCTTTGCAGGTCACCATAGTTAACAATGGAAGAACAATGATTTCAAGCATCACCCTCCTTTTAACATGTCAAGTCTGCCATTCTAACCCAATCAGCCTGACATAATGATCTCCAGCCTTGTGCTCGTCAACATTCTCACCTGAGTTAACAAGACGATTACTGAAATGATCTCAGCAGGTCCTTTAATGACAGCAATGAAATTTTTTTCAGGATTAAGTTAATTTTCATGGCAAAGAAGGACTATGCAATTCATCTGATCACTCTTCATAACATTCTGGAGTATATGCAAATTGCTATTATAAAAACTTAAGCAGCAACTTTTCCAATTTCCAATATTTATGTAATTCTCAAAACTTTTGGCCACGACTGTACACACACACACACATTTATTTTATTTTTTATTTTATTTTATTTTATTGTATTATTTTATTTTTGTGAGCAACTCCTTTAATTGCTCGCATATCTTTTTGTCTGCATGAAACGAGTGCCTGACACCATGTCTACGAAGGCTGGCTCAGTTTCAACAGTTTCTAATAATACAGCAGTCTGTATTAGGAGAACATCCCTGGTCGTTCACAATGTCACTGCGACTTTGTCTGGCTCTAGTGCCTCCCTGTTTGGCACAGCAGGCACAAGTTGACGGAACTGTTCTGAATATAGCGGACCAGCAGAATTTGGGTTGCAGGTGGGTCACATCGCCCCCACTCAACATCCTCCAGTGTATTTTTTTTTTTTATCTTGTGTGTCATCGGCAGTTAACAGAGCATGCAAATACAACACATACTAGGTTACTGGACATTAAAGGGGACCTAATATGCAAAATTCACTTTTATAAGGTGTTTGAACACAGATGTGGGTTTACAATGTGTGTAAACAACCAGGCTATAATAGACAAAATCCACCCACTCCTTTTTTATAATACCCATAAATCATAAATTGTCTCTTCAAACACATGGTTTCAGGTTTCTCTATATTTTACTGTATGTAACAGTAGGGAAGCCCCCCCCATAACTGATCTGCTTTATTAGCATATACCCCACCCTGAGTATCAAGCAGAGCTTCAGCAGTCCTGTTTATACACACACACGCACATGCACATGCACACACACGAGGGGCACGTGTTACTTACTTTTTTACTTTTTAATCTTTTGCCTCTTTAAAAAATAAATGGAAATATTTAGTTGGTCTATTTACAACCATAGAATATAAAAAATAAAGAATTAAATACATGCATACATACATAAATAAATGCAACAAAAAAATTCTGCTTTCAATATTAATTTTCACCAGCAAAAATTATAATATTAATCTGATCAATATTTTATATAATAAAAATTATGTGAAATTTAATTAATGCCTATTTACAGCCATAGAACATAATTATTTTATTATTCTGGTTTTATTATTACAGAAATTATGATAGTAATTACACTTATTTAATGTTTACGTCAATATTCATGTCTATTGATGTCTGTATACTGTATGTCACTATTAACTTAAAACTTTAGAATTCGTAAAAGTCAGTTCATTTTTGTTTAATTTTAATTTAAACTATGTATAGATTCTCTATAATATATATATAAAACTCTTAATATTTTTTCAGAGTACATATTTTTATAATGTGTTTATTCACGACTCATGATTAAAGCATGCAGTGTGTTCTGATCCCTGTCCTGCATGATTTGAGTAAAAAGCAGAGCGCTACCAATCATCCACATTGTTTTTCATTTCCAAACATCACCGTCAGAGCGAGCAGGACAGATCCTGTCAGACACGAGACCGAGGAAGAGAAAGCGCTAAGCAGATGAAGTGACAGAGACGCAGCAGGCTTGTTTATTTCTGCTCGCTTCCGTCATGTTTGATACAAGATTTTCCCCAGAGACACAATTAAATCACATCCTATTGCTTTGTGATGTACTTAAATACTGGCTGAACAAAATAAACAATAAACTATACATAAATAAACAAACAAACCTGTTCATTTATTTCTATCTCTATTTTTGCATAAATAAATAAATACATTCATACATAATGTATATGATTATGAGTATTTGTATTAGAAATAAATACATTATTTCTTGCAGTACATACAAAATACATTTAGTACATACAGTATAAATTCATTAAATACAGTATAAATACATTATGTATTTCCGTTAAATAATTTAAAATGATTATATTATTCAGAATTATTTAATATATAGCTTATAATAGTAAGTGACTTAATTTAAAAGTTTTTTTTATTTCAGAATTTGAGATTAATCATCACAATATTTTAATGTGCCTATTTATAGCCACTGAACAAACAAACTGTTGTTTTGATTTTAATATTAGCATTTTTGCTTTAAATTCAGAAATTATGGCTGAATGACTTCCCATTCAAGAGATTTGTTGGAGAAACTGAGATTGAGTGAACAAATATCTGAGTTTTGAAGGCTTTTGTGCAGGGTGTGATGAACACTGATTTATATGTAAAATGCTGAAGTGGAAAAGCTGTGATTGTGTGAATTAAGCTCAGTTTTAGTCTCTCTCATAGCGTACACACCTGTTGCCTTCTGTCAGCTGTCGTGTTTATGTTGTTTTTGGCATCTGTGGTGTTTGTTTGGTCTGGTCTTACACCTGTAAATAAACTACATTTTTAAATACTACCACATTTTATACTGTTATCTAAAAAATATATTGTTAACCCTGAAAAATCTGTTTTATTTGTAAAATATTTTGTATAATTAGTATACTTAAATAAAATAAGTATTTATATACAGTTAAAGGCAATATTATTAACTATTCTATGACATTTTTATTATTTAAAAAATATTTCCCAAGGACATTTTTACAGTAATTCAGGAGAAAGAAAATGTATTAAAAGGTATTTTTTTTTTGTTAAATAGTAATTTCTGAGGTCAATATTATTAGTAGGTGGCACGGTGGCTCAGTGGTTAGCACAGCAAGATGGTCACTGGTTCGAGTCCCGGCTGGGCCAGTTGGCATTTCTGTGTGGAGTTTGCATGTTCTCCCCGTGTTGTTGTGGGTTTCCTCCCGGTGCTTTGGTTTCCCCCACAGCCCAAAGACATGCGCTATAGGTGAATTGGGTAAACAAAAACTGGCCATAGTGTATGTGTGTGTGTGTGTGTGTGTGTGAATGCGAGAGTGTATGATGTTACTCAGTACTGGGTTGTGGCTGGAAGGGCATCCGCTGCGTAAAACATATGCTGGAATAGTTGGCGGTTCATTCCGCTGTGGCGACCTGAAGGAAAATGAATGAATGAATGAATGAATATTATTAGCCCCCTTAATATATATATATTTTCGATTGGCTGCAGAACAAACCACTGTTGTCCAATGACTTGCCTAGTACGTCTAATTAACCTAGTTAAGCCTTTAAATTGCATTATAAACTAAATTCCAATATCTTGGAAAATAACTATAGTAAAATATTACTGTCATCATGGCAAAGACAAAATTTATATAAAGAGAGCGTCACTGGCAACTTGTAAACCTGTCTTGCAGTTTAGCTCTGCATTATTGTATGAAAACAGTACAGTCTGCATGTTGTGTCCAATCATTTTTATCTCAAAGGAAGTTTACTTTCCACACTGTTTATTCTCAGTATGATCACGTTTAATCAGTAAATGTCTTTGTTTTTGTCCCGGCTGATGATGTTTAATGAGTATCATAAAAATGAGTGCATTCAGCAGCACCTGTTGCACTGACCTCTGATCTGTGACCATAGTTTGTCTTGACATGTGCATTAAAAGCCCATTTGGTTTCAGATTTAAACAGCCCACATGGTTTAAGACAGCTGGTGAAGCGATGACATTGTGGTATAAAACTCTTTCCCGGATTTGATGTTAACAAACTATTTTTACATACTCTAATATGGTGGACAGTTTTGCAGGCTTCTTCAAAGGTCAGACCTGTAAATACTATTTTTACAGTATTGTCACCATTTTGTGCTCTAGATATTTAAGCCATGGTCACATAAAGCCATATATTTCTCAAATATCGGGGACATGTAGGTCTAATGTGGCTGTGAACACAGAAACAGGCCTGTTTTCCTCAGGGATTGAAGTTAAAATAGAGAAAGAGGGCAAGAGAGAGCTTGTGTTTTGTGTGGTACAGTCGTGGTACGGTGATCTGTTCAATAAATGTCATTTTCTTTTTCCAATACTGAAGTAATTTAAGTTCCTGCTAAGTGGAGATGATAGAAACTGATCATTTTCAGCCCGATCAGTCTGCAGTAAAGTACAGTACAGTTCACTCCAAAGGAAGTTAAATAAATAATAAAATTATTTATTTATTATTATAATTTTTTTTTTTTTTTACAGAATTTGCTTTTTAATGCCTATAACAAACACTAGTAATAGAGACTACAGTAAGCTTCTTCCTGTGTTTGTGACATCACTAATCCTACATTTACATAAACCCCACCCCTAGCCGTTGCATTTTCTTGAACATACACTAGGCAGTAAGCCAATCAGAACATACTGGGGTAGAATACCAATCTGAGCCTACTGCATATGTTTGAGGGAGGGGTTCATAGAACCAGGAAGTCAACAGACTGTATTTAGGTGAACTAATTTGTATTTATGTTTTTAAACAAAGTATAAAAACATCTTACAGTACACCCCATAAGCACAATCAAGCCTTCGGAAATAGCCTTTTAAATGCTCTGAGTCGCCCCATCCCCCATCTTCCCACTCCAGAAGGATCTTATCTCAGTTTTCCATCCACTGCTCCAAGTTTCCGTCCCTCTTCTTTCACCACATCCATTTTCCCCCAAGCCGTAACACTATAGATAGCATGTATGTTCTCTTGTTTTTATGGCTGCTATGTTGGTTATGATCATGCTGCTGCTGTAATCTTATAAAGAGAGTTTCAATTGAGTTTCATCAGCTAAACTAAAAGAGGCTGGCAGGCTTTTCCAGTCTTCATGGCTTGTTGAATGAGCCACATTCTGGCACCCGTGATCCATAACAGTGATTAGATTCAATGATTCATCTCAGCAGAAGGAGTCCAAAGAGGGGAATTGATCTGGAATGAGGCTTGTTTGGGTTTGAGCTGTTGTTGTTGTTGTTGTTGTTGTTGTTGTTGTTGTTTTGTATTTACAGTATATATACTCATTGTAGTAAAATGACTGCTGTTACTTACAGATACTTTACTGTTAAGTTATCTACTGTATACTTATTTCATTACATATATTTTATTACATTTTATTTCACTTTCATTTATTACATTTTATTAAGATAATATTTTTATGTATAAATTATTATATAATATATTATAATGTATTGCTGCAAATTATTATATGTCGGGTTATGTTTATTATTTATTAGTCATAGTGCAAAGACTTTAATTTAAATAAATATTAATTTGATTATTTAATTTATACAGTTTTTGTGTTTTCAAAAGATGACATGGGTAATTAAATGACTGATAATTATCATATGTCTATATGTTTTGCTTATTAATCATTCATTCATTCATTTTCTTTTCAGCTTAGTCCCTTTATTAATCTGGGGTCGCCACAGCGGAATGAACCGCCAACTTATCCAGCAACGTGCTACCCACTGCGCTACCGTGCAGCCCCTTATATAATAATCATATATTATTTTATTAAATTATTATTTATCGATTGTTTTTGAATGCAAATAATATTTAAATATTAATTTTATTTTATTGCATTAAATGTTTTATAATTATGTTTGTTTTTTGTTTTGTTTTTGCATTTATTACTTATAATAAATAAATAACAACCACTAGTCAAAGATAAACACTTTTATTCAATGTTTGTTTATGTGAGAATTGATCTTATAGATGTAAATGTATGATTGTAAGCATTCAAGATGGATCCACTTAAAGAAGAAGCCACGTTATATTGTAATGGTCATTATAACTATAAAATAACAGTTTGTTATATTAAAAACAAATATTAATGTAATTTTTTTATGAGTTTCCATATATGCTGCAAAATAATTGGCTGCTGTTACTGTTTGATTAAAATAAATACAATTTTAAATATATAAACAAGATAAACAATTGAAGTCAAAATTATTAGCCCTCATGGTAAATTTTTTTTTCTTTCTCAAATATTTCATATTTCCCAAATGATGTTTAACAGAGCAATACATTTTTCAGTTTTTTCTATAATATTTTTCTTCTGAAGAAAGTGTTATTTGTTTTATTTTAGCTAGAATAATAGCAGTTTTTACTTTAAAAAAAACAAAAACATTTTAAGGTCAATATTATTAATCCCCTTAAGCAATATATTTTCAGTTGTCTACAGAACAAACCATTATATAACATATCATTATATAATGACTTGCCTTATTACCCTAACTTACCTAACTGCCCTAATTAACCTAGTTAACCCTTTAAATTGCACTTTAAGCTGAATACTAGTATCTTGAAAAATATGTAGTAAAATATTATGTACTGTCATCATTGTGAAGATAAAAGAAATCAGTTATTAGAAATAAGTTATTAAAACTATTATGTTTAAAAATCTTCCTTCCGTTAAACAGAAATTGGGGAAAAATATATACAGGGGGGCTAATAATTCAACTGTATATTTAGGTGTTAAACAATTAATTTGTCTTCAAACATATAAGCATAAGCCTGTTTTTAAAATCATAAGATGTAACATCAGCTGTAAATACACTCATATCACTCTTTCCTGAAGCCGAGACCTCTTGGCTAAATATACTGCACTCCACTCGTGGTTCCTCGTCTCAGCTTACACTGTTTTTTTAAATAGCAAAACATTCCCACAAGAACCATCTAAATCCATCACCCTCCAGCTAAAGGGAATTTACTGTGGCCTTTGGTTTTGCCTGTTTTATGTTGCAGGACATCTTGCATACATTCAACATGCTTTGTTTCAGAATGATAAGATTCATAGTGTTGGTGACAGGAAAAGGCTTTGATTTGGATTCTTGCATAACATTCATATTCCACTCTTAACACCTCATTTTTTTCTGACTCTGTTTCTGTAAGTCTGTAGTGCCCTTAGATGGTGGCTTCATGCATGCTGTCAGTTCAACCCTTTTAGATTTATGTTGAGTGTGTAAAACAGCAAGTGGCTGGTCAGCAGTGGGCTAATCTAAGACTGTGGGTGCGGTTCAAAATGTATAATGATTGAAATTGTATGAAGACCCCTTCATCTGTCCATGTTGCAGGGATAGTTCACCCAAAAACGAGAATTCTGCCATAATTTACTCACCCTTGACTTGTTCCAAACCAGTTTGAAGTCTGCATGAACCGAAAGCTGCGACTGTTTTTTTTTTTTTTTTTTTCGTATTGTGACGTAGTTCCTAGAGAAATAGAATATTAAATGCGAAAACAGTGGGCATGGCTTGTTTTTCCTACTGCGAGCTGATTGGATGTAGTAAAGTAGGCATTTCATTCAGAAAGATCAGGAAAAGGGTTTTAGAACAGTTATTACAACCACCATTAGTTATTACCATTTCTGTTTGTTGTCAAAATTGACAGTTGGAGGGGCCTCAGATACCTCAGACAGGCCTAATCTGAGAGTTTAACTGAAAACAAACAGGAAGTGCATTTTCAGATTTCAATTTTAGATTACAAGGCCAAACATTTTCCTTAATGACATGCGCAGATGAATTGTTCACCACAAAACTAGCAATGTGAGCTGACAAAATCATATGGTTAGTTTTGATTTCATTTGTACTTTAAATTCTGTTGAACACAAAAGAAGATATTTTGAAAAATGCTGGAAACCTTCAACCATTGACATACTGCACATGGCATAAAAAACAAATACTATGGAAGTCACTGGTTACAGGTATGGAAGAGTATGGAAGAGTAGTATTGTAACATATACATAATTATATGGTACATTAATTTTGTGTGTGGAACGGAAAGATTACCACGGAAAGATTTTACCCCACTGGATACATTAAAAATTTCTATGTATATAATACATTTTTAATTAAGTGATCTGATCAACAGTATTTAAGAACAATTGGAAGTCCATTTAATATTGAAAGCTAAATGTGTATTGGACAGGCAGTGATATAAAAAGTAATGAAAAATAATTGATTCTTTATCTTGAAATGTGAGCAAGTGAGTACTGGTGCATTCGTTTTCATTCATTCATTCATTCATTTTCTTTTTGGCTTAGTCCATTTATTAATCAGGGGTCGCCCCAGCGGAATGAACCGCCAACTTATCCAGCATATGTTTTACGCAGCGGATGCCCTTCCAGCTGCAACCCATCACTGGGAAACACCCATACACACTCATTCACTACGGACAATTTTAGCTTACCCAATTCACCTATAGTGCATGTCTTTGGACTTGTGGGGGAAACCGGAGCACCCGGAGGAAACCCACGCGAACACGGGGAGAACATTCAAACTCCACACAGAAATGCCAACTGACCCAGCCGAGGCTCGAACCAGCGACCTTCTTGCTGTGAGGCGACAGGGCTACCCACTGTGCCACCGTGCTGCCCTGCATTCGTTTTGTGTGTGAAATTACTACAGTAGAGTAGTACAATAATATAACTACATAGTATTGGTTCTGTACATTAGTTGTATAACATAAACTAAAGAGTACCGAAACATTATATGCGTATTGGTACATTTTGTTTTTTTTCTGTGGAAAAAGACTATGGAAGAAAATATCAGAACATTAGTCGATGAGTACTTGTACATTTGTCTTGGAACATGTGCACATAAGTAACAGTATTTGTTTCATGCTTAGCGTATGAATATGAAAAATTTCTATCACTACTTAAGTACCCATTGAAATTATGAGTTTTTTAGGAATTGCCTATTTTAATTGCATGGTTTCACTGTGCGTTTTATTGTCATCACTAAGTGTAATGTTGATTAGCAGGATTGTTCAGAAGTTATTTCATTTCATTTTTTTAAAAGACAATTCAAGGGATAGTTCACCCCAAAATAAAACTTCTATCATCATTTACTCACCCATTACTGGTTTCAAATTTTTGTTGAACACAAAAGAAGAAATTGTGAAAAATGCTGAAGACTTCCATTGTTGTTTTCCCTGCTATGGAAGCCAATGGTTACAGGTTTCATCACAATATCTTCTTTTGTGTTCAACAGAAGAAAAAAAATCATAAAGGTTTGAAACCACTTGATGGTGAGTACATAGTGAGTATATTAAATTTTTAGGTTAACTATCCCTTTAATGGACAATGAAAGAAACCAACAATGAAAGAAACTTTTGACTGTTGTTCACCACTGATCATGTGATTTGCCCTTCATGTTTGCAGGACCCGGAAATGGGCAGAAAAGATGCAGGAAGATCTAGTGCAGTTAATCGATTCTGAGAGCGGTATAAAAGAGCTCAAAAAAGTAAGACTCCACGACTGTCTTTTAGCATTCTAAATCAACTGTACAGTATGCACTCAATAGTACAGTATGCACCGCTAAATATTGAATATTTTTGGAAAAATTTGGTGTGGTCTGATTCAAAACTTTTTGTCCGAAAAAAACTCCCTGTTTTGTAGTGTCATTATGACTATTTTACTGATAACACCTGGTAAAATGTTGGTTAAATATAATACAATACAATATAATACAAGTCTACTCTGCTCAACAAGGCTGCATTTATTTCATGAATGTAATTGTAATGTGCTTGAGTCTTGATTTTCCATGTTGTTTCTTATTGCTGCACAGATTGAATAGATCACTCAACGGATTCAACTAATAATTTCAACTTAATTTATTAGTTTAACTTAATAAACTTAGTACTTAATTTTGTTTAACGGGTACCTATTATGCAAAAAGCACTTTTATATGGTGTTGTTTAAACACAGTTGTGTGGCAACAGTTTGTGAATATTAGCAGCTTCTAATGTTAAAAAATTCTGTATTTTATTTTTTATAATCACACTTCATAAAAACAGTCTGCAGAAACACTTTGATTGACATTGTCCCTTTGTACGTGTCATCAGAGGGGGAAAGCCCCGCCCATTAATGACAATCTCTCCCTCATTAGCATAGGATGGTATCTTGTTTTTGAATCTGTTATGATGACACATAAGCATTTGGAGCTCCACCCTCTTTTCAAAAGAGGGCTGGGAGCACAATCTTATTTGAATTTAAAGCGACAGTCACCAAAATGGCACAATTACGATCAAAGCCTAAAAGGGGCAGTTTTAAATAGTTTAAAAAACATTTTTCGTGGGCTATTTTGAGCTAAAACTTAACATACAGTGGTGGCACTTTTAGCTTAGCTTAGCTTAGCATAGATCATTGAATTGAATTAGACCTTGTTATTATCTTTTTTCTTGGTATGTAATTTATGATCCATTCAGACTAGTCTATCTTTAGTATTCATATTTTACTGGAGACCTTCTAATTAAAAAATAATTTGTTTTAGTCTGAAAACAATATACAGTGCATACTCTTTTTTTACATAGAGAAGTCAAAGATTAATTACAGTAGCAAGCAAAATGTTTGGATATTAAATCTTGCTATTTATATTTTAAACTAATTAGATTTGTGGGTAAGATTTTCATAAACCCACCGCCGTCTGTCAAGGCTACGACTCCACAAGAGTTCTACCTTTCTTTCTTCTTTTTTTTTTATATCTGCTTGTAAGTAATGGCTTTTGAGACAGATGTAAGGAAGTAAACTTGAAATCTTTAAACTCTTTTTCTCCTCCTCTTTCTTTCTCAGGTTTTCAATGATTTTCAGAGACATTATACTGTAAGGCAAAACAATCCTCGACGACTGGTGGAAAAAGCATCACATGAAATTGAAGAATTTCTTGCCAATCGCTCCAAAGCCCTAGAAGTAAGTATTATGACACTTTATCAATGTAAAAGCAAAAAAGTTTGATTCGAATTTAATCCTCAATTTTCAGTATGCAGGAATTGCATACTTTCTACTCTTGCTATTTCAGCAATATATATTTTGAATAATCTTCCTTATGCATAAAAAACACAGGTGACCTATTAAATTTAAATGTGTTTTCAGATCATCATTAGCTTAAACTAGAAAAGTAAACACATAACTACACAAATAACCTTATGTCATTCTCATTAAGTTTATAAGAAAATCCCAGCCATAAGCAAAATAATGAGGTCTTGTGACAAATATATTCTTGTGTAAAAACAAAAATACAAAAAACTACAATATTATACACACAGAAGTTGTAATTGGGGTGGTACCTTTTCACATTTGTATCTAAAGGGTCAATATCAGCACCTTAAAGGTACATAGTACCTAAAGTGTACATTATATTACAAAATAAAAGTACAAAAGTGTATCTTTTGAAAAAATACTGCTCTAGACAGTTACCATTTTATTTTATTTTATTTGTCACACTTTACAGTAAACGTTACATTATTAGTTAATGTATTTACTAAAATATACTAAGAATGAATAATACTTGTACATTATTTATTTAATCATAGTTCAACTTTTACTAATGCATTAATACAATTCTGAGTTGTGCTTGATAACATCAGGAAATGCCACAAACAAGCATTAATAAATGTATTTTTCTTAGTTTGTTCATTTTAGTAAATACATTAAGTAGCATTAACTAATGGAACTTTATTGTAAAGTGTTACCGTTTTATTGTGCAGTGTAGTGTATCCTAAGCTAGTGTGTTCCAAAAATAGCCAGAGTTTCTCTCTATTTAGCCCTTCCAACATTTTATATTGTTAGCAAATTAGATCTGACAGCAAGATCCACCTTGAATCGATTTGCATTGATCCAGCTTTGATAAAACTGGCTCCTGCATGTTGGCAGACTGAAAGTTAATTAGTTTGTCGATATGCTCTGCCCTTTTGGGATTCTTCCATGATAAACTGTACGACACACACCAGTAAACTACTGTATGTTTCAAGAGTGTTTCACACTAAGGCAAGATGCTTAAGAAAAGGAAAGACTTTCCCAGTTGATTACATTATGAATTGCAAAAAATCTTTTGGTCACACTTTACAGTACGGTTTCATTAGTTAATGTATTTATTAACATGACCCAATAATGAACAATACTTGTACAGCATTTATAAATCACATTTCAACATTTACTAACGCTTTATTAAAATCCAAACATGTTAACATGAACTAACAGTAAACAACTTTCTTTCCATTAACTAATGGTAACAAGATGAGTAAATACTGTAATAAATGTATTGTTTATAGTTTGTTCATGTTAGCAAATACATTAACTAAGATTAACTAATACAAGCTTATTATAAAGTATTACTTCTTTTGTAATAATTTTTTCTATAATGTTATGTTGAAATATGAAAATGAGGCATTATTTAATGTTCTGTAATATGTCATTTGCATGCATTTTTACCACATATTTATAAAGAAACATTGGATGAAGTCATGTTCAATATTGTTTCTTGCTTTCTTTGTGTCATATTAGTCAAAGATGTTTACAAATTGCATTTTGGTGAATCTCTTTTCATGATTCCTTAATTCTGAAAATACTGCGAACAGCCAGAAAATAAGGCAAATGTTCACAATTCTTTAATAATAAAATGTCATATAATCAGCCACATTAAAAAACATCAGAATACAGATATGAATACAACTGTGAACTTTAAAAATATGTATTATTATAATTGAAATCTGTAAATATTGTGCTGTTGTATGACACAAATATACAAAGTACATAAAAATAAGCACTTATCATTTTATTTTAGATATGTTTTTTCCATTGGACTTAAACAACACAAGCCCAAAATCTCCAAATTGACAGATGCATGTTTTTTTCCTGCTAAATGTACAAATAATCATTACAGTGGTTGATTTTCTCCAAGAGTGAAGAGATAAAGTGTATTACATGGTTCAGCTGATGTTATAAAAGTTGAACTTTTGATCCTGAATATGGCCGACTGTGTGGAGCTGCTTTTATTGCCGAGCATTAAACACATGGCTGACAGCTCACCCTGATGACTAAATGAAAGTATTGACCTTTCACTCGCTTTCTCTCTTTCTCGCCGTCCTTTCCTTTTTTCGTCTCCTCTGTCATGCTTAATTGGTCTGAATTAAGTGCTCTTGTTTTAATGGATATGGAAGCATCGGTGGGCTTCATATGATGGAAATAACTGCTCTTAGGTCATTAGATCTGTAATAGTTGGCTGTGGCGCTAGGACAGCTTGGCTGTTTGCTTTCCTGTCCATTTGTGTGTTTATTTTCGGCAGATTGTCTCTATACCTCCAGTCACAAAAGCACAGACTGGACACTGTCCTCATGTTACCCCGGCTAAAAAAAAAAAAAAGTGTTTTCCACCAGCACAAACCCAGATAACAACACCGCTTGCTTTTTCTCTCGTCTTCCTGGAAAAAGAAATAAATAAAAGGATTTGCGTGACTCATTCAAGTTGTGTTAGTCAATTTTCTTGCACTTCCTGACTATAATTAGGTGACTTACAAGTACATCAAGTTTGGCAACTGCAGTGATTCAAGAAGCAAATGCATTCAATTGAATTCATTAAAAGCTGCTAATTCAGATAGTAAATGTTGTTGTTGTTGTTTTCCCCTGAAGTGGAACTAAAGTTTGAAAATGGTAAAATGTTGGTTAAAGGAACGTCTCTTATGCTGTGTATAATATCATTGCTTCTGCTGCAGCCATGGTACAGTAGCAAAGTTTCTTGATTATTATTCCCGAATAAGAGTTTAGTTCCTAGTCATATGGGACTAGAAAATAGCAACTTTTTATTTGCCGTCGGTCTTAGTAGACAATGTAACTACAGATAAGTCCAGCTTTAAATAGCAAATTATTGAAACTCTTTGGATTTTTTTGAGCAAGATGATCTATCTTAAGCTAAGCAAAAAGTATTCCCGTTAAACCCCTGAGATCGGCTGAATGGATTAAAAAATGGTAAAACTCAACTGTTAACTTCTAGGGAGTTGTAAAATTCCAAATGTAAAAAAAAAAGTATAGTATTCTTTTGATGTCGGTCGCATTTCTATATTTTTGAGTTTACTTTATTTGCATTAAGCTAACTTGATTTTGCTGCATTCCAACATTAAGAAACACATTTTACAAGTCTTCTAGAGTTATGAAAAGTTTCTATTTTCTTGGTCAACATTGCTAGGAATTATACTTTCATTCTGGCTTAATACACTCAAAAAATAATGTTTGCTCTTTGTTCAAACTACTTATATAAAACAAGCTCAAACAACAATTCTTGAGTTTTTTTTTGGGACAACTCAATTGTTTCATGTTCAATCCCATTAAATTTGTGAAACATACAACTAACTTAATTCCTTTCTGTTGTGCCAACACAAATCTATTGTGTGGATCCCAGCATTTTTTACAGTGTAGTCAAGAAACATTGCTGCTGTACCACTGTTATACTACTTAGCTCATGAGAATGGACTAGGGCTGCACAATATATAGTTTCAGCATCGATATCGCAGTGTGCACATTTGCAGTACTCACATCGCAGGATTTGCAATGTCGAGTTGGGATTATAGTCAACCAGGAGCCACAACCATATGTCATTTGTGGAGTCTTTACAAAGTTGAACTATAAAGTTACTAAAACGTTGATCACCTGCATGTGTTTTAAGGCCTGTGTGAGCATTTCAAGCCAGTTTAAAGTATTCAGGCATAAGGAATTATGATGTTTATGACTTAAAGATTATATTTATGCTATACAATGAGGACTATACAGTGCTATTTTAAATTAGATTATTTGCCAGACTCCCAGAAAACCATAAAATACTGTTTATTCTAATCAGTCTAAAATTGTGAATTCTTTACAAATAGAGGCATTTATTTCATCTGGTGAAAATACAGTCAATATCGCAATATGTATTGCAGAAAAATATTGCAATGTCAGTTTTTTCCTATGCAATGCAGCCCGAGAATGCCTTTAATAGATGCTTTTAGAGGATGCCTTTAAACCATGGAGACATACTGTACGAGATGTGTTGTTGATAACACAAGATGTTTACAATGGTTTGATGTGTTCTATCAGCAAACCAACCTTTTCCATTCGTGGATTTACAGTTAATAATAATCCTCATAAACCATTCATTTATAAAATACATAATCTGAATACAGGGCGTCACGGTGGCGCAGTGGGTAGCACAATCGCCTCACAGCAAGAAGGTCGCTGGTTCGAGCCCCGGCTGGGTCAGTTGCCATTTCTGTGTGGAGTTTGCATGTTCTCCCCGTGTTTGCGTGGGTTTCCTCCGGGTGCTCCGGTTTCCCCCACAAATCCAAAGACATGTGGTATAGGTGAATTGGGTAAGCTAAATTGTCCATAGTGAATGTGTGTAAATGAGAATGTGTGTGTGTTTCCCAGTGATGGGTTGCAGCTGGAAGGGCATCCGCTGCGTAAAACATATGCTGGATAAGTTGGTGGATCATTCCACTGTGGCGACCCCAGATTAATAAAGGGACTAAGCCGAAAAGAAAATGAATGAATGAATAATCTGAATACATTACAGATCAAACAATATACTGAAAAATAAGCCGAACACATAATGATCCTTGCATAATGATCACTGCAAACTAGGCTGAGGCATTCATTTTATATGTAAACTACAAACATAAAAAATTTGTTTATTAGTTCTGTTTAACACAAAAGGAGATATGTTGAAGAATGTTGAAAACCTGTAACCACTGACATGTATAGGAAAAACAAATACTATGGAAATCAATGGTTACAGGTTTCAACAGAATAAAAAAAAACTTGAGGAGGAATAATTGATGACAGAATTTTCATTTTTGGGTGAACTATCCCTTTTAGAAAATGGCTTTGCTTTTCTTGTAGAACCTCTTCCAGCGCAGGTGGGTTACTTCAGTGAGCATACTGTATATTGCTGTTCATGTTCCTGTTGTTGTTTTGGGAGTGACCCCTCTAGCCACAGATCACATCTTGTCCTGATCGATATCTGCTGGATCGGCTCTGACTGATCCAGAGGCCAAACGTGACTGTGGGCCGCTGTGCTCGGATTAGACTGATGGATTGATTGGCAGCTCAGTTAAGTTGATCAGTGGGTGTCTTTAATTTGGAGGCATCCGTCATCAGCTGTCTGTGCGGTCGATGTGAGTTAGCGGAGGTTGCTTGACATGAGGCTGGGATGCTGGAAACTGAAGGTGCTGCTGATGGAGAGCGCGTTTGCTTTAACGTCAATCAAAACACACAAACAGCCTAAATGTCTCACTTCTGTCCCTCTCTTGACTATTTCAATTATAGCAATTCAGCCTGCTAACATGAACCTTGCTTTTTCAGTCTCTGCTCTCTTCCGGCTCTCTTTCTTGTTAACAAGCGGTTTTTGGACATTGTTTCATGGCTGTTTTTATCCTACTGACACTTCCATTAATTGTACATAATATTGTACAAAATAGAAATGTTACCCTGGAGCACAAAACTAGTATTATGTTGCACTGGAAATAGGCAAGAGTACACTGTATAAATCAAGACGTTTTTGTAAATTTATTTCTGTAAATGTATTAAAACTTAATTTTTGATTAGTAATATGCATTGCTAAGAACTTGGTCAACTCTAAAGGTAATTTTTTTTGTAAACATTAGATTCCATATTTTTAAATAGTTGTATCTTGACCAACTATTCATTCATTCATTCATTTTCTTTTCGGCTTAGTTTTCAGACTGTTAATCTGGGGTCGCCACAGCGTAATGAACCGCCAACTTATCCAGCATATGTTTTACGCAGCGGATGCCCTTCCAGCTGCAACCCATC
>CAIGQV010019029.1:3006298-3016556 GCA_903798115.1 Danio jaintianensis
CACACACACACACACACACACACACACACACACACACACACACACACGCACACGCACACGCACACACACACACACGCACACACACGACACTCTCATTGACTATTGCACCTTTAATGCCTTCTTGCACTATACAGAGATCTTATATAGACATATATGGCAGATATAGTTTTTTATAGGTTAAGAAATAACATAAGTACTTGGTGTGCGTGCGTGTGTGTGTGTATGTGTGTGTGTGTGTGTGTGTGTGTGTGTGTGTGTGTGTGCAGCAAAAGTATCCTGTTGTTGGATGATTACAGGCTTTCACGTTTCCGCACTGGTCCTGTAGTTAACATTCACACCACCACACCACTACTATACTGTGTGAGTTGAGCTGTTCCCTAAGATCCTGTCAGAAAGTCTGGATCAAGATAGTGTCTTGACATGTTGTGTCTCTGCTGTATTTTCAGTCTATATTTTACATACATTTTATGTAAACATAACATTCATATAATGACAGCTTATTATACTTATATATATATATGTATGTATGTATGTGTGTGTATTTTTTACTTGCCAGTTTCTAGCATCAAGTAATTTGTCTGTCCACAAAAATGGCACTGCACAGAAGGTGATTGATGTTTAATATAACATTTTCAAGGACAGTATTTTGGACCAGTGAGTGACATCTTACTGTGGGGAAGAGGCTTAAGACAAAGGCTCAAAATCCAGGAGATAGTTTTGAATCCAAGAGATACACTGTTAGGCTACAAACTGATTATGATGAACTCCCTTGCACATACTAATTTCCCTTTACTTTAGCCAGCGAATGGGTACAACATGAAGGTGTGTTAGAAATGGAGGAAGATGAAATGTGGCTGCTAATTGACCCTCTTAAAGATGATGGATGGATGATCTGGACTGCTTTTTACTGATGGAGAAAACTGTATTGATCATGCACAGAGTGGGTGGAGTCTTGATAGAAGAGGAACTGAATGGCAGTGGGGGTAATAAAGATGTCCCAAGGGATCGAACACACCAAGAAAATCTTATAACATGGTGTCAAGGCTATAGTGATTCTAATAATAATTCAGTATTATCACAAAGCATAAAATAAACAGAAAAGAAAGTAAGAAAGATAAATCAATGTGGCATTTAAACTGGTGTGATTTCAACTCAGAGTGGGATTTGAACTGGTGTTTATAGCCTTGGCAACAAAGGACACTTAATACTCTAGCCTCTGGTATCAGTTACTAATGGAACTGTACTAATGTAGCTGGCCACATTAACAAGGATGTCGAAGAACACAGCTAATGTTGGTCGTTAGTGTGCCTCTTAAGGCTCTGGGTCATGGCACCAATGTAACCTCTTTGGTGGCATGTGTACTCATCCCGAGTGGGATGTGAAGCAGTGTTTCAAGCACTGAAAGCAGGTACATCAACAATGATTCTAAGGTTTATCCACACAGTTCCTACATGCCGTCTCACCACCCCTTGAACTTCATTCCCATCCGGGTCATGGCACCAATGTAACTCCTTTGGTACCACTCAGCCTGTGGGATTTGAATTCGTTGTTCCAGCACTGAAAGCAGGTACATCAACAAGGGTGGCAATAAGGGTTATCCAAACAGTTCCTATATGCCTTTCTTTCTTACACTCACCTTTGAGTGGGACACAGTCTTTCATTTCTGTCATATGAAGTGGGCAAGCCAACTAGAAAACTAAAGACTCCAGCCTCGTGTCAGTCTCTTGGAGCCTTAAGAGTGAGGTATTGCATAGCTCTTGCTAGCTGGCATCTGTTACATTATCATCACTCTCACTTACAGCAGACAGTGTCCATTTATGACATTCTCTGGGAAAAAACAGCCCAGTGTTCCACTAATTCCATTAGAACTGCATTAGCTAATAGTTCACTTTGTTGTTTCCTCTACCAACGATGCTCCTTCAAGTGGTTTTTCACTTTGAGTTTACCATAATATGATGGCACCTGCATTTTTGAGAGCCAGAACATTGATTTATTGCTGAATTGGGATTCATTTTGTATGTTTGCTCTCTGAAAAACATGTCAAGGGGTCATGATTATTGTAGTATGAAAATATCATGTAAATTTTAGAGCTCAAGCATTTCTTGTCAGTCTAAAACAGTTTATATTAAGCTCTAAAGGACAGATTGTGAATAAGCTACTGTATTATGTAATCATGTTTCTAAACTCCACCTCCCCTAAAGATCAACGCCCACTTCTATTGCTGCCTGTTTAGCTCCGCCCACCAATTTGTACTGCAGTAGGTAGATAATAAGAGAGGCAAGCTCAGGTCTATGAAGAAATGATAAATCTGTTCTGAAGACAAAGCACTTCAGATCACCCAAGATGTAGAAAGACATTCGTTGCATTGACTTCGTTTTGATCCCAGCATTTGGAACAAGTGGATGAACTTCAGTTTTAAACTTCTTGTCCGAGTCAGAAAGAACAAAAATGTATTTTGTTCACTTAATTTTACTGCCAATTCTGCTGAACTTAAACTAAAAATTGATGCTGTGTCGACTATATTAGATCCCACAGTAATAACACTTCACACAAGTGTACACTATTGCTTTTTCTGTTATTACTTTGATATGTAAATTTTAACCTAAATAACAGCAGCGTCCATATATAAAGGATGTAGGCTGTCAAATATACATGCATATAGGAACATAATTGTCCTTTCCAACTTTTTTTTTTAATATGCAAAGATGTCAGCCAATCACACTAGTGTGCATTTACTTTCAAATCTACAATCTACTACACCCATTCATGGCAGAAAATATGCCTGTTACTTATAAATCATGATGTTTATTGATGTAGAAGTCTTGATAACATGCGTACCTCAGAGAAAGAACTGTCTCATATATGTATCTTCAGATGGGATTAGTGTATTAAATATTAAATTAAATTCAATTCATCTTTATTTCTATAGCACTTTTACAATGTAGTTTGTGTCAAAGCAGCTTAACATAGAAGTTCTAGTAAATTGAAATTGAAACTGTGTCAGTCCAGTTTTCAGAGTTAAAGTTCAATGCATGTGTTTCTGTGTTTATTTCTACAGCCACTATCATTCTGAACGAGCTGAACTGGACGGCGGCTCTGGATGACGTCTTCAGGAAGAACAAAGAGGATGACCCGTCGCTCCACTGGCAGGTGTTCGGCAGTGCAACAGGCCTGGCGCGCTATTTCCCAGGTAAAATACTGAAAAACAAAGGCTGTCCTAAATATTGCATTTACAGTTGGCAAAATAATTTCACTGTTGTTTGTAGCCTGTGAGGGTGGCATTTGGAACAGAGCCATAGACTAATGAGAGTAAATTAACACAATGAACGGAGACAGAGAACAAAAAAACAGGAAGTCAAAAAACAAGTGCACGAACATGACTAAAAGTCTTGCATATGCAGGAGTGAAAACTGTTAGATTTTGAATAATGTACTTTTTTGTTAATATTAAATCATAATGTAAATTAATCAAAATGTAAATTAAATATGAAATACATTTAAATATTTACTATCAAAAACTGCTACTGTTCTACTGCTTTTAAATTCATGTTTCATGACCCCTGAATCTGAAATCCAATACTTATATTAAAGAAATTATTGTGACATAAATATTTTACCTACTTTAATTATAAGTGGTAGTGAACTGTGATGAATAAAACTTATTTCTTAAGGTCAAAATCATTTTACATATATACTTTTAATGAAATTAATGTTAAAAACTATTCCTTTTTTATTTCAATAAATAAATATTGGGTGTTAAATATTTGTTGTTCTGCATTTAGACTGTTATCATAAACTGTTACTGAAATTAACATTAAAGGTGCTGTATGTAAGTTTTTGACTCTTCTAAAGTATAAAAATACCATAATATGTTTGCAGATATTTAAGAAACATGCCAATTGAACATTCTTGTTTATCTTGTATATTCTGCTTTAAAAATGGGCGTTCCGTGCCGGAACACTGTCTTTGTTTTGGTTCTTTTAACCCGCCCACTGCCAGTTTAGCCAATTATATTTCAGCACCTCGGATTGCTTTGATGGAAAACAGCGTATTTCATTCATTCATTCAGAAAGGCTCTCAAAGCATGTGCTCATGACCGAAATCCGACCTCCGTTTCCACATGAGGTTATTAATTAGCAAATAATATAAATATTACGAGTGTAAACATTAGGTGAGCAGGATTCATTGTTACTGTCCTAACAACACGCTACGTGTTGAGATTTGCAGTGATACGCAATTTGCACCAGACGAAACACGACAGAAATTTACAGCCATTCAGAAGCACAGAATATGCACTCACTCATGAAATGGTAAGGTTTATAATCTATTAAATACATATTAAACCTCTTTAACATTATTAAATGTACATGCTGAATCTCTCATGTGTTTAGTTCTGAAGTTCAAGTTCAAACGGTTTATTTTATTTTCAAGATCTGAGGTGAACTATCTGCTGCTGCTTTCAGTAATATGGCAATAAATGTCATGTAAAATGGCATTCAAACTCACATTATTAGTATTTAACACTGAATAAAGCACATTAGGTGTACCTGAGGACGATATAATTTATCTCAAAGGGACTTTCCTGTTCGTCTAGTTATAGTCAGTTAGTTATTTAGTTAATTAATTAGCTAAATAAATAATTTAAAAATATACAATACATGGATTGTATGATTATTTATTTGATTGTTTATTTGTTTGTTTTGTTTCTACATCATAAGCCCATAAAATCAATTACTTTTACATAAAATGCGAAATTATTAATTCATTCATTGTTTTTTTTTTTTTGGTTTTCATTCGTTCTAAATGAAATATTAAATATAATTTAATATTTATTATTAAATACTAAATATTTAATCAATGTGAGTTAATTTGGAAAATTATTATAATTATTCAATTTCAAATTGTGATTGTTTAGTCTTTACAATGTTTTATCACCTCTTTTTAAAATAGTAATTAGATTAGAAGATAATAATCATAATAAACAACACAATATCCCATAATATCCCATCTTCCCTATAGCGTCCCCTTGGGTCGACACTAAAAACACACCCAACAAGATTGACCTGTATGATGTGCGCCGCAGGCCCTGGTGAGCAGACATGTGCTGTTTTAATTTATATCAATCTATAAAAGACATACCAGTGCTATTTTTCCTCATCTTCTGGGCTGATTTTGATGGTTTTCCTCTGTGTTTGCAGGTATATTCAGGGTGCAGCTTCACCTAAAGACATGCTGATCCTGGTGGACGCGTGAGTGAAGTCTTTATTATTCACTGTAATAATTCATACACAAAGCCACTGAACCCAGTCCTGCACTTTGAGCATTAGGCTGATCAGCAGAATGACAGATTCCTCACCATCCACTTAAAGAGCTCATGTTCATTCAGCGTTACACTCATTTATCAGCATTAGAAGGAGAGAGAGAGAGAGAGAGAGAGAGAGAGAGAGAGAGAGAGAGAGATGGTAGAGAGACACACGCTGATTAAAGACTGACACAGAGTAATAAACATGGAAAATCAATTCTTACTTTGGCAGGTTATAAATAACAGGGTTGTTTTATTAAATGAAGTGGTTTATGAATAATAAACAGTGGATTTTTTCGAAGTATTTATTAATTATTAATTTTATTAATTTATTTATTTTACTTTGGTTCTCTTTAGAGTATATTTCTTTCTTTCTTTCGACAAAGAAATAATTTTTTTAACAAAAAAATTATTTGTTTATTTATGTATTTATATGTGTTTTATTAATGTGTTTATTATTAATAATTTGGTTATTCATATTTTTCAGCTCTCAGGGCAATTTATATTCAACAAAATAAGACATTTATTTTTTTTTTTATTTTTTTTTATTTATGCTATTTTTATTCATCTGTCTAAGCTTTTCAAATTCTACAAAATAATGTATCTGCATTCATTCATTTATTGATTAATTGTTTAGCTCTCTAAGATATATATAATCTACAAAACAATGTGTTTGCCCTTTTTTTCTTTATCTACTTTTCTTTTACTCTCTGTGCTATCTATATCTAAAATATTAGGTACAGCATTCCAGTATAAGGATTTTTTGTATAATCTGCAATTAAGGTGTCATTCATTCATTCATTCAGTCAATCTACATTTTATCACATTTATATTGTTGATGTTTTAAATTGGAGGTAGGCTGTAAGAAACAGCATTGTTTTATTGAATGAAGTGGTTTACAAACATTAAACAGCAGACATTTTCAGGTGCAAGCACCTTTAAGCTCCATTAATAAATAAATCAATCTAAATTATAAATTATAAAGTGCAATAAAATCACACTTGGCAGTGAAGTTCATTCATAATGTACACATTTGGTTACAAAAATGACCCAGAAATCCATCAAAAAATTCATCAAAAGCAATATCGGTGAGTCATTATGTGTGATTTTATCATAGGTAAGGGTGTATTTTGGTTGCTGGTGTAATTAGGCTTGTTGTGTGTGAAAATAAGGCTGTGAAGAGTGTATGGCTCAGCTGTAATGTTGATGGTGATGTGCTGTCTGGGCGTTGAGCCCATTAGTGAGGATCAGCTTCAGCCAATCAATGTAGTTTAGCTTAATGACTAAACCCTGGAGCCCACACACCTCCCATTGGAATCATAGTGATTAACCCATAAAAGCCTGCATGTCAGATCTGAAACCGTTATAAGCCTAAATACGGTTTTATCTCTTTTTTATACAAGTTAGTCGGGCTCTGTTTTGATTTTGTTGTTGTTATCTTGAATTTTGTCTGTCAGGGGTCAGTTAAAACTTAATGAACTAATTGTGTTTTTAGCTCTATTCAACTATATTTTTTGGGGTAAAAATTGTGCCTGCACTCTCTGTATCGGATGATTCAATTTTTTTATTTCATTCATTCATTCATTCATTCATTCATTCATTCATTCATTCATTCATTCATTCATTCACTTTAGAAATACCTACAGTTATGGACTGGCTATGGTCTCTATTTATTAATTTATTTATTGGTCATCTTTCTAGGCTTATATACTGTACAATTTACTAAATAAATGTTTTTCATTTACATCATTTGTTTATTTAATTGCATTGCTTTTTGACTCTCTAGATCAGGGGTGTCAAACTTGCAGCCCTGCACAGTTTAGTTCCAACCCAATACACATACAATACCTGAAGGTTTAAAACAAGCCTGAAGGACTCAATTAGTTTGATTAGGTGTGTTAAATTAGGGTTAAAGCTAAACTGTGCAGAGCTATAGCCCTCTAGGAACTGAGTTTGACACCTGTGCTCTAGATTATCCATATATTCATTCATTCATTCATTCATTCGTTCATTCATTCATGCATTCATTCATTCACTCACTTACTCACTGGGCTATTATACAGTCTACAAAATAACTTGTCTTTATGTTAAATGTATATGTTTGTCCATTCGTTTCTTCTGTTTGATTTTTTTTTTTGGCTCTCTGTAAGGAATGATTTATCGATTGTTTATTTATTTTATTTTATTCACTTTATTTGTTTGTTTGTTTGTTTATTTTTTTTTCAACTCTAAGGGCTATATCTACAGTTGAGTATATAATATAGGATTGATTGATTGATTGATTCATTCATTCATTTTTTTTATTCATTTTGCTAGCCTTCTTAATATAGCCAATCTTATCTATATTTACAGTATAAGATGTCTCTCTCGAATTATTTATTAATTTCAAGTTAGTTATAATATTTTTGTTAGTTTGTTTTGTCCATATCTATGAATGTTTTTTTTTTTTACACAGTTTGTTGTCTAATTTAATTTCTCATATTAACTTATAAGAACATAGTCACATATATTATACTGTCACATACTATTATTGAAAACATGAGTTAACCAAATCTTTTGCAGTTAATTTACAGTAATGAATGTGTAATAACTATGTAGTGATTGTGCTGTGTTTCTCTATAGGAGTGGAAGTGTGTCAGGCCTGACACTGAAGCTCATTCGCACCTCAGTCAGCGAGATGCTGGAGACTCTCTCAGATGATGATTACGTCAACATCGTCTCTGTGAGTATACAGGAGATGATCGACTTCCACAAAAATGACTCCCTGCTGAGCACAATCGAAAATCTCAGGAAAAAAACAGAAGCGCGGAGCCTCCAAACATCCATAACGTCACACTTAATTTTCTGCGGTTTCACTTCGGCACCACTGAGGCGCAGGCCAAAATAATTATTGACATTTCCCATCATCCTCTGCTCCAGACGCTGTGCAATTCATTTATGAAATGCATCGTTTATTTCATTCCGTTCATGAGACTTACTGACAGGAATAAAAAACAACAACAAACTCTGCTTTTAAGTAAGTGAGCTGTTTTGTATATTTTCAATTAACTTTCGTCCTCCATTGCTTTAATAGTCGCATACTCTCGTATTTTATGGCGGGTTTCCAGCTGTGTGACGTTAGCTTGACATTAATGAAATTAGGCAACAGTGCTTTAAGTGTATTGCTGGCACTGAGCCACCAGACTTACATAGAGGAGCTGCACAAAGCCTGAATCTTAATGATGCAAATTTCATAAGAGTCCTTGCTTGTGTGTGTGTTTTTACTGATAACTTACCAACTAAAGATTTTATATGGTTTCAGTTCAACAATTCAGCCAAGTCGGTGGCCTGCTTTGACAACCTGGTCCAAGCGAACGTCCGCAATAAGAAGATTTTGAAGGAGGCCGTTCAGAAGATCACTGCCAACGGCACCACTGACTATAAAATCGGCTTCAAGGAGGCTTTTGACCAGCTGTCTTCTGTAAGAATAAATATTATAGCTTCAATTAGTCGCCAGGGTCATAATATCATGGTTTATAATGAAAATAATATCACTAGTTATTTTTTACCCATTGGAAATATAAAGTTATTTGAGGCTTGTGACAAAAATGGTGCCAAAATGAGGGAAAAAATCCTCACAAATTCATTGCATTACATTTAATCTCATTTTATAAATGTGAACAATTGAAGTAATACAGCTTTAGAAAAAATAAGAGTACTTAGGATTTCCACAAGATTCTCTGGATTTACTAGATTTGTGGGTATGTGTTTGAATAAAACATAATTTTAGAATAGAAAAATGGATCAGAAAGTGTTAGTAAGTGTTAAAGTCCAGGAAAAAAAAAAAAAACAGTAGAATCTAGAACAGGATGTTTGTATTAGAAAGTCAACTCAAAGTGAATTGTTAGATTACAAAATTATTTTATCTTTCAAAAATAAAGATATAATAACATAATTCAAGTTAATATGGCTGCTTTGCGTTTAAACTAAACTGTAATCGTTATCATAACGTGATAATGTATGAAGAATATCAGTTTACAATGTTACATTTAGACCTGCACACATAGAGACTTATAACCAGTCACACTTGTTTCTGTTGAGGTTGTGAATGCAATAGCATTACATTTGTTACCACAGAAAATTTTGGAGGGTTGTTGCATCTGAAGTCTCTTATCATACAAAACAAAGTGTTTAAATTATGCAACCAAGATTTATTTTGCAGCTTTAGTGATTAAATTTGAGTTTTTGTGCAACTTGTGCTATAAATTAACTTCCTGGACCCAATGTGTTCCAAAGATATGTGCTGTAGGTAAATTGAATAAGCTAAATTGGCCGTAGTGTATGAGTCTGAATGTGAGAGTGTAATTGCAGCTTTTCCTTGTAATGAGTTTATTTTTATTGTATAATTTATAATTCTAATTTGTTGTTGTTGGTCACAGTTTATAGATTAAGATAATTGGGTACAGTATTTGACATAAAAGAGAACACAAATACAATTAAGTTATTTTACAATTAATAAAGTAATTATTTAAAAAGAAATCCCATATGAAGGGAAAATGGTCGCTGGTATTACATTCCATGGAACCAGTATAAACGGCTGACTGTATTGTCACCTACTAATTATACAATACAGTATATTCTATACTGTATATTGAGAAATATGAAGCTGTATAAATGTCTGTTTTTAGTTTAGAGCGCCATCTTGTGGTCTTTGCTAGTAATAAGATGAGCAACAAAACTACAAAAACAAAACAAAACTATGTTGAATGCTGGCCCAAACCTTTGTACAAACGTACAATACTTTTGTCTGTTTTTTACAGATGAATGTTTCAAGAGCAAACTGTAATAAAATCATCATGTTATTCACTGATGGAGGGGAGGACAGAGCTTCAGATATCTTTGTTGAGTACAACCCTGACAAGAGGGTGAGGACACACACACACACACACACACACACACACACACACACACACACACA
>CAIGQV010019029.1:3016566-3039203 GCA_903798115.1 Danio jaintianensis
ACACACACACACACACACACACACACACACACACACACACACACACAAACAAAGCTGGACATACTTTACAAAAAAATGTGAATAAAAAAAGTACAAATCACTTAATCCAACAGTCTGTCCGTTTCATGAACATTATAAAATGAATTATATTAAAAAAAGGTCAATATTTTTAGATCTGTCAGTTAAGATCTTCGCTGTATATTTGCACTTTTATTTTGCAGTAAATGATGCTTTAAATTAGCAATAGAGACATTCATTTTATTATAAAAAAATTAGCAGTTAAAAAAAAAAAGATAAAATATTATAATCATCAAGGAATAAATTTTAAACGTATATAAATAAATGTATTATAGTTTCCACAAATATATTGAGCAGCACAACTCGTTTCAACATTGATAATAATAAGAAATGTTTATTGAGCGCTAAATCAGCATATTAGAATGATTCTGAAGAATCGTGTATCACTGAAAGCTGAAGTAATGATGGTGAAAATTCTGTTTTTAATCAGAATTAAATGACATTTTTTAAAATATATTCACATTTCACACAGAAAACACTTTTACATTCATTCATTCATTCATTTTCTTTTCGGCTTAGTCCCTTTATTAATCTGGGGTCGCCACAGCGGGAAGAACCGCCAACTTATCCAGCATATGTTTTACGCAGCGGATGCCCTTCCAGCTGCAACCCATCACTGGGAAACATTCATACACACTCATTCACTACAGACAATTTTAGCTTACCCAATTCACCTATACCACATGTCTTTGGACTTGTGGGGGAAACCGGAGCACCCGGAGGAAACCCACGCGAACACGGGGAGAACATGCAAACTCCACACAGAAATGCCAACTGACCCAGCTGAGGCTCGAACCAGCGACCTTCTTGCTGTGAGGCGAACGTGCTACCCACTGCGCCACCGCGTTGCCCCACTTTTACATTGAAATAATAATATTACACAATTTTACTAGTTTCACTGTACTCAATCCATTAAGTATTTAAGAAAGTGTGTACAGTAAATTGTATGTTTATAATGTATTGCACACATACACAGTACAGTATGTGTGTGTGTGCTTGCATACAAGGTTTATGAGGAGAATGTGTATAATGTAATGTAATAGATAATGTATATTAATTTGTGTATAATGACATGACATGAGTATAATAATCTAAACATGGCTTTATGAGGACACTACTCATAATCCTTGTAAACTATATACAAAATTTCCAAAATTATTAAGCGCTTTGTAATTCATTGTAATACAAAAAATTCCAGATGTTTTCTGGGAGGTTTGTGTTTACGTGGTGTAGTATAGTTTGTACATTATAAAAATCATGAACCACATACAAAAGTACATGTGTAAAATATAATATGTACAGACAAACACATTTTCCACTGTATTCATAATGTATCAATGTGCATTTTTTAAAATCTTCTGCCAGGTTCGAATCTTCACCTTTTCTGTGGGCCAACATAACTATGACAAGACACCAATACAATGGATGGCTTGCCATAACAAAGGTTAAGCACGCTGACATTTATTGATATTACATTTAAAGTCTTTTTCAAATGGTTTTGTCTATATTTATGATCATGAATTAAGATGTAAGGCATCCTGCAGGTTATTATTACGAGATCCCATCGATTGGAGCCATCAGGATCAACACGCAGGTATATGACGGCATCATTTTAGTGCATAAACATGACTTCGGCATGGAAATAACTTAAGTCTATACACAGGAGTACCTGGACGTGTTGGGCAGACCTATGGTGAAAGCAGATAAGAAAGCTAAAAATGTGCAGTGGACCAACGTTTATGTGGATGCTCTGGTACGTCAGATCTTCTATATAATAGTAGATTTGTTTAATTTGACTGATTTTAAGTAATGGAATGGCTGACTGTCATAATTGTGCTGCAGGAACTGGGCCTGGTGGTTACAGGAACTCTTCCAGTGTTCAATAAGACCAGGACCAGTCGAGTCAAGCCTAAGGTACTGTTTTGTTCATTGTATTCTTAATTGGAAAGTTTTAAAATAGATCTTTCATCCAGCAATGAAAATGCGAGATTGTTATTTTACTCTCCCTCAGGCCATCTACTGTAAGATGTAGGTGACTTTTTTTTTTTTCTTCACTCAAACATTAAAGAAGATTCTTTAGCTGAAACTGTGATACTAGTCAACAACTAGTATTTTTGAGTAAAAAAATTATAATAATCCACCTTTTTACACACGTGACTAATGTGTTTCAAATATAGCGTTGGACTTTGTGTTGGGAACATCTATTCAAATGAACTAAAATTAATCACTTTATATAATATGTTTCTGCAAAACATAATAAGTATAGTGAAAAATGCAGAGAGGGGTTTGTTTTTTCTTTGTGCTTTATTTTTATCCATCATGAAAATAACATTATGCTTGGTATTTTAATGTGACAGTAGTATCACAAGCATGTCTTTTGTTCCTTCATATTATTTTCTCTTTGAATAGTTTTGTTCTCTCCCTACAGTAGAGTGCTATTTAATAAACGTCCATAATATTGCTGCGGAAAGACTGGTTTAGAGTTTTTGGAGTTATTCATGGTCTGCTGAAAATAATTTGTTCATTTAAAATAAGTATTTAAATTTTTTTAGAACATATACTGATACCAATTATTTGTGCATTTATGTGCCCGATAACCGATATACAATACAGGTATTTATAAGAAAAAATTATTTGCCAAAAAACAACAAGCCTTTTTATGTGTACCAACAACTCCCTCCTTGCAAACAAAACAAAACAAACAAATATGTATACACCAATAAATAAAGTGCACTGTTACTAAAGTGTTTTTGTTTAAAGAATGTATATATTTGAGTAAAAAAAGTTTAATACACTTTAAAAAGCACATACTTATAATGAATCAAAATAAATAAATGTACAATCTAAATCATTTGTGGTTGAGATAAATGCAGTTTTTCTCTGAAAATGATGTTAGCTCCACTTTATGCTAATCAAATACATCACTTTTTGACAATAATCTATTCATTAATAATTTAATTAACGATTTAAGTTATGTTTTTGATGGAAAACAATTAACAGATTTTCTACGTGACTCAGTGAGTTTTTCTCTTGTCTTAAAACCAAGCTGCATTAACTACATATCAGTCATTGATGTAACATGTTTAATGTGTGCATTAGTGGCTGTTATGATAAACAAAGTTTACTGATTATAGCAAAGCTTATAAATTTACCAGTGCATGCTGTTTGCTGCATTAGCGATCCTGTGCGTGCAATTCTCAAAACGCAATTTATCGGGAAATCCGACTTTAAAACGTTCTGGTTATGGTAAATGCTTAAATATCGGGAAAAATATATTCATTCATTCATTTATTTTATTTTCAGCTTAATCCCTTTATTATTCTGGGGTCGCAACAGTGGAATGAACCGCCAACTTATCCAGCATATGTTTTACGGATGCCCTTCCAGCCGCAACCCATCACTGGGAAACACCCATACACACCCATTCACACACATACATACACTACGGACAATTTAGCTTACCCAGCGGGGAGAACATGCAAACTCCACACAGAAATGCCAACTGACCTAGCCGAGTCCTCGAACCAGCGACCTTCTTGCTGTGAGGCGACAGCGCTACCCACTGCGCCACCCCGTCGCCCAGAAAAATATATATATAATGGTCGATCTCTACTAATAAGTTTTTAATATGAAATGAATCAACTGTGAGGAGAATAATGACACCTTACTGTACCCAGATTTTTAAACATGTCACTGATTGTTTACGGTTTAACAGAAGTTACTCCCATAATTCAAGCAAAGCATCATAGGACATTGGAAATATGTGGATACAGGCTAAACAAAATGACTTCCTGTGGCTCTTGATGACACATTGAGGTCTTATAAAGCAAAACAATGAGAGTTCCTAGATATCGGATAACCTAAGGGTTTGTAAAATTAATGTCAAATTGTAATTTTTAGGTGAACTGTCCCCTTGATTTATTAAATTCAATTCAATTCATCTTTATTTCTATAGCGCTTTTACAATGTAGATTGTGTCAAAGCAGCTTCACATAGAAGATTATAGTGAATTGAAATGGTGTCAGTTCAGTTTTTAGAGTTTAAGTTCAGTTCAGTTTAGTGTGGTTTAATTTTCACTGCTGAGAGTCCAAACACTGAAGAGCAAATCCATCGATGCGATGCGATTTATGTGTGTCTTATTCATCAGAAGCAGATCTGTTTGTAAAGTGTTTGTCATCAATGGCAGGGTAAGAACCTGGGTCCGAGTCAGGTGATTTTGGGAGTGATGGCCATAGACGTGTCTCTGGACGACATCAAGAGACTGACTCCACATTACACTGTGAGATATTAGAGTGTGATCTACTCTTCTTTATTTATGACTGTGCTGTGCAACATCCAAAAACTTTGCATTGCATTAAACTGTAGCAGCTGGGTTATGTTAACAGTGCTTCTGCATTTTTTGTGTTTAGGAAATCATGTTTTTGTTTTTAATGCCAAATACATTTACAATAACACTTTTGAAGTAAAAATTTCATGTTAAATAGAGGCGCAGTGGCATGCAATTTTAAAGTTTTTGTGCCTGATATTGTGTCCCTTTAGTTTAATGTCCCATGGTTAATGCTAAAAATATACGTATTTTATTAGTTTAAATGAGTTTGACACAGACTTTATATAATAATTTTTTTTTTTTATTAAATAAAAACCTTTTATGTTTTCATAAAACTTTTTTAAATACAATATTGTTTAAATAAACAAACTGACAAAAAATTTCTGCTTACTGTAAAAAGTAAAGTTGCTTCAAATACCCTGTTGAGTACTCGAGGAACTTCAAAATGTATTTTAAGTCCCTCAAAGCTCTTTCTCTCATAAAGGGGTTCCTGGAGGAACCACTGACAGCCTTTGCAGTACTTGCAGGACCCTTTTGCAGTAACTGGGATCCTTCAAGCCCTTTTTTCAATACTGATGTTCTAGAGTCACTGTTTCCTTACTGAGACCTCCGAGAACTTTGAAAGTTATTAGAGGAACTCAAATTCCAAAAAAGAGTTACTGTAAGCTGTAAGATATGTAAACTTACAAAATGATTCCTGGTGGACCAGCACTTAAAAGTAACAAAGAGATTTTTGTGACAATTAATTAGGACAACAGTATGGTAATGAAATATTGCCAGCTTTAAAATGAGTAAATCCTACATTCTCCTCTTTTAATTTTTAATGTTTTTTATATAAAATAACTATAACCTTATATACTAGATTTATATAAATAATTATATATATATAATATTCAATTCAATTCAATTCATCTTTATTTCTATAGCGCTTTTACAATGTAGATTGTGTCAAAGCAGCTTCACATAGAAGATTATAGTGAATTGGAATGGTGTCCGTTCAGTTTTTAGAGTTTAAGTTCAGTTCAGTTCAGTGTGGTTTAATTTTTACTGCTGAGAGTCCAAACACTGAAGAGCAAATCCATCGATGCGCAGATTTTTGATTTATAATATGTATGTGTATATGTATGTGTGTAAAATATGTAAAAAAAATAAACTGTCTGTGGGTGTGTGTGTGGAGCTGTTAACCAATATGTTTAAACAGCAACCAATATTATTTTTGATTTAGTCTCAGATTTAGTCTCTTTTTTCCACAGGTTTTTTAATGTCTACATATAGCACATATTTCTTAAAAACAAGAATTGAATCTGTCTATGCAAAGAAAACCACATAATTTACACTTAAACCCATAATTGAACTACTTGTGTCAACCTGGTGGGAGTGTTTATAAACATTTCGCATGCACAAAGATTAGCCAGTGATGACACTGCAGCAAAACAGCCTATATGCTAAAAATACTCTTGTTTTTTATTCTGTGAAGCTTGGGCCAAATGGATATTACTTCGCCATCGATCCCAACGGCTACGTCCTACTTCATCCCAACCTTCAGCCAAAGGTACCGGCTTTCACTCATTGCATTGCTATATGTTTCAATCCATAACCTTGTATATAATCACAGCTGAACAACCTTCACCACAGGTTATGAAATATTACAGGCCACCCACATCTGTAGAGGTCGTCTGGCCTTCATAATAAATATCATTTGTGCAATCCAAACACAGTCACTCTGTTTAGCTCACAGATAAAATGGCACTGAGGGCATTTATTCGAAACACATGATAATTAGTAAATGTTTAGTCAGTGATCCATGGATTAGTGCGCACTTTGTGTGGAACAGAGTAGAAATGTTGAAAAAACGGGCACTCCTTCGCGGAAAAAGTGACTCATTGGTAAATATTTTTGCACACAAATATGGTGTGTTGATTTATGGTATTTCTTTGAAAGATGTTGTTTATGTGCAGGATCTCAAGTCTCAGGAACCTGTGACGCTGGACTTTTTGGACGCTGAGCTGGAGGATGAAGTCAAAGTGGAGGTGAGAACAAAAAAAATTTATTAATGTTGACTTGATCTATTAATATTTCTTAACCCAAATAATTCCTAGAGCTTTCGAGCTATGACCAACTCATTTCAGACTTGCAGGATGTTTTTATGCTCTATATTTTCAGACTGATCAGACTAGGGTTTTCATAAATTGGATGAGCATAACTACAAAAGGGTAACCACTGAGGGTGTTTCTTTAGCTCTTAGGGACTATTTGACCTACACCCACCAAGTTCAAGACATTAAGTTTGATATCTAGCTATCTATCTGTCACTATAAGCCTAGCAGGAGTTGAGAACATGCTAACAACAAGCAAATCTTGCTAGCAACATGGTAAAATGTGTTTACAGTGTGCTTAAGCAAGTTAGAATCATAATAGCAGTATGATAAAATAACAACATTTTATAATACCTTTTTTGTAAAATGCTAATTCACTTACTAGCAACGCGTTGATTAGTTCTAGCTTAATTGTAAGCATGGTAGCAACATTTTAATTCATGGTTAAACATGTAGAAAACTTACTAGCAAAAGCTAGAAGCAAAAAGCATGTGCTAATTGATGTTAGCATAGTGTTAGCCAAGTCTTTACATGCTAATTGATGTTTGCTTGATAAACATGCTGAAGGCATGTACAAACTTTCACCCAAAAAAGAAAATTTGATTTAATCAAACAGATTCGAAACTTTTATGTTGTTCTTTCTTCTGTTGAACACAAAATAAACTAGTTTGAAGAATGCTGAAAACCTGTAATCACAGACTTCCATAGTAGTAGCAGACTTCCAGGACTATCCCTTAAATGTATTATTGCTACGTTAATGATAGAGGCATGTTAACATTCATTCCTGCAAGCAAAAATGTAAACATGTAGAAACATGGTAAATCAGGGTAATAATGGCTGTTAAATCATTTCAAATATACTAATACAAGCTAAAATGTGCACTAAAATGCTAGCAGTATGTTGATTCTGGCACCATGTAAAGATGCTAGCAACATGTTTAAAAATATCAACAGTAGATTCAGGCTAGTAAAACGGCTAAATAATGCTAGCAATTTTTCTTAACAAATGGGGTCCAAAACAACACATTGATGGTGTTGATCTCATCCAAAATATGTTATTAGGCTGAGTAAACAATAATCACATTTTTTTAAATAAATATTTTGGGTGAACTTAAGGCCTAAAAATATGGCGTCAGCTTATCTTTTCTTATCTTTTTTACATAAAAATGAATGCAAGCTGGTGTGATCTGATGTTGTGACATTGCTTGTACAGCTGTTCAAGTCAATAACCAACTGATTATCAAAGGATCAACAAATAGCAGTGTTTTCAGTACTGTGTGATATCATTCATTCATTCATTTTCTTTTCGGCTTAGTCCCTTTATTAATCTGGGGTCGCCACAGCGGAATGAACCGCCAACTTATCCAGCATATGTTTTACGCAGCGGATGCCCTTCCAACTGCAACCAATCACTGGGAAACATCCATACACACTCATTAACACTCATACACTATGGACAATTTAGCTTACCCAATCCACCTGTACCGCATGTCTTTGGACTTGTGGGGGAAACCGGAGCACCCGGAGGAATATTGTGTGGTATCATAACAATATTTTGAATATAAAAATTCTCACTTCTCAGCCTAAATTACTAATTTTCTCACTTTTAGAGTTCTTATTATATTATATTATATTATATTATATTATATTATATTATATTATATTATATTATATTATATTATATTAGATTAGATTAGATTAGATTAGATTAGATTAAAAAGAGAAGTATTAAGTAGAAGAAGTAGTGCTTTTGAAGATCCAGTGGTGTGTTTACAGCAATCAGTGATACAAATGTCTGTCTGTCTGTAGATCAGAAGAAGCATGATCGATGGTAAAAGGAGTCAAATACGCTTCCACACACTTATGAAGTCACAGGATGAGGTAAGCATGCACACTTTCAACAGGCAGTGCTTTTCAACTGGTTCTGCTGCAGAGCTAACGTGAAATAAAATGAAAATCTGCAATTTCTATGGATTTATTATGCATGGGGTTTTAGTAAATGTTAATATTTATATTTGTATTATATTTTTGAATTATTGTTTTAGTCTATGAATGTCTAAACATTTCTTTTAAGTTTCAAAGACAAATACTATCATTTTGTGATTTCTTTTTCAGAAAATAAATGTGAATCAGGGTTATTTCACTAAATATTGATTTCCTACTCTGTTGAAAATGGCAGTTTTTTTGTCATTTCAGACACAAAAATGCTCTCAACTATGAAGGTATTTTTGGTGCAAAACTACCAAGCAGCTGTAAAAGTCTAATTTGTTGTAAAGAATGTTTATCAGTAAATTTGTACTCACAGAGCAAATCTGCAAATGTGTGAATTTGCTAATTTACTCTGTTAATGCCGATTTACTGATTTACGAGTACAATGCAGATTAATTGCACCAAAAATACCTTCATACCTCAAGGGAAATTTTATTTCATTTCAAATTTTGAAGAAATGTCATTAGCAGTGTACGTAACAACTAAAATTCTTTATTTTCTATTATTATAATTCCATTATTCTTTATTTAAGCAGGTAAAAAAACCCTTTGAAATCAAGATCTCATTTATGAGGGTGACCTGGCCAGGTCTGCAACACACATATTTAAAAAAAAAAAAAAAAGTATAATACAGTTTTAAACTTAAAAAATAAAAACACATGCATTGATCAATGGATTCTTGTTGTCTGGCCTTTAAGATAAATCAAAAAGCTTCAATCAGGATGAGATCAGATATTGATGAAGAATATTCCAGATGAAGGGGGTGACATAACTGAAGGCTCGCTTTCCCATTTCAGTCCGAATCCGAGGAACTGCCAGGTGATAAATATCACATGAGCATAAAGCGTAGTGGCTTTACATCCTTTGAAGAAGGGAGCATATGTGGGAACCAGAACAAAGAGAGCTTTATAAACCAGGGTGTCATATATTCAGAGAAGGACACTTAGCTTTAGCATACAGTTCACAGTGTGTTCATCGACTACATCCTGTAACAAACCTCAAGGCACTGTGATGGACAGCATTCAAAGACTGGAGACATTTGGTTGAGGCATTCATATACAAAACATCACCATAGTCAAGCAACGGTAAAAATGTTTACAAGCTCTGAGGGAGAAAAAGGATTTGTTTCGATAAGTTTGCTATGTGTGCTTTAAATGAAAGCTCCTGATCGAGTAAAAAGCCTATTTTACTCAAACACATAACTATAAATCATAAATACAGAGAAACTGTGAATGTTCAAGTAGTCTATTTTTTAATCCATAGATGTATGTTGGAAGTTAAATGGACTGGATGTAAAATTACATTAATTGGTTTATTATTGGTTTCTAAAAAATTCAGCACAAAAAATATTGTGTTTGGTTTAAAGAAAGTTTTTATTCTAGTTGTGTTGTTGTTAAATAGATCACATTTGTCAAAATGGTGCAGAGTTTGATTGACCTCATATTCTTTTGACATCAACAATGACATTTTTTTCCTCCTCCTTTTAAATGTTTTTGGGTCGTAGTCCACCAGTTGAGAAACACTGTGCTACAATGCTTGTTATTCAGAAGTAAAAAAAACAAAAAAAAAACTGAATTGAATAGTTCATTGAACCACTGAGTGTTGTTTTATTGTCATTGCAGCGTTACATAGACAGGGGCTTCAGGACTTACACTTGGTCTCCAGTCACGGATGCAGATTACAGGTCTGAGATTTTTTTTTTTTTTTTTTTTTTTTTTATTTCCAACTATTTGATTAAAATTTTTATATAAAACAACTGTAAATTGTAAATGGGTTTGTCCTTATTTGACCCAATTTTACAAGCACATTTGCATATTTTCTGTCATTTTACATAATTCCAAATGCTTTGTTTTGATTTTTTTTCTGTTCATTTTTGTTGCATTGTGGCATGTTTATATTGAAAGGGTGTGCTTCTTCCTGTGGGTTACAAGTGAACACAAAAGTATTCGTATATTTAGTCTTGTTATCTGTTCTTTTTTTGTTTTGTTTTGTTGAACATATTTTTTTGTTTTGTTTTTGTCTGGTTTTGTGTTTTTATAATGTGAAGGTGTGTTTGTTTTTGTTTGTTTTGATTATTTTTGTAACATATTTCTGCATTTTATTTGTAAAGCCTTTTTTCTTTATTATTTTTATTCTGTTTTGTTTTGTTTTGTATTTCTCTTGTTTTGGCATGCTTTTTATATTGTGAACGTGTGTTTGTTTCTGTTTGAGTTGTTTATTTTGTCATATATTTCTGTATTTTATTTGTATTGCTTTTTTCTTTTTATTTATTGTTTTTGTTCTGTTTTGTTTTACTCTTGTTTTGTTACTTGTTTTTATATTGTGAAGGTGTGTTTGTTTACAAGTGAACACATAAATGTTTCTTCAAATCGCCACTAGAGGACGCTGTTCAAAGTCCTATTGACCATTCATTCATTCATTTTCTTTTCGGCTTAGTCCCTTTATTAATCTGGGGTCGCCACAGCGGAATGAACCGCCAACTTATCCAGCATATGTTTTACGCAGCGGATGCCCTTCCAGCTGCAACCCATCACTGGGAAACACACTCATTCACACACATACACTACGGACAATTTAGCCTACCCAATTCACCTATACCACATGTTTTTGGACTGTGGGGGAAACCGGAGCACCCGGAGGAAACCCACGCGAACACGGGGAGAACATGCAAACTCCACACAGAAACGCCAACTGACCCAGCCGAGGCTCGAACCAGCGACCTTCTTGCTGTGAGGCGAACGTGCTACCCACTGTGCCACCGTGACGCCCCCCTATTGACCAGTGTTCAGCAATAAAATTCTACATTACACTTTTATATAGACAGAATAGAAAAACTAAATAATTCATCCACATAATGAGGATGAAATATGACTTTTTAAGCTTCAATCTATAAATTCCATTGACTCCAATTCTAATTTACAATGTGTTCATTTCTTACTTATAGATATAATGTCATTGTTTATTCCTGATGTCTTTTTTTCTAGCCTTGCTTTAGTTCTGCCAGATTACAGCATGAGCTACATCAAGGCCACTATAGGAGACACCATCACTCAGGCCAAATGTAAGTACCAGCACTCACTTTATCAAACTCAGAGAAAGTCCCAAGTTGGACTCCTGGTTTTTATCCAGAAAACCCCCACAACTGAACCCTGTGCCTCCCCAAAAGACACTGCAGGTGAACATGGTAAAAAAAAAAACAATAAAAAGAAAAAGTATCACCATACTAGCCCACTTCATTGATTACGTGAACAAAATCTAATTATTGGTATAATAAGTTTTCTAAAATGGTATGTTTAAATATGCAAATGAGGCATTATTTAATTAAACCTGTGCTAATTTCGATTAGCATACCATTTAGCACAAAAGCACAAAAGTCTAAACACTAGATGAAATCAGGATAAAATTTCTTGCTTCTTTCTTGAACAAATTAGAGTCATGGGACTTTTTTTTGAATAATTCTGTGAAGAATTAAATGTATATAATGTATAAGCATACTTTTTAAAACCTCCAGAATAGAGATATAATTAAATCTGAAGATTGGTATATGTAAAAGCTGCTGGTTTATAGCTCAGTCCAGGAGAAAAACTCATTTTGAGAAAGCAGCTTGTGCAAATATGTATTGTAATTGAAATTTACAGGCACAAATTGATAAAGAGTGAGACAAGAAACTTAAAAATGCATTTTGAATGTTTTCTTTACACCAAATTTAAAAATACTTTTTAAAAAGCCCAAAACCTCAAAATGAATAATAATAATATTAAATACTGCCTGCAGTCTCTTGCCATACTGGCAAAAGCATCTCACCTTCTGCATATCAGTCCATATTTCTTCCAGATGCGCCTCTGTGTCGTCTTTACCTTCTCATCTTCTCTCATGTGGCTTTTCCGGAGAGGAAAACGAGTGCCTCAAACGTGCCTCCTCTCTGCAATATTCTTATTCAAAGCTTCTGGTGTTGAATAAAATATTGTGAAATCCCTCATGTTCTTTTCCTTGTCTGTCTTCAGCTTGGATCTTAGAAAATCTCGGCAAGTATTTTAATCTTTTCTGATATTGTTTTTATTTATGTATTTTTGGACAACCCTCAGTCTAAGCTGTTTAAAGTTAAAGAATTTTTTTTCATTGAAATAAAAAAAATTTAAGATTGGGACTGGAAATATACTCTGAAGTATATGTAGCATAAGTAGTACACTCAAAAAATGCCATTTGCCGTTTGTTCAAACTACTTATTTAAACTGAGCTGTTTTTTTTGTGACAACTTAACTGTTTTATGTTCAATCCACTTAAATTTATCAAAAAATGAATAAGTTAACTTAATTTCTTCGTGTTGTCCCAACACAAATCGATTGTATGGATCCCAGAATTTTTTGCAATGTATATGAATGTATATATACTTTTTTTCACAAATATGTCCAGAAATTACAAGGTGGTACCACTGTCCTAATATTATAGTGATTACAGGAAATACTCATATGTCATTATAGAAAATAACGCACAAACACAAACATTCGCCTGCTTTGCATGCACATTTTTCTTGGCTGAATAAATCAGTTTTGATGTCTACTCTGCTTCCAACTTTGCTGTTTATCATTGGCTCAGTGTCATGAAGTGTGAATACTACATTTCCTCATGTTTGTAGCGTGTATATATGTGCAAGAGCATCGGGAGACGTTTAGTGAATATTTTGCTGGAGGTTTGGAAGGTGAAACCGCAGAGGACATGAGTGTGACTCTTTGTACTGTGAACCGGTACTTTTATCTCCGGCCCGTCGCTCGCTGAATCATCTGGATGCTTTCAAAGACTCGTAAAGGGCCGCTTTAACAAAATACAGGCCTCGCTCTTTAGAAAGCATGTCCTCTGTGTGTGTGTTCATGTCCAGGTGCGGATGTGGTATGCGTGTGTCCTTTTTTAACTTTAAAAGGACTGTGTAACTTGAAGGCTTGTAACGTTACGGTTCTGAAATAACACTAGTCTGTAATAAATTAAAAAAGAAATTAAAATCCGCTGTTAATTTACTCACCCTCAGGTCATCCAAGATTGTAGATGCAGTAGAAAATTAAATAATTTTTTTGAGCTGAAACTGATCCTTTATGGTTCATAAAATGTAAGTCAAAAGTTACAGGCATTTTGAGAATCATAAAAACAACATGCAGGTAATACAAAATTAATACCTGTGGCTTTTGATGATATATTGAGGTTTAATGAATTGAAACCATTGGCCTGTGTTAGAAACTCTCTAATTTTCTGTAGAGTAATGTCATTTTCAGTGGAATGAGGGTAAATAGATTAACAGTGAATGTTCAGTTTTTTAAGTTTAATTTAAAATGCCCCTATTATGCTATTTTTGAAGGTTGCCAATTTAGTTTTGAAGCTTTTAGTTTTGTAATATTATAAACTCTTTTCTCACATTGTCTTAAATGGTATGTTCAAGGATCTAGTCATCTAAATTACGCCTTTTATGCTTTGATTGGTCAAATGTTCTACTTTTTTGAGATTGATCTAATGTTTATAGCATGTACTGTAAATGTAACAACCAATACCATATTTGAGTTTAATTGTAAAAAGAAGTGTACTGTAATCTCATCTTTTAGTTTTAGCTTCTAAAAACATTTAGTTTTTATGTTTCCAGACAGTTATATAACTCTATTTTTATGTTCTTAGAACATTCAAATATCCAGTTTTTTAGTCGATATAGAAAATTAAAGCGAATTCGGTAGTATACGTACATGCACCTGCCAACGTTTATTATTTTTCTGTTTCTAGCTCACAATCTAGCTGTTTCTAATTTGAATACAGAATACAGATTCTGAACTTTTAATAACTGATTCAGAATCGATGAACTTATTTTTTTCTAATGATATAATATGTAATAGTTATAATATGTAATTATAATATGTGTCCTTGAAGGTTTAAAGACATGTTTGGAAGCAGCCAATGAAGAACTGGTGTTATGCTAATTTGTTGCAAACTTCTGAATAGTAATGTGTTGATATATTGGTATTAGCCAATAGATGCTTATTTTTAGTGTTATCTTTATCAGCCCGATAAGAAAATATAAAATTTTTTGTCCAATAAATAAATAGTTTTCACTTGTTTATCCACTTCCAAAATTTTGACATAATTTCTATATCATTGCATTTCTACTTCTGCAGTAAGACTGACATTTTTTTTTTTCAGGCAGTTCAGAATCATTTTCTTATTTTGGGAGACAAAAACTCCCTTTATCATGCACTTTCATCTTTGAAGACCTTTTAGATTCACATAAAGCTATTACACAATACATGAAAGGCAATATCCGAGAAAAAAAAGAAAAGAAAAGCAAAATAGGGGCACTTTAAAGAAAGTCACATTTCCGGCTGTAATAATTGTGCCTTCCTTCATCTGTCATCATACCAATGCATGCATAATTCATTAACATTTCTCGTCGACTGACAATAAGCAGAAAGCCTCTGATCAGAGTGCAATATTTTTATTCAAGTCTTGTTCTGTGAATAAAATATTGGTGTCCTTTGACCCCTGTGGTTTTACCCTGTTTCTCTTTCCTTCCTCTCCTCGGTAAATTGCTCCCTCCTTCCCTCTTTGCGGCGTTTGACCCTTCTGAAGCTGGCAAGTACTGTTTTTCTCTCCCTTCTGTCTTTTCCTTCATGTTTGGACCTCTGAATGTGACGTCTGACCTCTCTCATGTTTAAGTCTGTCATCTGGTTTCAGAGAAAACAAACATGGCCAACAAAAAAGAGAAAAACCCATGCATTTCCAGGAGACATTTAATGTTTAGAATGTTTGTATGTATTCAAAATCCTAAACACTAATATTTATCGACTGAATGATTGATTAATAGTACCCCCTCGAAAAAAGAAAAATAGAACAAAACAGAAAAGATAAATCATTCTTACTTTTCACTGCACTTCTAAATTGTAAAAATTATAAAACTTTTATTTTTATTATAAAAAACTAATAAATATACATACATTTACAATTTTATTTTATATCATTCAAGTTGTATCTATCTATCTATCTATCTATCTATCTATCTATCTATCTATCTATCTATCTATCTATCTGTCTGTCTGTCTGTCTGTCTGTCTGTCTGTCTGTCTGTCTGTCTGTCTGTCTGTCTGTCTGTCTGTCTGTCTGTCTGTCTGTCTGTCTATCTATCTATCTATCTATCTTTCTTTCTATTTTTAAAAATTTACAACAATTGTTTAGTACAATTTTACACCTTTTACATCTATTTATTAACAAAAAGCATTTACAAATAAACATTTACATTGATTTATTAGTTTCTATGAGTTTTATACATTTATAAATAAATGTGTACAAATCAATATTTATATTTTTTATTCTATATCTCAAACATTTTTGTATTTGATATATACTCATATTATTTATTTTTTCTAAAGCCTTCTTATTTTTCATTTGGTTAGAATTTTTCAAAATCCTATTTTTACATCTAATCTTTATCTTTACTACCTATATTTATCTTTACATCTAATCTTTATTACATCTTTACTTGTAGATACATTTACATATACATATTTAATATCTTATCTATCTATCTATTTTTTATGTATAATACATATTTACATATTTTTGTATATTTCAACCACCGTGTTGGTATATTTTGAGGTGACGGGTGTTTCATTAGAGTGGTGCTGCCTCTGGGCCACCCGTGTGTTGAGTTGTCTGAACAGCAGAGAAACTACTACACAGAAGCTCAGAAACACATTTCCACACAAGCACAGATCTGTTTTTCACTCTATTCTGTATATCTGTATCATATTAGTTTACTGCTGTGTAATGACAGAATGTATTGAACCGATCTTTGATCTCGCAGATTTCTGATACTTTCATTTTTTCCTCCAGTTTCTGAAAGCCTGCAGGTGGACAAATTCGAGGAGTATGGATATACTTTAATAGCGCCCAGGTCAGTTTCTTAAAGTGATGGTGTGCAACAAAAATGAAAACAATACTGTCATCATTTACTCACCCTTCACTTGTTCCAAACCTGAACTTCATTCTTCTGTTGAACACAAAATAATATATTTTGAAGAATGATGTAAACCAGTAACCACTGACTTTAATAGTATTTTTTTTTTTTCGTACTGTGGATGTCAATAGCTCTGTTTACATCCAAAGATTTTGTGCAAAACTGGAAATTGCATAAAACATTTGCGAATAAAGCATCATTTCCATACATTGAGTCAAAGAAAACAATTTACAATTCTACAATTTTATCATGTTTTATGTTCATGTTTTACAATGTGGTCGGTCCACTCTTTTGTCCATTAATGCAATCCCATCATGCCCATTTTTGTTACAGATGATCTGTTAAAACAAAATCACATGACTTGTTTAATGCGCTTGCTGGAATTTATTTAGTAAATGTGTTTTCATTTTAGTTTATGTTCATTTATCTCATCAGATTAGAAGTTTAATCTACTCAGTTCTGCACATGCACAAAAACTGCTAATATCTAACGGTTTCAGCATTTTTCAAAATGTCTTCTTTTGTGTTAATCAGAATAAAGAAACTTAAAAAAAGGTTTAGAATCAATTAAGCATGTATAAATTGTGAGTAAATGTTCATTTTTGTGTGAACTGTCCCTTTAAATTCTGCTATCATGCATGTTCATTTATTCAGAAAGCATATTACTTTATTTCTGCCAAATGATACTGAGAGATATATGTTTTTTACTGTGTTTTAGAGATTACTGTGATGACCTGAAGGCTCAGAGTGAAAACCTGACACAGTTCCTCATCGACTTCAATGAGTACATCGACATAAAGACCCCCAATGACCCGCAATGTGAGTATCTTCAGCTTCATTCCTTTATTTATTTATACTAGTGCTGAAGGTTTAAACTGCTTAAAGCTCAGAAGGTTTATGATCTAACTTAATAATAACTCATGATCTTTATTAATGTTGTCACGATTATCGGTTTCATGGTAAACCATGGTAAATATTCTGATGGTTAGTATCACTGTTTCAAATATTAATGATCATTAAAACCGTGATTGATTATTGTGATTTTTAAAACTTACGGTAATTCCTGTAACACTGAGATTAGCTCATTGAGAAAGGCTACAATGTAAATCCATGTTTATTTAGACAGTTTATTAATATATCTTTATATACTGTATATACTGTTAAAGAATGTTGTAATTCTTTCATTTAAACTGTGTGCTGTGCACTATTGAGAATACTGAGCTGAAGCCTGACTTCACAGAATTAAACATAACCCTTTTTGTATTTTATAAAGCAGCCTTATGTCATTTTGTGAAAAAGAAGGTAAACATGGATCCCTGTGAGGTAGTTTTCCAACTGCAAAATTAGCAAACAATACAACACACACAAAAACACAAATACAAAATGCAGAGATCCATATTAATGTTTTTTTTGTTGTTGTTTGTTAAATTTCAGATACTTAATTGCTTTAAGTGTGTGTATGTGTGCGTGTGTGTATTTAAGACATTATTATAGTAATAATTAACTGTAGTAATTAATAGTGATAATTTTGGTCACTATAATTGTGATTTGAAATGTTCATATTTTCGTCTCAAATTTTTTCACTAATATTATTTCTAAATAATTTGTAGATAGCATTAATATTTAAAATCAAAGAGTATTGTAAGATTTTAAGACAAGACACTTTAAAAATAAAATTAACTAATCGTTATCACCTTACTTCCCCAGTCGATTGTTTTCAAGTTTTCTAAAATGTTATGTTTGAATATGCAAATGAGACATTATTTAATTAAATATGAGCTAATTTCCACACATTTCTAAAAAGTTAGCTTAAGTTTTTGAATAGACTAAAAACTTGCTTGTGTCTGAAAGCTTCTCCTCCACATCAACAGCAGACCTCACACACCTTTTCTTGATTAAATTAAGTGTTTAGTTGTGAGTTTAGTTGTAATCTAATAGTATTTATTGTTCTTTTGTTGACCATGTTAATGCTGAGTAAACAGGCTTTAGACGCGCACACACACACACATGCACACACAGGGACCGCTTTGATCTCCACGTCAGTCGTGCTGCTCTAATCAGTCAGTTTGCTTCACATGTGTTGAATGTGTAGGTTTGGCTGTGAGACTTTATACCTAAGAGCTAAACCCCCAATTCTGCTCCAATTACCCCGTGTGAAGGAGGAGAAACAGGAACATGTCACTGAAAACAGAGAGAGAGAAAGATGATGTGTGATGGGACATCTGTGGGGTTAATGGGAGTAAACTAAAATAAAAAGCATTTTATTAAAATAAATTAAATATTTTAAAAAAATTAAATTTAGCAAATAAATTACATAAAAAAATATCATATTTATACATTTTTACAGTCTATGGTATTAAAGCTTATAAACATTGATCTCTATTAACTAAATAAATATATAAATACATGTTAAATGGTATTTTATGTATGTTAAAATAAAATGTTAATTATGTATGTTTTATAAAAATAAATATAAATAAATAAAGGGGCGACAAGGTGGCACAGTGGGTAGCACGATCGCCTCACAGCAAGAAGGTCGCTGGTTTGAGCCTCGGCTGGGTCAGTTGGCATTTCTGTGTGGAGTTTGCATGTTCTCCCCGTGTTCGCGTGGGTTTCCTCCGGGTGCTCCGGTTTCCCCCACAAGTCCAAAAACATGTGGTATAGGTGAATTGGGTAGGCTAAATTGTCCGTAGTGTGAGTGTGAATGAGTGTGTATGGATGTTTCCCGGTGATGGGTTGCGGCTGGAAGGGCATCCACTGCGTAAACCATATGCTGGATGGGTTGGCGGTTCATTCTGCTGTGGCGACCTCAGATTAAAAAAGGGACTAAGCCGAAAAGAAAATGAATGAATGAATAAATAAATAAATACTTTTAAAATAAAGCAAAAATAAATGAAAATAATATTAAAATATTATAAAAATAATAATGATATTATAAAATAAATGAAATTAAAAAGTAACAATTTTAGGGGAGGGCTGCATGGTGGCGCAGTGGGTAGCACCTTTGCCTCACAGCAAGAAGGTCGCTGGTTCGAACCTCGGCTGGGTCAGTTGGCGTTTCTGTGTGGAGTTTGCATGTTCTCCCCGTGTTCGCGTGGGTTTCCTCCAGGTACTCCGGTTTCCCCCACAAGTCCAAAAACATGTGGTATAGGTGAATTGGGTAGGCTAAATTGTCCGTAGTGTGTGTGTGAATGAGTGTGTATGGATGTTTCCCAGTGATGGGTTGCAGCTGGAAGGGCATCTGCTGCGTAAAACATATGCTGGATAAGTTGGCGGTTCATTCCGCTGTGGCGACCCCAGATTAATAAAGGGACTAAGCCGAAAAGAAAATGAATGAATGAATGAATTTTTAGGGGAATTTAATTTAATTTAATTTATCTGTTAAGTCTTAATGTTTGATCTCTGTTATATCACTCTGTAATATCTGTAAGGATCCAACATAAGAAACATTCCCTCTCATTCATCAACAGATAATTTCCATTTGTTTTTCATTCAAATGAAACTTCCTCGTGAACACAGACAAAGTCAATATACCAGTAAAACATCCCTGTAAACACTCAGTTTTGCGGCTATTTGTCAGAGCGGCCTGGTATTTTAAGTCCATGATTTCCTCGCTGTCAAACACAGTCGGATCAGTTGAATTGTGTTCCTGCGCTGCTCTCAATCAGATCCTAATGAAAAGCATGCAGCGATCCGAATAAAGTTGTACACCAGCTGCTCTTTCTGAAGTGTGTGTGTGTTTTGTTGTAAAGGCTTTGCGGTAATGAACTGCAGTGCGATGTTATAAAACACTTGAATGCTCTGAACATGCCCACACCAGGAAAAAAAACCCTTTGAACACTTACTGTCGTTTCATACCGCCGATGAATAACAATCGTGTTCCACGTGCCGGAAAATTAATCTGCGTGTTACTTTGCGACGCGTTTGGGGATTTTTTTCACGTCGGTGTCTCGCTTGGTTTTTATGAAGTTCTACTTATTTACGACTCTGGCATCGTTTACCTCAAAGGTCACAAAGTAGAGCCTGTTTTTACTCATGACCAACAGGTGTTTATGCATTTATCAAGTCATAGGTGAAGCCTGTAATGACGTAAAACGCTTTGTTTGCTCCTGTTGTGAGAGAGTCCTTCTGATGGGACAGGATGGCAAAAATTTGTGTGTTTTTTTCAGGTAATATGGACTTAATGAACCGACTGCTGTTGGATGCCGGCATCACCGCTGAACTGGCCAAACACTGGAACAATCAGGGATCGTGAGTTATAAATGCAAAAAGTCCAAGGCCAAGTGATATATTATTGTGTCGACTGCAGCAAAGTTCCTTGATTATTACGCCAGAATGAGAGTATAGTTCCTAGCCAAACTGACCTAGAAAATAGCAATTTTTTATTTTCCGTCGGTCTTAGTACACATTGTAACTATAGAAGAGTCAAGCTTTAAATATGAAACTGATCAAAGTTATTAATTATCATCTTTGTGTGAGATGCTAATGGTCTAATCTGATTCAATTATTTATGCTAAGCTAAAAGTTCTTCTGCCAGACCCATCAGAGATTGGCAGAATTGATTGAAAAAACTTAACTGTTTAACTGGATTTGTAAAATGAGCACTTTTTAAAAACAGTAGATGTGTTTTCCTCAATTTGATTATAGTATTCAGTGTGATTATAATATTATAGTGTTATTTTGTTATTTTTGGATGACAAAAGCTCTATGTATAGTTTTCATTTTGGAAAAGAGAAACAGAAACATTCTGTTTAGCATCTCTTTGTTTCACAGAAAAAAAAGAGAATTATTAGGTATAAACGCACAATTCTGAGAGGAAAAAAACTGCAATTACAAGATTTATCCTCAGAATTGCAAGAATTTTTTTTTATTGTTCAATAAAAATGCCAATTGCAAGATATGTACTGTTTTGAGGGAAAAAGTGAGACTTGTTAAATATGAAGTTCTAAGAAAGTCAGACACTCAAAATGTAAGTTCATTGCCAGATAAAAACAGTTCTGAGGACAAAAGTAAGAACTGCAAGATATCCACTCAGAATAGCAAGATTTAAACTGATCAAGAAAATTTCAAGAAGTAAACTTTCTAAATGTTTACATCTTGCAGTTTTAAGTTCATACAGACTATGGTATATCGGTTATAACTATACCTTCAAAATCTGTAAAACTCAAACTGGCAAATTAAATAAAAGTTAATTACAGTTGCAAGTTTACTAATCAGTCTGTAGTGTCTAAATGTCAGAATTGTGAGATAAGAAGTTGCTATATATATATATTTATTTTTTTTTTTTTATGCTTTCAGTCTAATTTGGTACATTTTTATCATTTTCAGGAATGACAGAATCAAGGCTAAGTTTGTGGCGACAGATGGCGGAGTCACTAGAGTCTATCCTGCGAGGTTTATTACATTTTACAGCTTCAGGAAAACAATACCAAGCAGGTCTATGGCATTTCTGAGTGAAAATGTCTGTTTTTTTGCAGTGCTGGTTCAGAATGGACCGGACAGGCCGAAACATATGAGTCCAGTTTCTACAAGAGGAGCTTGGACAATGATCTCTATGTATTTACACCACTGCCATTCACAGGAAATAGTATGTGTGTGTTTGTGATAATTATATACAGTAAGTGTGTTTCACTTTTCTTACTGTATGGTTTAACTGACATTTTCTGTCCTCTACATTTCAGAAACTGAAGAATCGATTTTAGTAAGCAGAGCAGTGGACTTGAGAATTGATGAATTCTGGCTAAAACCAGCAGGTAAGATTATGACATTATAATGTTATTATTTACCATGAAAATAAACTGTAGTAGATAGTCACTGAATAGTACAAGAAACCATTATAATAATTCAAGTAATGAAATGGCATATTGAGATTTATCAAACCTTAGTGGCCAATTCTATAAGCTTATAGCCTTTCACAAGTTGATTTTCTGTTTTCTTAAGCTAAGTTTTGTGAGTAAAAAGCTGGAATAATCCTTTCTTTTACCATGTGTGTTATTTACCTGCTTAAATTCCATTAGAATCTATAGTAATGGAAAGAATTGAGACCACTTGAAAGTTGTCAGTTTTTGTCAGTGACTTCATTCTCCATTATACAGAAAAATATATAATACTTTGTGTGTGTATATATATATATATATATATATATATATATATATATATATATATAT
>CAIGQV010019029.1:3039213-3052686 GCA_903798115.1 Danio jaintianensis
TATATATATATATATATATATATATATATATATATATATATATATATACTTTTTTTAATGTGTTTTTGTTGTATTTTTTAGTTGTCGGTGTGAAACTGGATGTACAATCTTGGATGGAAAGCTTCATGAATACTACGATCACGCCTAAAGTGAGTGCAAACTACTGTACATTTTGAACTATGATAGATGGGAAATTGTCTAAAATGTCAATAAACACAGATACTTAAATGATAAATAAAGTTAAATCAAAATAAAAATGTAATTTTATATAGTAATAAAGGCTACAGCTGACATAGGCACATCTTTATTTTTAAGTACGTTTTGTGAGATATGATGGCAAAGGGAAATATAAATGGAAAAATGAGCAGGCACAATTAAAATACAATAATACAATCCCTAATGTTTGATGAAAACCAACATGTTATTGCTATGTTTGTGTAATGCTAGTATGAATCTGTGTGTATTTTTTCTTTCCGCAGTGTGAAGGTGAAATATGTGGATGCAGGAGGAATGATGAGGTAAGATAAATTATACACTATTGTTCAAAAGTTTGGGTTCTGTAAGATTTTGTTATATTTTTAAACCAAGTCTCTTGCTCTAATACAGTAAAAATTGTAATATTGTCAAATATTGCTACAATTTATGCATTTTAATGCATTTTTAGCATCATTAATCCAATCTTTAGTATCACATAATCCTTCAGAAATCACTTTTATTATTGTTTGATTATTAACTAATTTAATTTCAAATATAAATCCGCTGCACATACATTTGATCAAGGCTTTTTTTCAGAAAATGACAATTCAGAATAACAATCATCTAAAACTTTATTAAACGTCCTCTCTAGTATCTGAACTGTGTTCTTCTGGATGATGGAGGATTTCTAGTCATGGCCAATCAGGACAAATACATTGACCGGGTGAGTCTCTCTCTCTCCACCTTTTTGTGCAGTGTTTGCAATAGGATAATCTTTTTGATTTATTTTATTATTACATTTTTTTATTGATTTTTTTTCAATTATTTATTTTTGAAAATTCAAATTCTCTCTCTTTCTCTCTCGCTCTCTCTCTCTCTCTCTCTCTCTCTCTCTCTCTCTCTCTCTCTCTCTCTCATCATTTTCACAAAGCAAAAAATACAACAAAAGCGATACAAAATTCTTGAACATATAAAGAAGCAAAAAGGAATTTTTTGTAACAATGAGGAGTCACTTGATCATGCTTTTTTTACAGGGAAGAATATTTAAGACATTGGAAGTTTGTTTCAGGGAATTACAAAAAGTGTTTTGCCCAGAAATGTTTATATTTGGTCCTAAATATGTTGTTGCAAAGAAGAAAAATATGTAATTTATGAATTCGTAAAGAAAAGTTAGCAATATGGTTGACAAGAAAACCGAAATTAAGAGGTGGAGTTCCATTTGACCGCAATTTGACCTTTAGAACTTTAATAGCTGCAAGAATTAGAGCAGAGTTCCCTTTTTATAAACCAACAAATAACTTAATGGTTTTTAATGACATATGGGGAATTGAGAACATTTTGAGCATCGATGATGAAGAAGAACATCTAATTATTCTTGTGTAAATTATCATTTACTTAGTTTGTGTGTTGGAATGTATTGGAAGCTATATCCCCCTGCAGCCCAGTTACTTACTAAAGCTAAGCAGGGTTGAGCCTGGTCAGTACCTGGATGGGAGACCACATCCAATGCCTAATGCCCCAGTTGAAACCTAATGAAGGGGACACTATACTGTCAGTGAGCGCTGTCTTTCAGATGAGACAGAGACCGAGGTCCTGACTCTCTGTGGTCATTAAAAATCCCATGGCACTTCTCATAAAAGAGTAGTGGTGTGACCCCGGTGTCCTATCTAAATTCCCGCTATCGGCCCTTACCATCATGGCCTCCCAATCATCCCCATCCACCGAATTGGCTCTATCACTATCTCTCCTGTCCATCTATAGCTGGTGTGTGGTAAACGCACTGGCGCTGCTGACCCCACTCCCCCCCATGATTGTGAATCGCTTTGGGTGTATGGCCATACATGATAAATGCGCTATATAAATACACATTACATTTAATTCTTTTAAATGTATTTTTTAATTAAAAAAAATAGAAAAAGCAAAAAATAAGCTAATTTAAATTGTACATTTTAAGTATAATGTGCTAAACTATGGGATGTAAAAATCTACATCGACTCTTTTTCTCTATTACCAAATCAAAACCTCTCCTTTTTTCCTCTATTCAACCTCCCCCTTGTTTGACCCCTGGATGGAAGCGCCACCAAAGCCCACCTGCACCAGCAGAGAGTCAATGTTTAAAGTTCAGCTCAGCGAGGGAAAAACCAATCAGACTGGAGTGTGTGCAGAATAAATCACACTGTGGGCAAACTCTCTAGGGGTCGACTGGGACCCGCACGTTCATTACGAACCAGGATTTATATCGCCGCTGGACTGACTTATAGTCTCGGATGCACGCGCTCGTACATTCTTACGTCTAATATACCAGGCTGGATTTAACTATGTGTGTGTTCATAACAGTAACCAGAATGGGGGTTGGGGTTTAACATTGAGCACACACTATTGCACCTCAGAGAGTCTCTGGGCCGACAGACGACTCTTTCTTTGGTTTAAGTTATGGTGATGCAGTAGGTTGTGCTAATAAGATTAAAGCATGGTGGGCTGCACACTGTTTAAAGACTCAGCATGTAGTTCACGGTGGGAGATTAATCTACAGAAGAAAGCAGACTTCTATGCAAAGAGATTACAAAGTTGTGAAATTTTTAACTCCACAAAGTTAGAAGAATAGCAGAAAGCTGTGCAGGATTATTTAACATTTAATTCTATATATACATATACATATATATATATATATATATATATATATATTTCCTTGCTCTGTTAAACATAATTTGGGAAATTCAAAGGGGGTTTAATAATTCTGATTGCAACTGTATATGTACAGTATATACAGTTTGAAACAGTTTGAATTTTGTTTTCTTTTTTAAATATTTCGCAAATGATGTTTAACAGAGGAAGGAAATTTTCACAGTATGTCTGATAATATTTTTTCTTCTGGAGAAAGTCTTATTTGTTTTATTTCGGCTAGAATAAAAGCAATTTAAAAATTTTTAAAACCATTTTAAGGTCAAAATTATTAGCCCCTTTAAGTTGTATATTTTTTCGATTGTCTACAGAACAAACCATCGTTATACAATAACTTGCCTAATTACCCTATCCTGCCTAGTTAACCTAATTAACTTAGTTAAGCCTTTAAATGTCACTTTAAGCTGTATAGAAGTATCTTAAAAAATATCTAGTAAAATATTATTTACTGTCATCATGGCATCATGTTTAGAAATGTGTTGAAAAACTCTTCTCTCCATTAAGCAGAAATTGGGGAAAAAAATAAACAGGGGGGCTAATAATTCAGGGGGTTTAATAATTCTGACTTCAACTGTATATATATATATAGGTCTATTCCACAGAATTATACACTGTTTGTCCAAATTATCTGTGTGGTAAATATGTTGGGGGGGGGAATGTACCATTTATTTGACGTTCTATTTCTACTCATTTGTTTAAACACAATTAAACTTTTTTTTTTTTTTTTTTTGATTTATGTAAAATTATTTACTTTTTTTATCAACTAAAAATATGCATTTGTTCACTTATCAGAATAGCTATATGGAATCTGAGAATTATGCACAATTTATTTCTTTACATTTCTTTTTTAAGTCCACATGGAAGAATTTTGCACGATACACCATTTACTTGTTCATTTGAATTTGTTTAATTTAATAGTATTTCTTTTTTTTTAATTTAATAAAATTCTTCTTTTCAATTAATTAAAAAAATTTTTTTTAATTGTTTTATTTTATTTTATGCCAATAATGTGCCATTATGATTTCACCATTTAATTCTTTGCAATGTTGTTTTAAATGTCCTTTTAAATCAATTTTGCTGAATTTTGGACATTTTCCTCAACAGTCAAATGGCACAAAATCAAAAAAGTAGGCATATATGAAGTGTTTAGTAATTCTTTTTAATTCTATTTTATTATTTATTTTACATATGTTAATTCCCTCCAATAAAAGCTTTTCTGACAAGGAATGAGATTCAGAAAGCCGCTCCATGTCCTTCAGGTGCAGATGTGTGTATCCAGAGCTTGATCTCTTACACTGTTTGTAGCTCATCACAGGACATCTGCAAACCAAATGGTGGATAAACAAACATTTCATTGCTGGTTTAAATGATGTTAATTGAAAACAAAAATAGCCTTTGTGTACGTTATTTGTCAGTTGGTGAATCTTCACAGTCTGTTCTTGTTGCTCTTTAAAGCAAAGGATCATGAGGATCATTTTTGGTGGGGAATAAAATGATCCTCAGAAGTAAACAAAATCTGACAACACCAATAAGAAAAATGTTGTATGTGAAGTCATATTTACTATTCCTCTGCAGATTTTTTACTGAACAATCCAGTAATTTCAATAGGAATCCACATAAAAGCATCTTTGAAGCTATGTAAAATAAATGTATTATTATGAATGTGAATTTCACCTAAAACGGTTACCTTGGTTGGCTCTTAATTATTAATTCAAATAATCCCTGTATAAAACATGCCTTTTTTCACTAGACGTGTCTTTGCGTGTCGTCTGTGTTTTCAGATTGGAGAGTTTTTCGGCATGATTGACCCCAGCCTAATGAGAAATCTGATGAACGTGTCCCTGTTCTCCGTCAACATAACCTATGACTACCAGGCCCTTTGTGAACCCACCAGAGAATCTAAAGCCGCCGCTGGTCTCAGATCAGTCTATGTGGTGAGTCTATTAGTAAACCCAAACAAATAATGTGTTTGGCTTCAATCCAGTAGTGGTTTGCATGATGTTTTAAAGGAAATCTCCACTTCCCATTTTTAAATCCATTCAGCTGATCTCCGGGTCTGGTGGAAGAACTTTTAGCTTAGCTTAGCATAGATTATTGAATCGGATTAGACCATTAGCATCTCACTCAAAAATGACTAAATAGTTTCAGACAAAAAATGAAAAGTTGCTGCTGTACCATGGCTGCAGCAGGAGCAATGATAATTACACATATATAATCAATGTGTTCACCTGCTTACACAGAAGCGTGCCTTGCAACCATTGAGACATTTGGAAGTTACCTACAGTAGCTGCAGACTATTTTCAAGTGCTGTGTAATATCATTGTATCTGCTGCTGAATCCATGGTATGGCAGTAAGGTTTCTTGATTATTACACCAGAATTAGAGTATAGTTCCCAGCCATATCAGCCTAGAAAATAACAACTTTTCATTTTTCTGTTGTTCTTAGTACACAATTTAATTACAAAAGTTTCAAGCTTTAAATAGAAAAATTATTGAAACTATTTGGACATGTTTGTGCGAGATGCTAATGGTCTGATCTAATTCAGTGATCTATGCTAAGCTAAGCTAAGCTAAGCTAAAAGTGCTCCTGCCAGACCCAGAGATTGGCTGAATGGATACAAAAATGGTAAAACTCAACTGTTGAACTGTAGGGGAGTTGTAAAATGAGCCTATTTTCAAAATAAGTGGAGTGTTCCTGTAAACACGTTTTGGCCAAGAAATCATCTATAAAACAGAATTTGCTTACATAACACATTTCCCTCAGACTATAAAGTTTAGTCATGCTGTTAGTGAAGTTCATGTTAAGCTGATAAGTTAAGCTCACGATTGTCTCTCTGATCTGTGTGACTACAGTTTTGACTAAATCGCTTAAATCACCCAGTCAAGCATGAATCATCACAAAGAGAGACACTTCCTCTCTCATGCTAATCATTGCAGCGTGTGCGGTGGCTAATCGTCCCCCTAGCGCGTTAGTTTAGCCTTGTTTGTGGATTTATGCTTGCATCTGCTGAGCTTTCGTCTAATATCTCCCGTATTGTTTGGCAGCGGGTCCTTTCTGTCTGGCAGGGTCATGATAGATTGTTCTTGCCAATAAAAATCAGGATGTTTTGGAGATTCTCAGCTCCGGATATGCAACTTGCAAAGTTAGGCAAGAATGTCTGAGAGAGTTTAAAGTGACACCTTGTAATTATAAGACTGTTTTTGAGATTTTTTTTTAATTCTTTGGCAATTTATTTACATTGTGATGCATTTTTTGTTTGTTTGTTTTGTTTTTTGATTTCTGTATATTTTTAATCTTCATATCAGTTTCGCTATGCACTGTAAAAAGCGATTCGATATTTTACATTAAAAAAGTGAGTAAACCTGTTTTAACTTGAAATTGTTAAGTTGAATTAACTTACATTTTATAATCATGTACACCGTTCTTTTACTTAATTTTAAGACAATGTGTTTACTCATTTTTTACTCTAAGTGAAGTCAACAGATTTCTTTTTTACAGTGTATAAAAACTTTAAAGGTCATTACTACATATACAAATCATTCAGAATACAGATAGAACCTTATAATTACAAAGTGGTGCTATGTCATATGCAGTAGTTTATGCTAGTTGATTTTAGAGGGGAAATGGTACATCACTAAGATGATTTTGGTGCTCTAGAACTTATTGTGTAAGTTTAATTATGTCTTGTTTGTCTCTTTTAGCCCACCATAGCTGATATCCTGAACATTGGTTGGTGGGCTTCTGCAGCAGCTTGGTAAGCGAAGAAGTGTTTTTAAAATAATGCAAACTGATATTCATTTAACAATGCTGTCAAAACAGAGAGAATCTAAAACATCCATTGTTCGATGGCATCTATGATTTTACATGAATTGGTCACATGACTAAAACTGCATCGTCCTCCATTTTCACTGTCCCGTCTGTATCCTGAATTTTCTTGTTATTAAAGCGGGTCCAATGTTGTTTTGGACTATATTTTGACATTGATTCTTAAGTAAATCTTTTTTTTTCCTTTTTATTTCTCCAGGTCAATAATGCAGCAGTTGTTTGTCAGCATCACATTTCCTAATTTCCTTGAGGCAGGTAAGAACGTGACATTCGTAATTAATTGATAGGAAACAGTGATTAAGCCATTGCAATTTGGCAGACGTCTGTTTGTTTTATCATCTGGTGAACTGCCAAAACTTCACTACTAATGAGTTCATTTATGGACATACAAAGCAGGACCACATATTGTGTTTCAGAAAATCAACGATAATAAAAATATGAAACGAGCACAGTGTCAAGTTTCGAATGAATGCGGTGTGCTTTGGAAAATTTAGATTTTAACAGTTTTTTTTTTTTTAATGGCTCATTGACTTGGCAGTGGGTATTATTTAGGCTCTAAGTTTCAAATAATGAAAATTCGATTGTGTTTTGTTCACAGTGGACATAAATGATGAGTCTGAAACACGATCTAAAGAGAGTTGCATTAAAGAGCAGACACAGTATTTCTTCGACAGCAATGACACAACTTTTAAGGGGACTGTTGATTGCCAGAACTGCTCCAGGTAAGATTCAAACAGAAAAATTGGAACTAGAACATTATCATAGAGGAAAAAATGAAATAAAAACATTTTTTTTTTTTTTTTATGTTGGCTTATCATTTAAGATATATAAATAATGCAACTATGTAGTCAATCATGCTTGTTTATTTAAATTGCACATCATGTAATGTGTTATTACAATTTAATATGTAAATTGTGATTTAAAATGTCATTTTTAGTTGATTAACAGCCCAGATTGATGACCAAGGTTGTCTTTTTACACTATGCTGATTAGTTTGTGTATATTTTTGTTTTCAGGCAGTTTATAGCTGAAAAGCTTATGAACACAAATCTGGTGCTTATTGTTGCTGATACAGAGATGTGCAGCCAGATGTGTGAGGAAAAACCATTTTCCCAGGAAGAAAAGCCTTGTATCCTTCATAGACATGCAAACAAAGGAGACACACAATGATGATAGCACATCAACTCACTGTCAGTGTTAGAAAGTTCAGTACTGGGTAACTGAAAGGTTTTTTCGGGAACAAGATATCTGTGTCGCATCACAATGCATCTCATGATTTCAGGTAAAAACACAACCTGTGTCTGGTTTTAGTTTATCGGTTCATCTGGACAGCTGATTTCAGTGGAAAAACGATTGGCCAGTTCTTGAGTCACTACCCAGCATCATTACCAGTCATTATCTTATCAAATAATCCATTTTGCTTGGAAATACATCACAAATGGTGGTAAAATTGATTTTTTTTTGGGGGGGGGGGTTGATTTTGCATTAAATTTAGCAATTTGCAGAATCACAAAATTCTGGAGATACTGCTCACACCACTACAGCTGCCTGTCTTTTAATTCATTATAGGTCATCGAAATCTAGCTTTCAAACCATTGAAAGTCAGAGAAAAGTCAGAAAATGGCAGAAACACATGATTGCACTGCATATTAGCTTTCTACTTTTGCTCAAGTGCATGATGACTTTAAGTCTTTAAATGTTACGAATGTTAGATGAAGCTATGACAAATGAAACTGTCAAAGCTGTGATGGAACTTGCAACAATATTTGGCTAATGCTGCTTTTGGGAGTCACACCCTAGATTGGTTACTTAGCATATTAGCATGCTATTTCTGCTGATTTAGATCCTGAACTTGATCTCTCAGCTCCGGGTCCAGATCCCTGCATAATATCGCAGAACCCACGGTATCGGAAAGGTCCGACAGAGTGCTTCGACAACAACGCCAGTGTAAGTCACCCAAACATCTTCTTTCTGTAAACTCAAATTCAAAACGAACTAGCAATTAGCATGACTTAATGTGCATCTTGCCTGGATCTCACGTGTTGCTCTATTCTACTAAAATGGCTGTTTTTTTCCTACTCTAATTTCAATCATTAGCTGCTATCTACCACACTGAGACTTTACATGCCATTACTGAGGCAGAATTAATGTAAATAAACTGTGATATTTGTCTCTGTGTGATAGATCTTGGATTAGGAGAGCTTGGCTTTGTTGTAATCTCGCATAAACATAGTTTTCATGGCTAAAATAATGTGGACATCATCTTGTAATTGAGTAGTTATGAGTGTTTCAAATATGCCTTTCATTTAGAAGTGCATAAAGATAAAGTATATAGATACAGAATTATGTTTATGAAGGAATAAAGAGCTTAAAAAATTTTTTTTTGGATGAACTGAAACAAGTTGAGATTCAATTTTGAATTTTAATGTTCGGTGAACACAAATGAGTGTGCTATTTAGGGGTCCACATACTTTTGGCCAACTAGCTTGTGTTTTTTCTAACCACACACGCTTTTCTGCTCTGAATACTTTTTACTTACTGTATTAATGCTTTTTGCTTCTGAGCACTTCTTGGTGTGTTGCTTAAACTTCTGACTGTCAGACATTTTTCTGCATGACTCTTCCTCTCTTTCTCTCTCTCTCCTGCTGTGTATTTGGCTGTGTAATGTACATTAGGATGAGGCCATGTGTAGGAGAAATGCAGGCTCTCCACTGCTCTCCTCTCTCCTCATGTTACTGCTGCCAGTGTTCATGTGCTGTCTCGGGTCAGTTCATCTCTGTCTCTCTCTCTCTCTCTCTCTCTCTCTCTCTCTCTCTCTCTCTCTCTTTCTCTCTATTCTACTACTTCAGCAAATTAGCTGCTTAAACAGCACAGGTTATGCAAATAAGCAAGGCTCTTAGGGGATAAAATTAATTTTTTTCCTGTTTTTCTTTTGTCTAATATCTCTTCTCTTTCTGCCATGCCTGTAATGTTTAAATGTTGCTTCTTGCATTCATTTTTGACTAATTCACTAACTCATTGCTTTAATGAATAAACAACATATTGGAGAACATTTTATACTATTAGTTATCTGAGAACAATCGTAAAATAACATTTGAATGAGTGTAGCTGCATTCCTGCAATAACTATATGGCAAATGAATGATATATTATATTTTGCTTAAAAAATATTTTTCATCTTTATTCTGGATGTATATTATTAGACACTAAATATATCAAATATATACTCATTTACATAATGTATAAAAATGCATAATGTAATTAATGTAGCCATTGATTATAGTGCACAGTATTTATTTGGAGGTGTTTTAATTAAGGAATCCTATATAAATAAATAATTTAAATAAATAAATGTATCTAAAAAAACAACAAAAAAAGCTTTATGCTGCAATGCTGTGTAATAATTGATTACATGTCATCTGAATTACATAATCAGACCAAATTTTCCATTCTTTCCCTTTCTCAAAAATGCTGTTATTTTTTTATATTCACAATATAGAATGTCATGTAAAAATAATTTTTGATTCATGCTTCTGGCTCTGAAGGGGAAAAAAGCATGTTAGGTCAGATGTAATCTAAAAGTAATCCAAAAGTACTTGATACTGATATAACATTTTCTATCATATAATTTGTAACCAGTAACATACTGGATTTGATTTGTATGTAATCTACCCAGGCCTGTATATGTAAAAACTATGTAGTATTTATCTGCTAATATAAATACAGTATTTACGCAGGCAAATTTTTTGAATATTACTTCGAATCATCTGACACATGAGATCGCACCATTAATTCTCCAGCAAACTTACAGGCTTTCTTTTATCATTATTGCATCAGGAAAATAATGAGGAATGTGGAGGGGCATCAAGTCTGACTCCATCCCTCGTGTCCATGGTCATCCTCCAGCTGCTGCTGCTCTGGCTTCTGATTGGACGAGGACACTGCCTCTCGTGACCTCATCACACAGAGAAGCCACCACACCCCCTGTACGATGCCAAAACACAGACCACATCTGAACGCTCATTCGACTCGGCCCAGCACATGGAGGGAGATCCTTTGACCCAGGAAGTACCAAACCGACACCGCGATCACTCACAGTCTTTAAGGTCAAAGTAGGTCAGCGATGATAAATGAGCTGCGACCTTTGACATTTGACCTCTGAGGTCGGACTCTCTCCACATGAGCGACAGGGTGGGCAGGTTTACCTGGGTGGGCGTACGTCTACATCTCGTCTTTATAACGGAAAAAAATTATCCGAACGCAACACTGCCAACCAAAGTTTCGCCCTTTACCGGTCTGATGCCTTTTTGTCCTCCAATATATTTACACGGCTAATTTCCTCAGTATTACAAACTGTTTATATGTGACTTTTACAGCCTTGTCATTGAGATATTTAATGGAGCCCTCCGGGTCACCTTAGATTCCAGCCTTCTTTGTGGTCTGCAGCCCATTACTGAGAAAAAAAAGGGGGACAAATGAGCAAACAACCCAATGGAAAAAGTTAATTTTTTCCCAGTGGTGTCCACCTTTTGTGCCTCGGGAATATCGGTTTCATTTCCGACTGAACAATCCCTCCCTCCTTCTCTTCATTCGATACCCGTATTCGCTATCTCATGCTCATTTTTAGTGCATTAAAACGTGCACTGCTGCCAAACGTTACCTTGTGTGTACGTGTGTGGTCCTGCTGTACTTTACACTTGATGCCAAGCAAGGTCGTGTGGCCAAACGAGCCCTTTAGTACTTATTTAGGGCTGATTCAATCTTGTACAGGCCTTTAAACTCGCAAAGTTGTGTCCTGGTTGTGAATATGAAGAGAAGATCTTGCATTTGCATGTGTTTTTTAAATTGTTTATTTTAGGCTGCATTTACACGACAGTTTCAACTGAAAACAGAAATGTTTTATTTGTTAAGGCCATTCGTTAACATTGTTAATGGCATTTTTGGTGCTTGAATATGAAAACATTTAAAAATGGGTTTCAAAGTGAACATTTTTGACAATTATGTCATTATTTTCTCATTATAAACAACAGAAAAGAGAATCTGTGAAAACGGCGATGTCATGCACTTGAATATTACTTGGTGATGCACTGATATGGACATTTTGACTGATTATTAATAACTCTTTACATTTAGAAGCTGATAACTGAGGAAAATTAAAATAAACAGTCATTGATATAAGTTTGGAAAGTTTGGCTGATACTGATAACTGTTAACTCTTCATATTTTAAAGTCTATATATCCCGATAACTCATTCTGGATATGAAAAGTTTGTATTAGGCCTAAAAACTCTTTATAATTGGAAACCGATAATCATTATATAGACAGATAAATACAATTATTGATAATAAAATAGAAATTTTGGGTGAGACCAGATAACTCTTCATAATTATAATCTGATAATCAATTTATAGGCTGATAAATACAATTCTTGCTATGAATATTGAAAATGTGAAAAACGTAAAAAATAGTTACGTTTCCTCGTGAGGAAAGGCTGAATAATCTATATATGTCGATAAGTACAGTTATTGATAAAATTTTATTTCATTTCAAAATGTTATATGTATAATATTGTTATAAAATGTACAATATGAAACCCAATAATTCTTCATATTTAGAAGCAGTTATCGATGTATAGGTATTTAAATACAATAATCAACATTTTGGGTAAGAACCGATAATCCTTTATATCTGGAACCTGATAATATAAAATAGGCAGATGAAGACAAATCTTGAATACAAATTAGCCAACAAATAATTTTGTTATTGGTCAGATAGTGATAACATTACACATAAGAATATATCGGCCGATATTGGTATATATATATATATATATATATATATATATATATATAAAGGAGTACTTGACAGCCAAAACAACACTAGTTTAATACAGGACTATTTGTACACAGACACACAATGCTTCTTTATTAAGTGACATCAACACCTACTGGTCTGGCATGCATAATATAGCATGTTCAGTCACTTGGGATGAATGACTTGGGATGATTTTGTAGATAAAAAATGCACATAATTTTTAAGTCCCATCATTGTCATGTAAACGCACCCTAAAGTTGTTTAAGTTATTTTAAATGAGCGAAGAGTTTTCTGCTGTATGTTAAATGTTTTCTGTGCTTTATTTAATGTATGTGTGGATATTCAGAAACGAAAGGGTAAAAGCTAAGCGTTTATAACATAGTTGCTCTTTCCCACATTTAAATATCATCTGGAGAGCTCGAAAGGGTGGAAAGAAAATCATCTAATGTTTACAGATAGTTTGAGACACTCAAGAGTTTTTGTAAGAAATGTTGCCCCTGCTTGAGTTGTCTTTCAGGAGTCTCCGATGTGTCATTTTTCACTTTTATGTCAGAGGCTGAAATTCTGTCAGCCTTTCTTTCCTGTCAACGTGCCTTGTTATAAGTGGTTACTTATAAAGTTGAAGTGAAGGAATATCACAATGTGCAATCTGACCCTGGTCGCTCTGTGGAGAAACGCTAAATATCATCATTCGGATCTGACTAACGAAACTTCCCGTCCCTTTAAGAGATCCTGACTACTTCTTTGTGCCTCGATGAAATCTGGGCCACAATCCAAGCTTTACGGAATAATTAAGATTTTGAGAAGAGACAAGAATAATTATGGAAGCCCTGAACCGCAGACAAAATGAACGTGTTTTTTCAATAGTTTCTAGGGTTTTTTGTTTGTTTATAATGACAGTAATAATATCTATTATTATTATTATTATTATTATTATTATTATTATTATTATTATTA
>CAIGQV010019029.1:3061136-3098305 GCA_903798115.1 Danio jaintianensis
CTATCTATCTATCTATCTATCTATCTATCTATCTATCTATCTATCTATCTATCTATCTATCTATCTATCTATCTATCTATCTATCTATCTATCTATCTATCTATCTATCTATCTATCTTCTCAGCCTCCTATGTCTTGATTAATTAATTTCACTTTTATTGCAAAGAATAGGTTATGTATTATGTAATATTGTATGGACTCTGTAAGTGCTGGTATCCACTGGCTGCATTATTTGTCAATGCATTATTTGCAATATTTGTCAGACTTTGGAAGACTGTTTGTGCAGGGCATCTTGAAAAACTGATAACATAATATGTTTGAAAAATGCTGAAAAGTGAGCATGTTGTTTGTAGTTGTGTAGTTGTTTGTAGTTGTGCATTCCATGTCAGAATGTCTGTTTTTGTTGTTGGTCTCTGTAACTCTGCCCACTGCCAGTTAATCTAGTCCAGTTATATTTCATTGGAAAACCACACCATATTTCATTTCAGTCATGAAGGCTGCCTCACTATATGCGAGTGTGGCAGAAAATAGGACCTCCGGAGGACGGTAACAACCTCCGAAATGAGACGCAGAGTCAGAGTTATAAAAATCCATGAGGTGTTTTTTAATTAGCAAATAATATGAATATTACAAATATAACCATTAGCTGTTTACGTTGTTAGGCTTGACTGTTAGGCATACTTGCTCGGAGGAGACCCCGGAGGAGGGGCTGTGTGAAAAAAAAAAAACCCTCTCCAATATTTTGAATTTTGACTGCAATACCTATTAGGTGTCAACCCTACGTACTGCACCTTTAAAATGTACACACAAAATAACCACCAAGTGAGTTTTCTTTTAGGAATGGCTTCAAAAATGCTACCTTCAAAAATCTAGCAGATGGAGGAATCTAATCAGACAGAAAGCGAAGCCAGTTTACCATTTTTCAGATTTCACCTCCATTGTAGATCCATTGTCTTGTATGTTGTGAATCACCAATTACCACAGTTTCAGCTAAAAATAGTCTTTTATGTTCTACTGAAGAACACAAGTCATCTGCATCTTGAATAACCAGAGGGTGAGTAAATCAACAGCAATTTTTTTTCAAAGTTATCCCTTTGATTTTCAGTTTGCCAAATAAAAGGAATTGAACTTGAATGTTGTGTAATTTGACATTTCAAAGAATTTACAAATATTTATGATTTGATTTGTGGTAAATGCAGTAATACAATGGAATCTATTTTCACATGAACTCATTACAAATAGGTTGCTAATCAGACACTAATTTTTAGATGAAAAAAAATACTCTGACATTTGATGTATTATGATGAGGCTTGTATTTTATTTAGTGAATTATAAAAATAACTGTTTGCTTTTAAATGCACGTCCATAATTTATACATGTATAATTTTCTAATTTGCCACATAATATTTTAAATATGCCAAAAAAATTATGTGGTAATTAGAGAAATGACTCAAAATGTTACTACTAATTTAATGTTTTTTTCTATGTTGATAACTGGGTTTTAAAAATAGGAACATGTATTTGCTTCCTAATAATTTAAGACAGTTGCTGTAATGAGATTATTAAGTAAATTGTCAGTTTTTTTATTTAACCTTATGGTTAATTTAACCCTATTTGAAATTCTGAATCCAAGATTTCGTGAGAATCACCAATGAGCTGTCAGAATACAGATGCTCCGCAGAGTCTAGCAAATCCAGGTGCTGTAAACTGTTGTAATTTCTAGATAAAAACCACTACAATCAAGAATGTTTAGATGCCAAGTCTTTCTTCTGGGTGTGGGTCATTTGAAATAAAGGAACTGCTTAGATACTCTTCTTATTCATGCCTCCCACCCATCAAACTCCCCCCCAACACGCACACATTCTCTAGCAGGCGCTGTAAACTCCTCAGACCCCCTGAACTGAGTGACTGTGACTCACCTGCGTCTCATTTGAGACACGCGCTCTGAAAGCGGGAGTCTGGTAGCGCTCTTGCTTTTCATGTCCTTTCATGTCCAGCTGTCTGTTGTGAAAGTGATTTGGCCGCCGCACGCAGAACAGCCAAACACAATAACTTCTTACAGATGTGTGTCATGTCCGGCTGAACCCCACCACAAAGCCAAACGGCAGGGAAAGAAAGTCTTCAACCATCAGTAAAATTGTCTGGGTCTCAGAAAGTTTCCATTAAAATGAGATGTGTTACAATTTAAATGTACAAAATCAAATGGATTGGCCACCTGTTTAGCAGAACGGTTATAAAATCGTTGTGAGATTGTTGATTCTCACTGATAGCGACATTAGCATGTAGGCTAACAGTTTTTTTTCAGAGATTTTCTTACTATGGGGAGATGAAAAGGTCTGTATTACTTACCATTGGAAAACTTAGTCAATTAAGTCAATACCGTACTGCGTTAGCCATTCTGCTTTTTAGGCTAATCATTTTAGGCTTGCCTTCAATAGGCTTTGGTTTAGCCTAGCAAGATGCAGTATTTCAAAATCATTAAAATATCATTTATTATTATCATCAGTTTTTTGGTGTTTTTTTGTTTTGTTTTGTCCACCGTCTTGCAAAGTATGCTATTATTTGCTGTTATTTCGCTTTTTTGTCTTACATAACCAGACATGAGCTGATGCGAGGTGACAACACAATTGAGTTTTGTTGATGCTAGTTGTTTGACGTTGGCTTGGTGTGTACCGGCCCTTAAGGGCATTTTATGCTGGGTTCACACTAAACACATAATTAAGTATTCATGTTGCCCAGCCAATCAGAAAGAAGAGAGCAGTACACATGCTGACAACCTGAGGCAAAAACTCTGGTTTTAGCTCACACATGACCACAATTTAACCAGAGTTTCTGAAAATATTCAACCTGGCTGGAGTTTGCAGAAAGTTTCAGTTACCTGATACTGTGTTTTTGTGTAGACGAATGGCCAAACCACATAGAAAAAATGAAAATACTCATGTTCGTGTGGACAGGGCCTTGGGCAATACCCTCAGAAGAACATCTCTGTGCCTTGTTTACACCTAAAATTGCTTACAGTAGTACCTTAAAATCTTTAACCCAAATGGGGTATCTTGTGTGTGTGTGCGTGTGTGTGCGTGTGTGTGCGTGTGTGTGCGTGTGTGTGTGTGTGTCTGCATCTCTTCACTTGGAATCTGCAGGTGTGGGATGGAGTCTGTGCAGAATCAGCATTTTTTAACAACCTCTTGACTCACAATAACACAATGTGTTTTGTAGCAGGAAGCAGTGATTGTGATAATGATCTTGTGACATGATAGGGTTATTAAAAGTGTCTGCACGATGTGAGATGCCAGGCAGCTGCTTGAGTGTTTAATCTGCCTTTGCTTTATGTTTCAGCTGTGGAGTCACTCTGCCCCGGGCCTGGCTTATTTATGTACACAGACGCTCTTTTATCCTCTTTCAAGTTCTGCATCTCAGTGGCATCTTCTCTTGGTGTTCCAGCAACTGGATTCAGTTTGCTTGGCAGATTGAATACTGGTGCTTGTCTGTATTCTGTGTTCTGGTCTTTGCCCTCACCTGAATCAACTGACTCGATGGTTTCCAAGAAATGTCATTTGAACTTTTTGGAGGTGTGCTAAGGATTCCAGAGAGACATGAATGGAGAAAGTTGTAACAAGAGTAAGAGGAAGCTGTCTGGAATAATTTTCCTCATTTGGGATGCCTGTAATGATGCTTCATGGCAAATTGTTTTAGTCTGAAGTAGATTGTATCCAAAATCACCCTACTATTCCCTACATTTGGCCATTAATATAGTCCGCTTGAAGAATGAATGAAAACGAGTGAGTGACTTTGAGCACCGATTGCACCGGAATTAATTTGAATTGGAATTTAATTCAGAATTGAATTTATTTTTCTTTCCTGCTTGATAAATCTCTCAGATGGATTAGAACTACTTGATCAGACCTTGTGATAGTTATTTAACACTTAGCGAGCTGCCTGTTAATAATGAAACAAAGTATTTTAATTTTGATTCAGATGCGGAAATTTATCTAGCGTGCAAATTCTCGCAGTACATTATGGGTGTATTCTAGCATTATAGCTCAAATAGTGCAGTATTTAAGGCTATAAGGGGCATGGCCATGATCTGTCACTGTAGAACAGGAGTATCCAAAACCTGGTCACTATCCTGCAGAGTTAAGTCCCAACGCTTATTAGACATAGCTGAAGGTAATTGGTAATAACTTCAAGGAAATTGTGGAACTGGTTGGAGCAAAACTCTGGAAGACTTTGGCCCTCCAGGAGCAGTAAGATATTCAACACACTCCTAGTCCATCAAGACTTGTCCTCTAGACCTTAAAAGATTGTTTTTCATTTGTCAGGGTTCACTTCATAAAACATTAAGGGAGAGGAGCATCTGTTGGTCCTCATCATCCACCCAAATTCCCATCCCAGCAAATGTCCAAGTATGCGGTAATAGGTAGGTAGAAATAGAGAATCTTTGGTGCTGAAATTCCACTTGCTGGAGTTTTACATTTACCTTGATCCCTTTCCCTGTATACAATACAAGCACGATACATTGTTGACAGATTAAGAAACACTTTAGCATTAAATGACAAAACAAAGGATTCACTGAGAAATATAAATCTAAATTGCAGTTGGAAGCAAACTTTGATTGCAATATTCTTCACGTCAAAATGTTATTTCTGGTGATTTAAATTTTTATTTGTAGGTCACTAGCTTTACACCCTAAATGTCCGAGCACACATGCCACACACCTTTTTTTATAGCGGCGTTGTGTATTTGAGAGGCAAGGGGGTCAAACTGCGGTCCCAGGTAATTTGCTGCCTGTGAAACCAAAGTCCTGCTCCTAGACCTGCGTGAGGGGCTTTTGAAAGCAGCAGGACATCTATTAACACCTGTCTTTTGCTTTCTTCTGTCGCTTACCCTCTCCCTCTGAGTTCTCTCTTCCTCGCTAATAACTCCACTTAAGGCACCACAGTCACTCCGAGTCCGGTCTTGAGTGGTCTCAGCAGGGTGTTGGGGGTGGCCGTGTGGCCGAGTGTCTGGAAGGGTAAAGCTATTTATTTGGGCTTGTTCCCTCACACGTGGAGCCACTTAGTAAGCAATGAGGTGCCAGACAACCTCACAGCTGCCACAGCACCAGGGCTCCAGCCCTCCACCCTTTCCAGTCCAGTCCAGGGCAGGGTCTTTCTTTGGGTAACTTAAAAACCATAAACCTGAAAGACAACTCCTAAGGAAAAAGTATCAGCAAAGAGTCTGTAAAACTTGTTTTAAGTGTTGTGAAACTGTGTTCACATCAAATTTCAATCCAACAATAAAAGCAGAATTGTCTCAAATTGTTATTTAGGTTGCCATTTCAAATATCCTGTTCCAACTTTTGAAAAGGAAAAAACAACAGCTCTTTAATATATCTTTAATATGATGTGAGCAATGACAGAGTGATTAGAGAGCATGAGACAAACTTAAGTAAGAAAGTGATGATGCCTTAAAACCTTTTCCCTGGGAATTCTTGATTGAGACATAACCACAGAGCAAATTGTCCTCTTAACATTGTTTAGTTCAGCGTAATAGTTTATTTTTGCTTCAGTAAATCTCCTTCATTCGTGCACTCACTGACGTCAAGTTACAAAAGTGTGGTCAGTCCACTTTGCTTTGTTTTCATCCGTAACATTGTTATCTGGGGAAAGCTTGAGCCATACAGGTCTGATCTGCGGCCGGTCGCACGCGCACTAGGGTTGAGAAACCTGCTCATTTGTAATTGGATTTATGTGCAGGAATGTTTTTCCAAGGCGCGACTTGTGAAATAGCCTGCCATCTGCTCCCTATTAGAGCACAGGACCAACGAATCTCTACACAACAAGCAAGGAAAGCCCCAGACATTCAGATTCGTTGTGCTGGAGGGCCACTTTATTACCACACAAGGGAGAACTGTGGTTCCAGCACACGGATGTCATGGTTTGCTGTTCCATCACTGCATTTTCTCTGCTAGGTAGTTTTTTTAAAGTTTCTGAACTATTTTCACTAAGAACCTTCCATTGTCAACCCCCATCCAATCTGATTTCTGCCACACTTCTGTTTTATAACTGTATAGTTACTGTATAGATACTGATAACATGAAAAACTAGTTCATGCTTTCATGACTTCTAGGCTGGATTACTGTAACGCTCTGTTCGCTGGTTGCCCAGCATCCTCTATTAATAAACTTCAGCTAGTACAAAATGCAGCTGCCAGAGTTCTTACCAGGTCTAGAAAATATGATCATATCACCCCAATTTTATCTTCCTTACACTGGCTGCCTGTTAAGTTCCGTATTGATTATAAAATATTGCTTCTTACCTATAAAGCTTTAAATAATCTAGCACCTGTTTATCTAACCAACCTTCTGTCTCGCTACAATCCAACCCGCTCTTTAAGATCTCAAAACTCAGGGCTGCTGGTAGTACCTAGAATAGCAAAGTCGAGTAAAGGTGGTCGAGCCTTCTCATTTATGGCTCCTAAACTCAGGAATAGCCTTCCTGATAATGTCCGAGGCTCAGACACACTCTCTCTGTTCAAAACTAGATTAAAGACCTATCTTTTTAGTAAAGCATACACTCAATGCATTGCATAACGGTATGATGCATGAATGTGCTCCGCAGGTTTTTGCATCTCGTTTATATACACTATGAACAGCAGCTACGCTAATTATTCTCTTTATTCTCTATTTCCACCTGGGGATACTCATCCCGAGGCCCCCAGAGACTATGCAGTGCCACTAATGCAATCCAAGACCTGTGTAGAGAGGATCCCAAGGTTTCCATAATCCCAGACCAGGCCGTATCCTGAGGAGCTGCTGTGGTGGTCATGGAGGAGTGGAGAGCATGAGACTGATTCCTGTGAGACCCCAGTGACAGACGAGTCTTCACTGACGTCCAGCGTTCACCAGCCTCCAGCGCCTAGACTACAGCTCTGCACAAGACGTTTGGCCATAGGAGAAATGGTCGTGCCCAACTGAGCCTGGTTTCTCTCGAGGTTTTTTTTTTTTTTTTTTTCTTCTTCACTTTCGCAAATTGGTGAAGTTCGTTCCTCGCCGCTTTTTGCCACTGGCTTGCATGGTTTGGGACCTCTCAGCAGTGAAAATTTAAACCACACTGAACTGAACTGACCTTAAACTCTAAAAACTGAATGGACATCATTCCAATTCACTATAATCTTCTATGTGAAGCTGCTTTGACACAATCTACATTGTAAAAGCGCTATAGAAATAAAGATGAATTGAATTGAATTGAATTGAACTTTGAGTGGGAAAACATTGAGTGAATAAGGGAAACAGGACATTTGTAAAAGATTTTAAAGAGATTTCAGGATGGATTATTGGGCCAGTAAACAACAACCTAGAAACCACCCAGAACACCTTAGCAATCACACAGCCTAGTCTTAATGGACAAGAATATTTGGGATAAATTATTTTTATTTTTTATAAAACTAGATTAAAGACATCTCTTTGCATTAGCATACACATAAAACACAAATGCTTTTGAAATTCAAATCCTCTAAAGGATTGTTAGGCTGCTTTAATTAGGGCAACTGGAGCCGGGAACACTTCCCAAAAGACATTATAATTGGCTCTACGCTTATGTTAGTTTGTTTTTCATTATCCTGAGGTCTCCATAATCCTAGACCAGGCCGTATCCTGAGCAGATGCTGTGGAGGAGTGGAGAGCATGAAACTGGTTCATGAAATACCTCAGTGACAGACGAGTCTCCGCATTGATCCAGTGGGCCAGCCTGTACACCTGCTGGAGACCTACTCACACACATGCAGTTTCTCCACTATGCACATCCAGCGTTCTCCAGCCTCCGGCCCCTAGACTGCATCTCTGCATAGGAAGTTTGGCCAGAGGAAAAATGGTTGTGCCCAACTGAGCCTGGTTTCTCTTTAGGTTTTTTTCCCTTCACTTTCGTCAATTGGTGAAGTTTTGTTTCTCGCCACTGTCGCCACTGGCTTGCTTGGTTTGGGACTTGTGGAGCTGCGCATCGATGGATTTGCTCTTCAGTGTTTGGACTTTCAGCAGTGAAAATTAAACCACACTGAACTGAACTAAATTGAACTTTAACTCTGAAAACTGGATTGACACAGTTTCAACTTCAATTTACTAGAACTTCTATGTTAAGCTGCTTTGACACAATCTACATTGTAAAAGCGCTATAGAAATAAAGATGAATTTGGGCCATTACAATCCACCTAGTGACCAAATTGTAATATGCTAACAACAAACAAAAACACATTAGCAACCCCATGGCAAGAATACTAACTATGCTGACATTCTATTAACAACAAAGCAACAAAAGTACCTCAGCACAACACCCCAAATCACAGTGCTGGATTATAAATGGGAAATAAAACAATGTGTTTGTAGAAAAAAGTTTTAAATATTGCAAAGAAGTCTAACTCTTTTTTCTTAAATATAATTTTTCTGTCAAATTCTGACCTTCACATTTGTCATTTCTGTGTAAGCGAGAGCAGGAGCAAGGAGGCCATTACTTTGACAAGCTTGGGTGAAAGGTTACAGAAAAGAGATCATACTAGCGATATGCTCCTTGGTGAGAGTTAAAACTTTATTCCCACCAGAGATTAGTACTTGCGCATATGTGTTTGTATGTACGAAAGTGCATTTAACAGGATGACAGACCCCAGTTTTGGATAATGTGTTCCCCTTAAGCCTCCAGTGTGAGGCACCACCCTTCCCTCTAACTAGTTTCAGAATGAGTCTGCATTGCAAGACATTTATGATAACGTATTTGTGCATTGGAAAAATAAGATAAGATACAAAGTCCATAACATCTAATCTTTTGAAAAGTTGAAAAGTTCTGTAATGTTTAGGACACTAATTGGGCAATTTTATAATGGCAGGACAGTTCACCGTAAGCACTTGAGCTGGCTTACTAAAAATGAAGACTCTGTGCATATACCACATTAATTGAATTTAAAACCTTGTTTTTTGGCCAAGTAGGACTTAGCATATTTATATGTAATTTTATATTTACTTCTATTCTCTTTTATTGTAGTTAAAGTGTACTACGGGTGTACTGACACATACATTTTAATAAGCGTTTATTGACTTTAAAATATTGACTTAAATGTTATGAAACAGTTATGAAAGTGAACTGGCCTTTTATGTTATTAATTTCATCTGCAGTTATATTTTTATTTTTATTTTTTTTTTTAGAAATGTTTAGGATCACTGCAAGCACACATTCAATAAAATTAGTTTATTTCTCTATTTAAAAAAAAAAAAAAAAAACAACAACATTTCCACTGTAAAGGACACTTCCCAAAAAACAAAGGAAAGATAATGCATTTAAAGGACGCTGATGGGAAAAAAATAGGGCTACTGAAATTTAAATTGACTTTTTAATAACTGTTTTACAATTATAATCATGGCAGCACAGTGTCACATAAAACACCAACAAAACATGTACTGAAGGACAATGAAAACTTGAGATTTATATGTTCCTTGCAAAAACAATTATTCCATCAGAACACATGGCTACCTTTTTTATGGCTGCAAATGAAAAAAAAAAAAAAAAAAAAGAATTTTGCAGACTTTTACCACTAGGGGAAACTGGACCATTCTAGTCAGCCAACCTTGACCCCATGGTACAGGTACCAGACACAAAGCTCTAATCCATATCCAGTCTTGTCCTAATCTCTTTCCTGTGTTTTAAGAGGCCTGTGCTGTCCTAATGTGACTCTGAGACCTCTGTGCTCACGGTTTGCTTTTCCTCCCTTGATATCTGAGCCTTTTCTCTGTCCAGCTGCAGTATAACGCCTGAAGCTAAAGCATACGTTCTCCTCGGAGGCGGCAGCACTTACACTGATGAGGAGAGTTTGAGTAAAGGCAGTGATGGAGATAGAGACTGTTTGGGAGTGTGACAAACAGATACAATCAGAAAGAGTAAGAATGGCAATTAATGAATGAGACAGAGATTGGAGGAGAGGCTGAGGTTTAGACGGGAGTTCTGATGGTACTTTAATGAAGTGTTCTTTAAAAGGAACAAGCATTTTTGGAGCAGGATCACACGATTAAACTCATTGACTCTGGTTGAACTGGTACCAAGCCAGGATGTCAGGATCAACGAGATAAAGAAAGCTGAAGAGAGAACCGAGACCTAGAATGGTACATTTTCTGGAGAAAACTGGTGCCTGTTCAGGGTTTTGCAAGGGGACATATCTTTTTTCAAAGTAGAGTTTTCTTTATTCTGTTGCTAAAATGCAGTTATACAATATATCCTTCCTTCAAAATTCAAATTTTTGTGTTCAATAGAAGAATAGAAAGAATATCAAACAGGTTTGGAACAAGTAAAAGGTGAGCAAATGATGATTTTTTTCTAGCATTAAATTCAATTCATCTTTATTTCTATAGCGCTTTTACAATGTAGATTCTGTCAAAGCAGCTTCACATAGAAGTTCTAGTAAATTGAAATTGTGTCAATCCAGTTTTTAGAGTTCAAAGTTCAATTTAGTTCAGTTCAGTGTGGTTTAATTTTCACTGCTGAAAGTCCAAACACTGAAGAGCAAATCCATCGATGCGCAGCTCCACAAGTCCCAAACCAAGCAAGCCAGTGGCGAGGAACAAAACTTCACCAATTGACGAAAGTGAAGGAAAAAAAACCTGGAGAGAAACCAGGATCAGTTGGGCACGACCTTTTCTCCTCTGGTCAAACTTCTTGTGCAGAGCTGCAGTCTAGGCGCCGAGGCCTGGAGAACGCTGGACGTCCATCTTGGAGAAGCTGCAGGTGTGAGTAGGTCACCGGCGGGTGTACAGGCTGGCCCACAAGATCAATGCGGAGACTCGTCTGTCACTGGGGTCTTTCAGGAATCAGTCTCATGCTCTCCACTCCTCCATGACTGCCACAGCATTTGCTCAGGATACGGCTTGGTCCAGGGTTATGGAGACCTCTAGAAGTCCTCTATGGTTGGCATCATCTCTTCACAGGACTTGGATCACATCAGTGGTGCTGCACAATCTCTAGAGATCTAGGTTCTGGGGCGGGGGTTCCCCCTATGTAGAAATCAAGTCCCACACAAGTCATATCTTTGTACCTTGGGTCAAGCAAGTCACAAGTCATACATATATTTTATGATTTAACTGAAGTTATACATAGAAATTGTGTCCCTTGTTTCTCACAGCTACTGGAAGTCAGAGAGAGGATTTTAAATAAATTCACAGAACTTTTTATTTAGCATGAAACAAATTACAGAGGTCCAGATAAGTTATTTCGAGTCATGTAACTGAAGTCCTAAAATTTGCGACTTAAGTCTGAAGTTCTTATTCAACAAGCTTTGTAATATTTAGTATTTAGCATTGACCAATTTTGATCTGACTTTCACTAATGCACCCGAATACAACATGTACACATGGCCTTAGATGAAGAAATTCTTGTCCTCACAGACTCAGCTGTCACTCTAGAGTGTGATACATGTCATGCACAGATGTTCCGACAAATGGGTCTGTATCATTGACAAATGCTTAATAAAGACTCTTTCATCTCATTGTAAAACTAGTTCTTTTTGCAGTAAAACCTGCAGTGGAACAGGAAGGAATTATTTCGGACTGTGCATTTGTGCAGCTTTGTAATGGGCTTCACCAGGCCAATCTGCCCATGGGGATTGGGTGGTGGTCAAAGCCCAGCCTGATGTATTTAAGTCCAGGCATTTAATCTGGCCACATTCTCTCCAGGCACAGCTCTCTCCCTCCAACTGACACGCTGACACCTGGGCTCCACCGCTGCTGCCTGCATGCCCTGCACGCCGCTTGGGCCCACCTGCTTGCCACACATACCGCAATGCAAACATTTCAACAGTTAGCCCAACTTTAAAAGCTCCACGCGACTTAATGAGAAGGAATCCGAGGTCTGTGTTTCACCTCTCTTTCTATGTCTCTCTCTTGCTCTCTAGAGGGCATTTAGAACTGCCCATTAACGGCCAAAGTGTGGATTTCCTGTGAAATAACGATTGTACCCTCCACATGGTTCGTGTCTAAATACTCAGGAACACTTAGTTAAACATGAAGCCCAGAGTTCGGCAATCGGAATGGGATTGCTTCCAGCTGTGCCACTACAGCCAGCATACAGAGCAGGAGAGATCCATCAGAAGTCTTTATTGATGCCGTGGCCTAAATTGCATATATTGGACTAACAGGGTGGATGCGAAGTGGTCAGCCATTCACTTACCCCGCATCACCTCCATGATTTCTCTTTCAGATCGCAATCAAACTATTCTGTGTGTGGTGGTGACCTGGCAGATGACTGCTTTAATGTCTCGGATAACTTAGTTTTCATGTGCTGTAACTCCTCAGAAGTCCACTTTGTGGTTTTCTTTGGACTGGTTTTCTCTCTGGATAAGCATAGTGAAACAGTACTAATGCTAAAAGCCAAAGGGTGGACCTCTGAGATGTCCTTTTCAGAGACTGTTTTATTTAACCATTGGTCCTGTCATTGATATCGACGATGCATTATTTTTCTCACTTAAAAGTGTTGCAATATTGCAGTCCTTGAGGTTTAAAGCAGCTATAATTACAAGCAAATATTCCCTGACTGACTTGAACTTCCCATAAATTATTTGAAATAACATATTTTAGAAAGGTCAGTTGTTTATTAATGGCTTCCTGATAGGGTACAGATATTCCGATTTCATTATGTTAATCTCAGAGCTCTCGTTTTATGCTTAATAAAGTTTCGATAAGGCTGTATGGAATTTTTGGTTTACTAAATGTGCTCTGATGTGTGAATGATTTTGAAAGGTTTGGACCACTAACTCATTGATGAAAAATTAAGAAGGATATCTTGACGTTTACACATTTTCATTCATTCATTCATTTTCCTTCGGCTTAGTCCCTTTGTTCATCAGGGGTCGCCACAGCGGAATGAACCGCCAACTTATCCAGCATATGTTTTACGCACGGATGCCCTTCCAGCTGCAACCCAGTACTTGGAAACATCCATACACACTCATTCACACACATACATTATATGGCCAATTTCATTCATTCATTTTCTTTTCGGCTTAGTCCCTTTATTAATCTGGGGTCGCCATAGCGGAATGAACCGCCAACTTATCCAGCATATGTTTTTACGCAGCGGATGCCCTTCTAGCTGCAACCCATCACTGGGAAACATCCATACACACTCATTCACACACACACATATACTACGGACAATTTAGCCTACCCAATTCACCTATACCACATGTCTTTGGACTTGTGGGGGAAACCGGAGCACCCGGAGGAAACCCACGCGAACACGGGGAGAACATGCAAAGTCCACACAGAAACGCCAACTGACCCAGCCGAGGCTCGAACCAGCGACCTTCTTGCTGTGAGGCGAACGTGCTACCCACTGCGCCACCGTGCAGCCCTATATGGCCAATTTAGTTAATCCAATTCACCTATAGCGCATGTCTTTGGACTGTGGGGGAAACCAGAGCACCCGGAGGAAACCCACACCAACACGGAGAGAACATGCAAACTCCACACAGAAATGCCAGCCGACCCAGCCGGGACTCGAACCAGCAACCTTCTTGCTGTGAGGCGACAGTGCTAACCACTGAGCCACCATGTCGCCCGTTTACACATTTTTGTGCTCTATAATTGTTTTGGTATGACTAAATAGATTGAGAATTATATTTTGTTGGTCAAATACGTGTATCTATAAATTTAGGCCTGAAGAGAGACACTGTAAATGGTTTTAGATATAATGCCTATAATGTGTTAGACATATGGACCGTTTTTGCAGTGTCTACACATTTATTGGGGTTTTGTGTCCTTGAAATTTTATAGCTCTAAAGCTAATTCATTGCATTAATAAATTAATAACAAAAACAAATGGGTTCAAACTACTTAACTCTACTTATTTAAAATGAGTCGAAACAACACAATTCTTACGTTTTTTTGGGGGGACAACTTCATAGTTTTATGTTTAATCCACTTAAATTTGTTAACTTCATCGATTTGTGTTGGGACAACATCAAGGAATTGTGTGGAACCCAGCATTTTTTTTTTTACAGTGTGGAAAAGACTGACCAGGGCAATTCTTACAATTTATCCTTTTGATACACAATGAAGAATGCCATGCAGCTCTTTAACAACAGGGGGTGAGTTAATTTAAATAATTTAATCCTTTTACAACTATGTGTATCATAACCCTAACCATCAGGTATTGTTCATTGGGCACAGGTACTTTATGTGGTAGGCTACATTTAGGTGTTAATGTGCCTCATTTTATGTATATCTTTTAGTATATTATAAAGTATGAATTATATATATATTTCTAATTACGCATATAGTCCACGTGAGGATGGCACGCAAACAATTACTCTTTAAAAGTGAAATCATGTTATGTCAGCCTTCACTTTTTGATCTGCACGCCTCTAATGTGGTTTTAAATAAACTCTATAGGAAATGACGCGTTCCTCCTTCTATGTTCTGAAAAGTCCCACATCCACAAATTCTAGATTGAACCCCCCTCAATAAACGCTAATGTTTCGCGCGCGCGTGTGGTTGTGTGTGTTTGAGAGAGAGAGAGAGAGAGAGAGAGAGAGAGAGAGAGAGAGAGAGAGCAGTCGCTGCGGTCTGTTCCTGTTCATCACTCAAACCAGCAGCAGCATCAACTCGGACTATAAACTCTCCATCCCACAGCCTTTAATATCAAACCGAGAAACATGAGATCGGACATAATGTGGATTTATCAAGCTCTTCTATTTGTCGTACTGACCGTGAATGTGGGTAAGTGACCAGCATACGTGAAGTCATTTGATTGTCTAAACGTCATTTATTTGAATCGTACTGAAAATGTTAGCGTTATAATGCTTTTGAAAAACATTAATTGAAGTAATTGTGGGTGTAATGTATTGTTTTTGAGCAAATGGCATTTTAACTGCAGTTGTTATTCATATAAAGTACCAATTGCATTCTCATTTATGCATTTAGAAAACGCTTTATTACAGAACAAACTACAACAGATGCTCTAACGTCAAAGCACACCGTAAACTCTCACTTTCGGTGCTTTAAAATGGGTTTACTAAAACTTTATTACCTTTGAATGGAGTTTAATTGCTGCAAAGTGGTGCCAAAGTTACAACCTGCAGCTGTAAATTCGTTGCGGTATTTCAGCCACATTGCATTACTTAAGTGATGATGATGAACTAGAATAGAAATTTGACATATTATTATTATTATTAGGAGGGTATTTTTACAGTGTTGGGTATAATTTTTTCCACATTAATTTGAGTTTAATTAAAACTACATTTTTAATTTAGTTTAATAAAAGTAAATCCTCCCAGCTTTTGGGAGGAAAAATAAGCTAAAGGGCTAAAAGTAAGCTAAAAATGCAATTAAAGGGGAGTAAACAATCAGTGGGGGGTTTTAATATATGTTGAGGGGGCCACAGTTTTCAAAGTGTTTCAGTTTACACAAATGTATATTTAGTTTGGATTTTACACAAATCCATTGACCCTTTCTCATGTTTCAGTCTCATAAACTGAAGCCTGGAGATGTTACATGCATCATGTAGTGCAGAGTATGGCCCAGTGGTCAAAAATATGGGCTGATAGGTTGTAGGATTTAAACCCCACATTTTGATCAGTAAAATATCACCATTGTGTGTTTTATCAAAACACTTTTCTGCATTATCATCTTTAGGGGGCCTGAAAAATATAAAAAAGTTCATAAAAGTGCCAATATATACGCTACTGTAGTCTTGTTCCTCTGATGAAACCGATGCTGAATAACAGTGACATGCATCATTACATGCGCTGCAGCAAAGTAACAGACCCTTCCCAGAGTGCACATTTCCAGCGATGGGCAAAAGCACATGTGGGGTGAATGGACTCAAAAGCGGGCGTTATCAACGTGCTGTGCAACATCTGGACAGAGCCACTTCTCCCATATTTCACCATTGCAAATATTCGCTGGACCAGATGTGCTGCGTAAACACAGAATGAGAAGTTCTTCAAACTTTCACTGATGCTCTAGGAAGGGAAAGGACATTAGTGAGTCAGACTGAAACCATTAATGCTGATGTTTCACTGATGCCCGTCCTCATTGCTACCATAAACATCATCCCGTTGTTATTTAAGGAAGAGATTTAGCCAAATCTAATAAGCAGACTTAGAGATAAAGATGCCCCCGACAGGCCAGAAAGAGGAATTTAAAGGAGTCTAATTGGGGCGCTGAAGGAAAAGATCAATGTTTGAAGAGCAGCTCGATCAAATCCAGATGTGTTCAGATGCAGCGCAAACATTAATAATGTGTTCTCACCAAAACCACTTCAGCCACAGGCAGGACTGCGCGTGTCTGAATCAGACTGAGGTGTGTTACCTTATGCTGCCGATTTTTAACAGTTTATCAAATCACTTGGCAATCAGGGCTACTGAGCAGAACAGGTCCATGTCTATGCCCATGTAATGGAGGAAATGAGTAGAAGCTGTGGTGGAGATACAGTTCAAATCCTATTTGAATCAGTGCAAGTACAACCAGAGGGATTACATTGGTGCCGTGACCCAGATAGGAGTGAGGTTTGGGGAGGTGACTCTACCAGAGGCCTGCAAGTAAGAGCTGTGCATCTAAACCCACTCCCATGACTTTTTTGTAATACAGCATGAGTGACTGCTCTTAGGGTGCCTTCTCTTAAAGAGACCGGGGTGAGTAGAACCAGAGGGGTTGATGTTGTGACCAAGATAGGAGTGAGGTTTAGCAGTTGAGTGTAATGGAGGCCAATTAGTATTAGCTGTGGTCTTCAGCGTTCTTGTTTGAGCGCCCAGCTAAAGTGCCTTAAATGTTGGTTCAAATTAAACTTTGAGTTGTGATTACATTGATTCCAAGAATTTGATAAGTGATTTAGGACGATGAGCATAATGGAGGCTGACTAGTAGGAAATGAATGAGTAAACCTTACTTGCCTGGCCTCAAGAGGCTCATTAGCAACTGAAATTATAGGGGGTGATCTTCAGTGGTGCTAGTTGGTTTAAATCCTGGTCAGAACAGAGTAAGTTCAACCTGGAAGGTTATATTGATGCGGTGACTTACAGGAGTGAAGTTTAGGGGCAGAGTGTAATAGAGACAAGTTTGTAGGAGCTGTGTGACTGGTGCACTTGGGACTGTGGTCTTCCATGTTCTTGTTGAAGTGCCCATCTCAAATCCTGCTTCGAGCACTGTAGGCGATATGTTGATGTCACCCCAATTAGAGTGAGATTAAAAACTATTAATGTGATGGAGGCTAGCTGGAAAAACCATTACTCCTCCTGGCCTCAAGAGGTGCTCCGGGAGGGGCGGTGTCTTGCAGATTTTGTTCTTTAAGATTTTAACAACCCCAATCAAACACACCTGAACAAGGTAATCAAGGGCTGTTTCTCAGTATGCATTCGTAAGCGATCTTGCATCCTTGTGTTCTCGTGTAACATCATCATCAACCAAAGTTCAGTTTCAAAACTCAAGACCGCAAGAACGGAGGATGCATGAAAAGAACCCAGATGTGTTCTTAATATTGAGGATGCATCGAATGCAGATTTGAGCGCAGTACTCGCTCTAAAAGTCCCAGAAGTCATTTGAACTTTGTTATATTTGGTGTTTATTTGCTGAAATTCATATTAAAATCTATTTTATTTGTATTTCGCAAAGTATCTTTGCATGGCCTCAAATTATATATTTTGCATCGGTGCAAATTATATATATTGAAAAGGGAAAAAAAAACAATAAATTGTTGTATGAATGCTGTAGTGTTTAAATTATTTTCCGTTAAAACATGTGACGGTTATGTGACCATCAGGAAGAACGCAGCATCTCATTTCTCACAGGATGCGTTCTCTGTTCTCCCGAGTTTGTTCTTCCGAGGTTACTTGGCAAGACCACTCTCCACAAGAACGCAAGTACATTCTCTACATTCTTGGAATTGAGAAACAGCCAGTGTCTTACTAAGTGTTTTTTAAACATCCAGGCAATTTGGAGCTAAACTCTGCAGGACACTGGTGACCCCTTCTCTTTAGGGGTTAAATGTAATGGAGGTCAATTAGTAGGAGCTGTGTGAGTAAACCTCATTCTGCTGGCCTTGAGGCACACCATGTGATGTTCCATGCTGGAAATGCTAGTTTAAATCCCACTCGTAGCACTGGAGTGGTTACATTGATGCCGGATAAGACTGAGGAATTGGGAGGTAAGTGTAATGGAGGGCTTACTAGTCTAGCTGAAACTGGGTGAGTAATCTTTACTTCCCTGCCCTCAAGAGGCAGTAAGAGTCTTTAGCACAATTTTTTCTAGCAAGCCTCTAATGCTAAAGAAAAGCTGGTTCAGATCTCATTTCCAGTGAGATAATATACTGTGTAAGAAAACAGCCAATGAGAGACATACATGAAGTTCTCTTATCAGCCTTTAAAAATGATAATTCATGGAAAGGTGCGTTCCTGTACCTTCCTGTAAATTGTTGTGCTAGCAATGCCAAAGTTATGGGTTTGAATCCCAAGGAAAAAAAATTATTAATTAAATATGTGACTTTCATATCCAGTCCATTTGTCTTAAATATTCAGTTTTTCAAGTTATGGAATTTCTTCAGCTGATTTCTGTGAGCAACTGGCAGTTTTAAGGGCTTTTTTACTGGTAACATTAGAGATTGAACGGTTCTTAAACAAGGACTTTTAAAACAAATAGTTTATTCCAATTTGTGAGGCAATGAAGTAAAAAAGAGTGATTTGCTCAAGTTTGACCCTGTTCCAGATGCCTTCATAAGTCCTAACAATTTGTGTTTGAGTCAACATTTTTGAAGGGATACTTGTGACCTTCCTTATAAAACCTACAAATGCAGTACCGTGACGTATGTAGTATTCATGTATGGTCAGCATTTAAGAATGCTATAGTTTCAAATGGTTTAAAAAAAGATGGTTTAAGAAAATGTCAGTCCTGAAAGCACTATAATAAGGATTTATTTTAGGAAGAGTTACCATGTGAGCTTTGCACATGAAAGTTGACTTTAGGAACGTCCTTGGACCACCAGAGTGCAGTGAATCATGACACACACACATGTGTGGAAGTGGGAGTCTGAGCCCCTCTCGCCGGCCTCTCATTCATTTCAGCAGAAGAGACAGTCATAAGATAACAAATCCTAATCTTATTTCACTAATGTGAAAGGATGTAAATGCGGATCATTTTCTTACTCTGTCTGATTTTCTTCAATACATTGGTATAAAAAATGCTAAAAATACTGGGTTGTTCCAACCCAATCTGGGGTCAAATATTGACAAACCCAGTCATTTACAGTAAAAAAAAAAAAAATTATTACAAAATTTATCTCAACATTTGGACTTGCCCATATTTGACCCAAAATTGTGCTGAAACATAATTTTTACAGTATAGTAAAGAGTGTAAAATCTGTCAAATAATATCAACTTTAAATTGTGCACAAATGGCAGCAATTCCTAAACAAATGACCCTTCTGACAGCTCTCACATGAATGAGATTATGAGTGTACATGTGTGTTTTAAAGTATCTGCATATGTGTTTGTTTAATCTCCACGTCTCTTTTGTGCAGAGTGCAGGAAACAGACATTGCAGAGGTATCAGAAAAGTGAAAACAGCCGACTGCTTTGTACAGACTGTCCAGAATCCCCTCGAATTAGGAACCTGTCGCTGGAGGACTGTGCACGCAAATGTAGCAAGAGCAAGAAGTCCTGCAGGTGAGATACGCATGTGATCACACAAACATACACGTTTAAAGTGAAAGTTCACCCAAATATTTTTGACTGTACAATTAAAGTCATTGTGGTCCAGTGTTGTTTTGGATGGTTGAACATGCAGGTGACTAAATGTGGATATAATTGACTAATTATTTAACAAGCTTCAGCTAAACCTCCTGGATGTCTGACTCAACAATTGTCTTTCGTTTTCTTGGTTTTCTCTCTTTGCTTTCTTACAGGGCATTCTACTTTGATCACATAAACAGGAAATGTCACTTTCTTCCTTTTGACCGTTTCTCCGAAGGCGCAAAGAGAGAGCGAAAACCCAGTTGTGACCTTTACGAGAAGAAAGGTAAATATTTTTTATTCCCTTTCAAAGAAGTTCGCTCACACTAGAACTTTTTAGCTTCCTGGAAATTGTTGTACAACTGTGCAAATGGCAGTTGTGTTTGTTTAGATCACTGTCTTTATGTGTAAAATCGAAAAAAGTCATCTTCGTCATCGTAAACAACACATGCTGAAGTTATTTGGCAGCAAACAGAGCATGAGAAACCATGAGCGATAAGTGTTGACGCTAACAAGATGGCGTATGTTTATGTTTCCAGTAAGAGTCGGAGCTGAAATGTAGATTTATGCTGTAATCATCAGTAACACTCTTGTTCAGAGGCTTAAATCACCTCAGGATGTCAGCAAAATGTGTAATCTGTAAACAAAATTCATCGTTACAGATTATATGAATATTTGTGTGCTGTATGTTTTCCACAGACTATGTTAGGGAGTGCATCATTGGGTCAGGTGTCAACTACAAGGGGAGAAGGTCGTTCACGAAGACTGGAATTACGTGCCAAGCTTGGAACATGTCCGTCCCACATGAGCACAAGTAAAAAGTCACTCTTTTTGCCTTTTTTTCTCTGGGGAGAATTTACTAAACAGCTATAACAACTTTAATGCCCCTTGGTGGATTAAGCTGTAATAGTTAGTCATCTAATTAGTGCCACAATTTAGAATGCATTGCCATCACCAAGTAATTGGTGATTTAATTTGAACATAGTGCATTTATTCATTTATTCATTCATTTTCTTTTTCGGCTTAGTCCCTTTAATAATCAGGGGTCGCCACAGCGGAATGAACCGCCAACTTATCCAGCATATGTTTTTTACGCAGCGGATGCCCTTCCAGCTGCAACCCATGACTGGGAACACCCATACACTCTCATTCACACACATACACTACAAACAATTTTAGCTTACCCAATTTGCCTATAGCGCATGTCTTTGGACTTGTGGGGGAAACCGGAGCACCTGGAGGAAACCCACGCCAACACGGGGAGAACATGCAAACTCCAGACAGAAATGCCAACTGACCCAGCCAAGGCTCAAACCAGTGACCTTCTTGCTGTTAAGCGACAGTGCTACCCACTGCGCCACCGCACCACCCTATAGTGCATTTAATTATATATTTTTTATTTAAAGTTCACGTGAACCGAAAGTCGCTGATACGTTTTTTTCAGTATAGTAATGTACTTCCAAATGAAATGGATTATTGAGTAGGGGATGGAGCTTTCCCTTTGCACATCATTCCCTCATAGCAAACTAATGATAAGAGTGGCATGGTTAAGAATTTTGTGGAAGAAAATGGTCGGACTTTGATTGAACATTACCAAAACAAACTTTTTTTTAAAGAATAACAACGTCAACTAGGAAAATAAACATTGTAGATTTTGATTTCACACAGACTTTAAACCAAAAATTTCATTTACTTTCATTTTTAAAAATTACATTATTAAAAGTAAATAAACTGGAGGCATTTTTTCTTTTCTTTTTATAGTCAGACAATAAATAGTTTCTCAGATAAAAAAAAAAAAAAATGGGGCAGGAACAAGATCTTGCTTGACACGTTGTGCCACAATATTATGCCTCTGGGTCTTAATTAGGAACTGCAATACAGCTGGTGCATTCAAATACAGTGAATACAATTTTCCTTAGTACAAACAGCATATCACTTCTGTTCAGATTTGTGTGGATAGCATCTATCACTATTCACATTTGTAAACAAGATACTAATTGTTGTGATTTTCACTGTGTGCAAACATTATCCAACCTTATTTATATTCAGTGTAAATAGCATTTATTTCTGTTACACTTCATGTAAATAGTATCTATTTTCTTTTGCACTGTATGTAAATAGCTACAAGTAATAAACAACGCTAACCATGGTGAATTCCCACCTCTGTTTTTAAAACCGCTGACTCTGTAACTCATTCTCTCAGTAAGCTTCTTATTTGCAGCTTTCATATGGTCTTTGACAGCTAGCCATTTTTCGCAATAGTCCTGACTGTTCATTTAGATGCTAGCCATTAATTGCAGCCAGCGTGTTGTCTTCCAACAATTGCTGATTAGTCTAGACTGCAGATGAGGTTGTTTTCAAGTTTGTTTTGTTTGAGAGTCATCTTTTGCACAACAGAAGTTACATTAAACTATACGGAGTGATGTCTTGACTGAGTGAACACGAGCCAGTCTGGTTAATGTGGTCAGTTGTTGCCAGGTCCTTGTTAGCCAAGATGTTATTAGCGAGGTACACTGCTTACAAGCTGTATAAAGATTTTAGAGGTGAGAGAATGAAAGAAAGATAGAGAAAGAACCAGAGAAGGAGGATTTATGGACTGAAGTCATGTTCTGTCTGCCCTCCAGCCGAGCTCACAAAGCCGCAGACACATTAAAATACGAGCAACATTTGAGACTAGCGCACAGATGCTAATCCAGACCCTCTCCTCCCTATGGATAACAGTACTTTCCGACTTGATTCCCTTCAAACCTTTTTCCATGTGATAAGATCTTTTTCCTCACAAACTCAAATCTCTCAATCTATCCACCAGCACAATGTGTCCACCTGCCTCATCTATTCGGCCAAGACAAATGGGGAAACAGCAGAAAGCGATCAGAGAATGTAATGACCACCAAGTGCATCTTCTAAGAGAAAACAAAATATGCAAGTCCCTTTTGTACCAACAAGGTACTGCTGCTGATTTCATGGTTAATGCCAACCTGCTGCCATGAAATGTCACATTGAAAAAACTTGAACCTTTTGTACAAACACAAACGGATCGTTTTCAATAAATCACCCATTTCCGACCCATATGACCTCCTGGTGTTGTAAGTGGGATTAAAGAAAGTTTAACATTTCTGTTCAAATTGCATTCAGAGTGCAAGAGCGTCTGTTGGCAGGCATACAGCAATAGCTGGCTAACATCTGTTAGCACAACATCATTAGCTGTAGAGATCTCAGGCCTCATGTGGAACCCGCCACAAGATCCAGATGCAGGAATACAGCCTATTCCAGCACCACACGCCTGTCGTAACCAAGTTGTTCAAGCAAGTTATCCAGTCTGTATGGCATTTGTTTAGTTTGTATACTGATTTGGTGCCTTTTTAACGTATTTTGATGTTTTAGAGGAGCTGGACCTTAGGCATTTTGGTTTAGGTTCACTTACAATCAGACACCTTGAGATGGTTTTACATTGTTTCTGTTCTGGCTGGTTGAATCTGGTCATTTTTAGACATTTGCTTGTCCAGTCTGGTTTGGTAATTAATTCAAATCAGCCTGGCTGACCATGGTTTCTCAAATTCCAGGAAAAAATAAAAATTCTAGTTGCACTCTGCAATATTTAGCTTCTAATGTAAACTAAAGCAGCTGAGCAAGCAAATCAATTCAGAGTCATTAGATAGGTGGTACAGGCATGTACGTTTACGCTAACAAGACACTTTGAGAAAACCTGTAGAAGACCATCCATACATCTTTTGTACTGCTTATCTCCAGTCCTTAAGACCCACATCCTAAAATGATTTAGATGTCTACATATTCAACACACTAAGGACCTGATGAGTTGAATCCTGATTTTAAACAGTGAGACATCTAAAACATTCTGGCAGGTACCTCCCCAGAACTGCAGTTGAGAAACTCTGCAACATATGGTTGTACCTAGTAGATCAAGGGATATCTAATCATGCACCTGGAGAGGTTAACTCCTTCTCCAGTATAGTCTCTCAGACATTGTGTTCCAATAAGGGTAAAGAATCATAGTGCAAACAACCATGGCTCCTATATTGAAGTCATTCCATACCGAAGTGCTCAAAACTGGCCTTATGTAGTGAAGGATTTTGAATGGTACAACTGATTGACACTTCGGGGCCTCATGATCCTTTGCAAAGGGAAGTTGTTGGGTGTTAAACAATGCATTCCGTTCGGAAGGGCTCATTCCTATTCCCTTTGAAGAGAATAGGGCATAGGGATGAGCTCTTCCGAAAGAATTAGAGTGAGAATCTTCTAGACCAGGAGTCACTAACCCTGTTCCTAGAGCTACCTTTCTGCAGATTTCAGTTGCAAACCTGACCAAACACACCTGTCTGTAATTATCAAGTGCTGCTTCAGGTCCTAATTAATTGGTTCAGGTGTGTTTGATCAGGGTTGGAGCTGAATTCAGCAGGAAGGTAGCTCTCTTCAAGAACAGGGTTGGTGACCCCTGTTCTAGAGCTTGAACAACTAGTTCTGGTGTATTTAATTAAGGTCTGAACTAAACTCTGATAGAATGTGACCCCCTAAGAGCAAGATTGAGCACCCCTCTGCACCAACACTTCTACTTGAAACTTTCTAATGTTCACAAAGACCTTAATTAGCTGATTCATTTGTGTATAATTAGGTAAAAACTCTTTAGGACAGAGGTCTTCCGGGAGCAGGATAAGACATTGGATAGGAGCTGGTGGATTACATTTTTTAAACTATGTTTTCCCTCTCTTTTTGTCTGTATTTTTATTAATCAGTTTTAAGCCTGCCAGACACAAAAAGTCTGACCTACGTCAGAACTTTTGCCGAAATCCAGACAATGATCCAAGTGGGCCCTGGTGCTTCACTGAACTCACTGAGACTCGGCACCAGGATTGTGGGCTGCCTCAGTGTTCAGATGGTAAGACATCACCTCATCATGACTTTACTATATTTTTTTGTCAATGCATATCTGGTATTGGTGATATAAACATACGTAACATGTTTTTGTGTGTATATAGTGGAGTGTATGAAGTGTAATGGGGAAACCTACAGAGGGCACATGGATCATACAGAGAGTGGGAAAGAGTGCCAGAGATGGGACTCACAGAAACCTCATAAACACACCTACCAGCCTCACAGGTACACATTCACTAGTACAAACATACACACACACAAACATACATATTAACTATGTGATTTACAACGTGCTTTTCTGTATTTGGATGTACAGACATGTAGGTAAAGGTCTGGATGACAACTACTGCCGCAATCCCAATAACGACGTGCGTCCGTGGTGTTACACAATGGACAAAAACACACCTTGGGAGTACTGTAACATCAGTGTGTGTGGTCGGTTCACTTTTATACATTTCTTTCTATAAAATGTGCGTGCTTTTGGATGATGCTGAGTAATGTTATGCTGTGATCCAAACATCTCTCCATCTTGTGTCTGACTAAATAATACATCTTTTACTACGGGGCTGTTGAATGCTTGATTCTGATTGGCTGATGAACATTAAGGTGGGCAGTTATTTTCAGATAAATGCACAGCTAAAGTAGTTCCAGGCAAGTCTTTATCACTTTACAGTTCCATATGACTTTGGCTTGTATCTGAAATGTAATAGTCATTTAACATTTAGTGAGCTGTCTATTAGCAACGAAACAAAGGGTTTTGATTTCTGTAATGTATACAAATGTTAGTTTAACAATTAAATTCTTTATTTAGAAATTTACTCCAACAGGATTCGGCTGTGGATGCCATCTTGTGGTCAGTCGCAAATGAACTCTCACAGTTCGTTATGGGTATTCTTTAGCCATTGAGCGTACATTGGTTGTATAATAATAATTCCTTACATTTATATAGTGCTTTTCTAGACACTCAAAGTGCTTTACACATTGGGGGGAATCTCCAAATCCACCACCAGTGTGCAGCATCCACTTGGATGACGCGACGACAGCCATATTGCGCCAGACCGCACACCACACACATGATGATGTGGGGATGGTTAGGAGGCCATGATGGACAGAAGCCAGTGGGCAAATTTGACCAGGATGCCGGGGTTAAACCCCTACTCTTTTTCGAAGGACATCCTGGGATATTTAACGACCACAGAGAGCCAGGACCTCGGTTTAACGTCTCATCCGAAAGACGGTGCCCACTGAGCAGTATAGAGTTATTAACTGTTATTGCAGTGCATTGTGGGATTAATTAAGTGCACTTCAGAAAATCTAATATAGTTTCAGACACCACTACAAATAGCTGCTACCTCAAATAGTACACTATTTAAGGGAGGCAGTTTCAAATACAGCCTATGCCAAATGATTTTATCTATTTCCAAATACGTCATTACCAAAAATCTAATCAGAAACAAAACAAAAGACTTTGGATGAGAAACTATCCCTACAGACAGTAGCAATTTGAGGACTAAAACCTGAGAAATGTTTTGAAATACCACATCTGAACAATGTCTTTAGGTGTGGTAACCGTAGTATAATCTTCACGTAGTTGTGACCATATTACTACCTTTTGCTGTGCATTATTTAAAAATAATTAAATGGTCCACCATTGTTTCCTTCCGTATTAGTTTACGGTACATTGAATTTATATTGTCGAATATTTTCTATGAAAAGAGTTTTGGCTAAAGTTATGTGTGTGCATGAAAGCCCTCTCCTATCACAGATACTTGCGTGTGTGTGATATTTAGTATAGTCCAGGGATTGTGTACAGGTGCGCTGACTCATCATAAATCTTATGGCTCAAGCGTTACTCCTGTATTTCATTCATGGCATCTTTCCAATGGAAACATTTTCCGAATGCTGATGCTTGAAATTCCTGACATTCTCTTTCCTTTTCTGTTTCAGACTCAGATAGCGAGGTGGAAGTGGAGGTGACCAGCTCTTGTTTTCGGGGTCAAGGAGAGGGCTACAGGGGTACAGTCAACATGACCCCTGCAGGTGTGACCTGTCAACGCTGGGATGCCCTCTTTCCTCACATCCATTCATACACACCGCACAACTATAAATGCAAGTGAGTCATCCTTCACTACTGTTTGCTGATGCTAAATTTACCACCATGATGTTAAGATGTTGCTGGTGGTTTCTGGGAGTTTGTTGTATAGTTGCAAAAGAGTGGTTTTTAGCTTGTTTGCATAAATAGTTGGCATATAGATGCAATGTAACTTAAATTCAATAAACGGACCATCAAAATAAAGTGTGACCATTCTTTCAAACTACAAAAAGTTTACTAAAAGTCACTTTGATAAACTGTAGACACAAAAGTGATGCAATCAAAAGCATAAATAAATGGGAAAACACCCATAAATCACATAAATGTTTTACAGTGTAATTCAGTGGTTCTCAACCACGTTCCTGGAGGACCACCAGCACTGCATGTTTTGGATGTCTCCTTTGTCTGTCACACCCATTACTGGTCTTTCAGTCTCTGCTAATGAGCTGATGATCGGAAACGGGTGTGTTTGTTTAAGGAGACTGTGTACAGAGCTGGTGGTCCTCCAGGAACATGGTTGAGAAACACTGGTGTACTTTAAACACCAGTCTTTTTTATGAGATGATACCAAGTGTTTGTTCACATTTGATCAGCCCTGACATTCTGAAAAAAAAACAACAGAAAAACATTGTTTTACAAACTGGTTTCTCTCCAACTCAGGGATCTGAGAGAGAACTATTGCAGAAATCCCGATGGCTCTGAAATTCCCTGGTGTTTCACCACAGACCCAAAAGTACGCAAAGCTTTCTGTACCAACATCCCCAGATGCGAATCAGAGAGCTCTGACAGCACAGGTGAGGCAAACACACACACATTTCATACAATCTTACACACATGACTTCTACCACATGGTTAAGCATCGCAAGCCATATTTACCCACATAACGAACAGTGTTCCAAAACGCTTAGCTAATCATAATTTACAAGAATTTTAATGATGAAAGACAAAGATGTTTTGCGCAGAGGCGCCATCACGGACGTTTGGAGACTGCCTGTAAAGATCTGGCATTCAGCTCAAGTGTGGTTTTGTTCTGGGTTGCCCTCGCATTCCCCTTCAACTGTGTCACACAAGCGCTTCATAAACAAATAGATTCCTCTGTTCAAAATGGACTTTTTCATGTTTGTTCCAGCTTTTCCATAAGACACTTTTCTCAGCAGAATAGAAGTGGCTTTGAGGTTTCAGGTCAGAGAGACAGGGCAATGCTTCTCTGGATTCGCTCAAACTTCAGTCAGATCTTGGCACTGACAAAAGCTTTTTCCCCCTACATGTTTGCCAACCACCAATTGTAAAGTGCTCCCTGACGTGAAATTGGCCCTCGCCCACTAATAAAATGCTGTTTAAAACATGCTTAATTCATGACAGCATGGATACAATCAGCAAATCCATTAGTAATCTAAACATGGACGGTGTTTATGCATGTTAATGTTGTGTATGTTATCTTTATGTGGGTTTTATAGAATGTTATGAAGACAACGGGGAGAGTTATCGTGGCAATTTGTCGAAAACACGATCTGGTATTCCTTGCGGACTCTGGTCTGACCACACATTCAGGTACATTTTCATAAAAACTGCCAAATGTCCTGTATGTCCTCATTTTTTTAACTTTGAAACCACTTTAAAAGTACAAAATACTAGCTTTCAGATGTTTTTAACATTGTTTAGCTTGAGTGGTCAAACATTGGTTGTGAATTTGGGAGTGATGTTATCTGTTTGTCTGACTACTGGAAGAATATGGAATACGTTGGCAAACTAGATCCCAATGATTTCCAAAATGTGAAAAAAAAAAAAAAAAAAAATTAAATTAAATTGTGGAATTCAGTCATAAAACTAACACACACTGCAAAATGATGAATATCATTAATTTTGGCAAATAAATAGGACTATATATAAATTGCCATAGGGACTTGTTCATCTCCAGATGTGTACTGATAATCACTTTATGTAATTAATTAATTAATTAACCAATAAGTAGTCCCACACGGAATCTGCGCTCACAGAAATCCGCAGATTTTTAGCCCATCGAGTCTATTTATTTATTTGCGTAAATGTGTGTAAATTTATATTTATTCAGTTTTTAAATTAATTTCAGTAATATTATTGACTAATATGAAAGTGTTCATTTGATTTATTTACAATACAGTTTGTAAAGTATTATTTTCTGCCTTTTAGTAGGTATATTATATGGTAGACTTGCTTTGTTTACCAAATAAGTGGATCTATGGATTTGGATTGTAAACATTAAATAAAAGTTAAAAAGCTATTATTTTTCATTTCATATTGAAATTTCATAAAATTCTTCTATGTGAAGCTGCTTTGACACAATCTACATTGTAAAAGCGCTATAGAAATAAAGATGAATTGAATATGAAGTTTTTAGTTACGATACTCTCAAAATAATTCCGCATAAATCCGCATATTTTTTACAAAATTCTCTGCAGAAATAGCAAAAGGTGTCTGCAGATTCTGTTTGGCCCAAGTAATTTAAATATTTGACTCAATACTAAAAATCCATTTATATACTTAAATCCACTTATAGGCAATAGAAATGAAATTAGAGTCAAACAGAGCCTTTTAGTTTTGTTAAACACTTAAAATCTAAACAATATATGTATAAAATAACACCATATTTCATACCACATATTGAAATAATAATGCTTTTGTTGAAATATGTTAAAGTAGATTTATAATTATCTAAATAATATTCTACTATACTGAACTATATGAATTTATACCTTATGTTTTCATGAACTAACTAAATTATTTTTTGATTGTCTTAAAGAATGTTGTTCTTCTTTTGTTCTACAAAATATACATTACTTTGCTTTTTTGAATGAATTTACACTAAACTGTTGAATTTATGTACAGTATTTAAGCCAATTTTACTGTAATTAAGTTACCTAAATGTAATCCCTAACAATACTTTTTGAGCAGAAAAGTAACCTACAGTTACTAGTTACTTTGTAACTAATTACACCCAACACTGGCATCAAGGCAGCACACTCGGTTTTGAAATATTTAGCGTTTTCGCTGCACTTTTGCTCTCTTGTGGGTTCCTGCTGACTCTTGGAACGAGTTTTCAGTGCAGAAGTCATATATTAGCACTGATGCCGAGTTTGTTTTGAAAGCCGGTTATCAGGCCGTGTTACAAAACTGAAAGAGGGCTGAGGCAGTGATAACAAACAGAAGAGGGAGAGCCGGACTGCTCATATTCATCACTGATACACCGAGGACATAAAATACCACACACTAGCTGCTAGAGACAAATGCATCCTGCAGTCCCTCAGCTCAGGCTAAGCTGCTAACTTCGCTTAATTTACAGGAATTTTAAAAGCCAAAATGGCACAGACAGATGGACATGTTGCAGGAGTGACCTGTGACCCCAGGAAGTGCTGTCCCCCCACTCTCAAAACACGGGCAGATCAAAGCCAATCAGCTTCTTCAAATGGCATCCAGCCAGGGAGTCTGCCTCGCACGGGGTCGAAAGGTTGACTCTGAGAAAACTCAGCGCTGGCTTGTTGGGTGCTCACCGGGGACGGGAAATTACCACTCCGCTCTATCACTCTCTGCTTCCTACACATTTTTCATTCTGTTTTTTTCGGCCCCTGCGATCTGAGGGGGTGTCTGTCTCGCTGAAGGATTTATTTTCTTTGTAAGTAAACTCTGGAGAAGTCACTTGGCGTGCTGGCTCAGGACAGGTGGTGGAACATGCAGATCCGCGGTGACTGTTTTGAGTTCATACTATCAAACTTTTATGGGCACTGGAGGGGTAATGCGAATATGATTCCTCCTTTGAACGTCTTGTCAGACTGTGACATGCTAGTCAATGTTTCCATTCCTCTTTCTATGAACTGAGTGGCCGATTTCCTGTTCTTTGTTTTTATGTGTGTGTAGGAGAGACATGCGATCAGCAAAGGCCAGCGCGGGTTTAGAGTTGAACTTGTGCAGGAATCCAGACCGAGATAAGCATGGGCCGTGGTGCTACACGTCCAACTCTTCCATTCCCTGGGACTACTGTGGACTGGAGCGCTGTAAGTTTCCTACTTCCTGTTTTTCTACACTTTTCCATGCTGAAAATATTAGAGTAACCAGCTTTAACTTTCAGGCTGCTCCAGGACTGTTTGTTCTGGTTTGGTACTTGACTTGCATACACAACATATCTGTCTTTCTGTCTTTCTATCTGTCTGTATGCCTGTCTGTCTGTCCTTCCTTCCATCCATCTATCTATCTATCTGTTCATCAATTCTTCCCTTCATCAATCAGTCCATCAGTTCATCAATCCATGCATACATCCATCTATTTGTCTTTTTGTTTGTCTGAATATTCGTCCATCCATCCATTCGTCCCTTCATCAATCAATGCATCTGTTCATCAGTTTGTCAATCCATCTGTTCATCCATCCATCCATTCTTCTGTCTGTCTGTCTATCCCTCTATTCATTTGTCTATCTGTCTGTCAATTAATTGATCTATCCATCCATCCATCCTTCTGCCTGTCTATCCCTCCAATTGTCTCACTCTGTCAATCTATGAATCTATTGATCTATCATCCATCCTTCATTCCGTTTGTCTGTCTGTCTATCCATCCATCAATCCTTCCATTCATCAATCAATCCATCCCCCTCCATCTATACATACAATAGTCTACTTGTCTGTCTATTTATGTCAACCCATTTGTGTATCTCTCTCTCTCTCTCTCTCTCTCTCTCTCTCTCTCTCTGTTTATCCCTTCATCCATCCATACATCCGTCCCTTCATCAATCAATCCATCAGTTCATCAATCTATCAGTTCATCCATCCCTCCATCCTTCTGTCTGTCTGTCTATCCCTCCATCCTTTTGTTTCACTCTGTTAATTTATTGATCTATCCAGAAATCTATCCATTTATCCATCATCTATCCATCTTTCTGTCTATCCCTCCATTGTTTTGTCTCACTCCCTGTCAATCTATTAATCTATTAATTGATCCATTCATCCATCCACCTGTCTGCCTGTCTGTTCGTTCATACATCCATCCATCCTTCCATTCATTAATCAATCCATCCCTGTCCCTCCATACATACATCCTTCTGTCTGTCTGTCTGTCCATCAGCCTGTTTGTGCATTCATCCGTCCATCTGTCTCATCCATTTGTGTATATCTCTCTCTCTGTTTATCCATCCATCCATCCTTCCGTCCATCTGTCTGTCTGTAATTAATTTGAAATGCATGTAAGTGTATACTCCTGTCAGTTCCAACCCTTGAAGTTGTATTTACATCCTCAATTCAAATTCAGGAATTAAGCTGGAATGCCAAACACATTCTCAGTTTAATTCTGAACGGCTCAGAGCTCTGGTTATGATGACAGACGGGGTCTCTGACCTACACACCAGGGTTTTTTTGTCATTATTTGTAGCTTTCAAAGCCTTTTGGATGTTACGTGAAGTGTTTGTGTCTGTGGCTTTCATCTCCTTGAATGAGGCGTCACTATATAATGCTAGACAGATGTAATCCTCTTCATCTTAGTGCTCATGCAGCTGTATCACTGCAGCTCATTTTGTATAATTGAACTGCATTCAGGCACGTCTGTGATGGTCTGCTGATGAACGAGATGCTGTTTGTGTACGCTTGGCATTCATCATCATAATAAGAAACATATTGTGGGGATAGTTTTATGATTATATTTAATTTATTCCCTATTACATTTAATTATTTTTAGGTTTCATCGATTTAACCTGCTGGTGAAGCATTTCAAATTAGGTTATGTGTTTGTATGATTTTGTGTGTGTTTATCATTAGCTAATATTTCATGTCTCTTTTATAATTCAGGTAAATCAATGACATCGGATGACCATCAAATGAGTAAGTTTATAAAAAATTTCTTAGTAGTTCCGTGAAAACTCTATAATAACACACCGTGGCTGTGATTTTTCCATTCGTGTATCAAATAATCTTCTCAATGTCTTCTCTGGCTGTTTCCTCTTTCTCTTAACAGGTGGAGGACCAAAACCATCTTGTTTTATACATAAAACCACACGGATTGTTGGGGGAATGCGAGTGCAGCGGGCAGAGGATGGAAGTTGGGTGGTCAGCATTCAGAAAGGGTAATGAAAGATTACAAATTTCTTTAAATATATAAATTATGTTTTTACATTGTAAGATGCATTCTGACAGTATTGTTTATCCAAAGTAATGCAAATTATAAGTGCTAGGTACATCAGGTCTGACTGCCTATGTGTGAAATACAGTATCATGTCTCCAAAGTAATGCATATCATCAGTTCCAGACACGGCTGTGTCTTTTGTCGAACAAGGCCCGGAAAACAAGACTAAACCTGTAATGGCAGTTTCTGTTTCTACTAATAAGTACTGGCCACTAAATTATGTATTTAACTGCGTGTCAGCTGCAGTAGTAGAGAGATTTTTTTTGATGAACACCACAGCGACGGTGAGTTCTTATTAAAGGATTCTGCTTTGAAGATACCCGAAAATCCTCCTGGTTTTGTCTCTTCTTCAAATTCACAACAGTTTATACATATTCAACATATACGGTAAACAATGGTACTGTAACATCAAAACTTAAAAATAGTATATAACATTACCAAATAATATAAATATTAAGCTACATAAGTATGTTAATTTCAATCCTGACAATAGTCTGAATAGCAGAGCTAGACATGTGAAGCTGGAGAAGGTGGAGGGTTCCATAGGAACTCTGGTAGATCGCTGCAAAAATAAGTGAATTTAATAGTGAATTTTTGAGCAAGGAATAAAAACATGTTTCATGACTGAACTAAATATTTACCAACAAAACTTATCTGATATTTATACCAACAAATCTGATGAAACTCTTTGTGAAATCAAAATTTATAATGCTTATTTTGATGGCACATTGTTATTCTTTAAGTGAATAATTAATCTGTGGAAGTTAATGAAAAAAAAAAGTTTGTTTTCAATCAAAGTCTGACCATTTGCTTTCGCATTTGGAGTGGTGGTCCTTCTCTGTTGATGTCAGTTTGACAGCTTCAGCCACAATATTCGTAACCAAGCTACTCTTACTGTTAGTTAAGTTAGTAAGTTACTGTTAGTAAGTTGCTATCAGAGAATGATGCACATAAAGAAAGCCCCGCCCCCTTTTCAATATTCAGTTTCAGTTGGAAGTACATCAGCATACTGAAATAAAAGTCGGTTCACGCAGACTTTAAGGGTTAAATCAGGTAAAAAATGGCTTTATAAGGTAACAGCCGTGGATATCTGACTTTAAGAGGGCACTATATTTTCTTTCATATACTTATTTGGATTGTATATACTGATGTCACATGTACATTTTACTCAGAGTAGGATTTGAAACTTTTTTTTCGTACATAGGGGACAGGTACACTAACAAAAGTGCGAAAGACTTTAGTAGTTTGCTCCAAACAAGATTCAAACCAGCATTTCTTGCATTGGAGGCAGGCATGCTAACAAGGACATTTAAGACTGTCCAAGTGTGCTTCTTGAGACCAGGGGAGAGAAATTTAAAGGATTTAAGCAGGATTTAACTCAGCATCTCCTGTGTGTGGGAAGTGGACGCACTAACAATCTCTAATGTAGGAAGTAGATGCTAACAACTTTAATTATTATTAGTACATCTCCTGAGGCCAGGGAAGTGAGTTTTACCCACACAGCTCTTACTAGTTGGCCTTTGTTACACTTCATTTCTCATCGATTTGGGTCACAGCACCAATGCATGGCTGGCACTTACAAGATTGTTAGCCTTTAGTGCCAGTTGTTAGGACAGAGGACTGAGGTTTACTCAAACTCTTATTAGTTGGACTTCATTACACTGAATTCCTGTTTAAAGTTTTGGAGAAGATGGAAATATTGTTTATATTTGTTGACCATTGCCTTACTTTTTGTTGAACTAATATGACATTATGATCTAGTATATTTGGCCAATTTTAAGAGATAGTTCACCCAAAAATGCTCACCATTTACTCACCCTCAAGTGGTTTCAAACATTAATGAGTTTTTCACAGAAAGAAAATAGTTTGAAGAAAGCAGAAAACCAATAACATTGATATCCATAGGAAAAACAAGTATAAAGGAAGTCATTGGTTATAGGTTTCCAGTTGTCTTTAGAATATCTTCTTTTATGTTCAACAGAAGAAAGAAAGTCAAACAGTGAAGGCAGAATAAATGAGTAAAAGTTTTTGGGTGAACTATCCCTTTCATGGATAACATGAATCGCCTAGGAATATGCTAATTCCCATTGCCTTAACAACACATTCTGATTGGTTCTCCTCCTGCAGGAACAGACACTGGTGTGGTGGCTCTCTCATCAGAGAAGAATGGGTTCTTACCGATCAGCAGTGCTTCTCCACCTGGTAATCCATCTTCCATTCACTATTATTTAGCCGTGCTCTCTTGTCAATGCAAACCACATTTGTGCTGTCCTCATTTTCTTGGGCGTGCACGATTCCGGCTCATCCCGGCCTTGTGTTCCCATCTGTCAGTTGATGTTTTCTATGAGACGTGCGGATCCCGAGTTTCCGGTTTAAGAGAGAGCAGTGACAGATCCGCTCAAACTGTGACTGATGGCTCTCTGCTCTGTCAGTGGTGCATCTGTTTAGCCTCGGCGTTCGGCTGCATGATATACGCCTGTGGATCTGCTTCAGTGGCACTTGAGTGAAAACCTGCTGGCTCTGTTTAGTTTGAGGGGGAAAAGGGGGACAGGAGGAGAACGAAAGTGAGCATGAAAGTGAGCATGTCTGGCTTTTAGATCATCTCTACATTCCCCAGATCCGCTCCCCGGTGGGTTTAGCTATCTTGTGCTTTGCATGAAGACGCAGACTGGACTGGATGCTAGAACTGACCTCTCTGCCTTGATCAGAAGTGGAGATGACTTTACCAGGGACGCTCGCCAACTTGCATATCTCATGTTTATCTGCTCCGCCTGTGATCTGCATTAGATGCAGTCAAACCGAAAAATGATTCAGACACAATTTTTGATATTTTTTATGAGTGGTTGTAGGTCACCATAGTTCATTTATGTAAGGGAGGAAAACAAAATAAAGTAAACATTGACGTGTTATATGTAAAAGTTGTTCAAACAGTGGACTAAAAAACAACTGGAAGTGAAGAAGTTGCTGCAACGAGTCTGGAAAAATATTGAAGTTCAGGTTTGCATTAATCTGGTTCAGCAGCAGATAAGCATGCTTTTTTCATCTAATAAACATCATCTAATAGACATCTTGGCTAAAACAATTTTAAATTTGGGTTTTCACTGAAAATCTAATAGGCATCTAACAATAGTCCAAAAATGTCAAATAGACAGATTAGACAGACTTCACATGCGTAGTCATTCTAAGTTTATCTAAGCTTGTATTATACTTACTGTTTATGTGGGACTCTTATTTTGAAATTGGGACAAGCTTTAAGGAAGATTAAGCAGTTCTTTAAAGTAGGCAGCCATGCATGACCATGGAGTGTCATCTGTTTACAGCTTGTCAGAATGCAAAATGCAGGATTTACAGATTAGAGACACATGTTCTGTTTAAATGTATCTTTTGTTAGTTTAATGTGTATATTGGGAAATTGGCCACATATGTTTGTAATGAGGCAAAAAACACAGAAACAGCTCAATATAATACACATGCGTGGCTTCACATGCGTAGTCATTCATTCGCGCTTTTATTTTTTTATTACTTTATTTTTATTGAGAACTTTTTTAAATTTTACAACAGAACATTTTACATTAAAAAATATATATATTTTTTTTACAATATTATATGTGAAATAATCAACAAATACAATAATAATAAATAAATAAAGGACACAACACTGGGGGTTTACGTTGTTCCAGATTCAATGCATTCAACAGTTGTTAACATTGCAATAATCAATCCATTTTATCCAATGTTTTAGAAGTCCATTTTAAGTCTCAAAATAAATGCCAATTCTTCCATATTGCTTATTTCCATAACAATTTCTATCCAATCACCAAAAGGGGGTGGTGGGGGGTGGTGTTATGCTTATACCAGTACCTGGTAATACTCTTCTTGCCTGCCACACTTAATATATTTACAAGGTAAACATCATCCTTCACTACCACCTCTTCATAGTTTTCAAGATAATTTGTAATAAAGTCTTTTGGTATATGGTATCCTAAAATCTTTTCCATTTCCAAAAAAAACTCATTCTAAAAAGGTAATATTTTTGCCAGAGAATATAGAGATGGTCTACATCAACCTTCCCATATATCCTGATTCATTCCTGCTTATTTGATGACTAGTCTATTTTTAGACTATTGTTATATGTCTATTATATTGCTATATGTCTAGCTTTTTACTGACCAAATTTAGCCTTGTTTTAGCCAGGACATGTATGTTTGGACATCTATTAGACATCTTTTAAACGCACAAAAAAAGGGTTTGCTTTTCTTACCCTGAGGCTAAGGGTGAACCTACAAAGAACTGACAGTTTATTATCTCATATCATTATCATA
>CAIGQV010019029.1:3098705-3136735 GCA_903798115.1 Danio jaintianensis
TGCATTGTATATTGTTATAAGGTGCTGTGTACAAGTGCGTATGAAAAAGTATTGCACATTTTTATTGCACAGTAGGGGAATAATTAGCTGTTCATGAGGTAGATGGCCTGAGGAAAAAAACTTTTCCTGTGTCTGGCTGTTTTTGTGCTCGGTGCTCTGTAGCGCCGACCAGACGGTAACAGTTCAAACAGAAAGTGTGCTGGGTGTGAAGAGTCCAGAGTGATTTTGCAAGTCCTTTTACTCAATCTGGAAGAGTACAGTTCTTGAAGTGTAGGAAGGGTAGTGCCAGTGATTCGTTCAGCAGTCCGGACTATTTGCTGTAGCCTACGGAGGTCGGTTTTGGCAGCTGAGCATAACCAGACGGTGATTGAAGTGCAGAGGATGGGTTGGATGACAGCTGAGTAGAACTGTACGAGCAGCTCCTGTGGCAGGTTGAACTTCCTCAGCTGACGAAGGAAGTACAGTCTCTGCTGGGCTTTCTTCACAATAGAGTCTATGTGAATGTCCCACTTCAGATCCTGAGAGATGGTGGTGCCCAGGAACCTGAATGACTCTACTGCAGCCACAGTGCTGTTCATGATAGTGAGTGGGGGAAGTGCAGGGGGGTTTCTCCTAAAGTCCACTATCATCTCCACCGTTTTGAGCGTGTTCAGCTCCAGGTTGTTGCATAGGCACCATAGAGTCAGCCGCTCTAGACCTCAGACCTCCTGTCTGTATGCAGACTCGTCACCGTTCCGGATGAGGCCGATAACAGTAGTGTCGTCGGCAAACTTCAGGAGCTTGATGGAGGGGTCTTTTGCAGTGCAGTCGTTGGTGTACAGGGAGAAGAGCAGTGGGGAGAGAACACATCCCTGGGGGGCACCGGTGCTGATGGTGTGGCTGTCGGATGTGATTTTGCCCATTCTGACTAGCTGTTGTCTATCTGTCAGAAAGCTGGTGATCCATTGACAGACAGAGCTAGGAACAGAGAGCTGGGTCAGTTTGTACTCAAGCAATGATGGGACGATGGTGTTGAAGGCAGAACTGAAGTCCACGAATAGAATCCTTGCGTAGTTCCCTGGTTTGTCCAGATGTTGTAGGGTATAATGCAGTCTGCATCATCATCCATGTTGACTGCATCATCCACAGACCGGTTTGCTCTATAGGCAAACTGCAGGGGGTCCAGCAAAGGTTCAGTGATGTCCTTCAGACTTATTCAGACTTATTATATATATAAATATTATAGTCTGAAAAGTATTTGATTGCTTTGCTCTATAGGCAAACTGCAGGGGGTCCAGCAAAGGTTCAGTGATGTCCTTCAGACTTATTCAGACTTATTATATATATAAATATTATAGTCTGAAAAGTATTGTTCTGTTTTTACATTCTTCTCTACTGTGTGACGGCTCATGTTTTAGTTTTTTGTTTCAACAGTTGTTCTGGTTGGCACAAGTTATTTTTTTTTTTTTATATATTTATAATTTATATTATATTTTGGGGGTCGAGGGTGGTGCCGTGGTGCAGTGGGTAGCGCTGTCGCCTCACAGCAAGAAGGTCGCTGGTTCGAGCCTCGGCTAGGTCAGTTGGTTTTTCTGTGTGGAGTTTGCATGTTCTCCCCATGTTCGTGTGGGTTTCCTCCACAAGTCCAAAGATATGCGGTATAGGTGAATTGGGTAAGCTAAATTGTCCGTAGTGTATGTGTGTGAATGAGTGTATGGGTGTTTCCCAGTGATGGGTTGCAGCTGGAAGGGCATCTGCTGCGTAAAACTATGCTGGATAAGTTGGCGGTTCATTCCGCTGTGGTGACCCCTGATTAATAAAGGGACTAAGCCGAAAAGAAAATGAATTAATTAATTAATTAAGTTTGGGGGTCAATAATTATTACAATAATTTTGGATCCTTTTTATTTTTCTTCTCTCTCTACATGTCAAAATGTACAGTACTATTCTAAAATGTTTGATATTTTGTCATTTTTGAAATGACATGAAAATGTATTGTAATCTGATAACCTGTTTTATTATATGTGGTTTTTGCCTCAAAACACAGCTCTAAATATGCATTCAGATGATCTTGATAATTATTACAATGGTGTATTTCGTTTTCTCATACACAAGATACACAAAATAAATAAATCTGTGACTCAACATCATTACAATACACACTAGTGCAAACAAAACACTCTTAACTCATATTTAACCCATTTTTTCAAACCTGTTTAGACCAAATAAATAAAGATAACTAACCTGGAGTTTTCCAGACCATTACATTCCCATAAAAGCTGACTCTCTGTCCTTTCTGTAAGGCACAGGCCACGAGGGCAGTCTGAAGATGGTGGGACTTCCAATTGTCAGCAACAAGAGGTGTTCCCAAAGCCACAATGGCATCCTGCCCATCACAGAGACCAAAATCTGTGCTGGAGGCAAGAGAGATCAGGGTGTTTGTGAGGTACGAGACACATCGGCGTCTCTCCAAAGTTTCAGTTTAGTTCCATAATTGTGGGTTTTATCAAAGGTGTGCTTTCTTCACTTAGAGGTAATTCGCCCATAAATGAAAATTCTGTCATCGCTAACCTGGTTGAGTTTATTTCTTCTGCTGAACACAAAGGAAGATATTTTTAAAATAAGCCTGTATCCATTGACTTCCATAGTATTTGTTTTCCTACTATGAAAATCAATGGCTACCGGTCTCCAGCATTAATCAAAATATCTGCTTTTGTGTTCAAGGTTTTAGGGTGAGTAAATGGTGAGTAAATTTTCATTTTTGGGTGAACTATTCCTTTAGGTATTAGTTTTGTGGACATTTACTTCATTACAATTATAGATCAATAATAGATTATTTGTACTTTTACTCAAAAACATTTCTGAAGAAGAAACTGTATTTTAACTTCTACTACTTTACTACTTATTAACTAAAATAGTACCAGATACATTTTTACTTTATTTCCTTCCATTAAATATGGTAAACACACAATCAGATTTTTGTACTTAACATGCAAGAATCAATCATGTGTGGGGGTTTTTACACCAAGAGATTTACAGTTTATAGTTGTGTGTTATTTGTTTTACTCTGTAAACTACTTTTGGCATTTCTTGCAAATTTACAATAAAAAATGTTGTAATTTAGAACTTTATTTTGCATAAAATAACAAAAAGCTGCAATGTTTATATTAAATTTTTTCTTCAGAATAGCTAGGAAATCAGTATTTGGTGGAATAATCTTGATTTTCAATTAGAACAAGTGAAAACATCTGCTATTGTGACCAACTGACATTTGCTGTGGGTAAAAAAACTCAATGACAATATTTCTACTTGAAATTTGGTTAAAAAAAAAATACTTTCCATAGCCATATGTCCATTATCTGTTTATAATATCTCTGTTTGAGTGCAAATAAAATCCAGTAATAAAATTATTTACAGATAACAATTAACATTTGGCAATAAAACATTATAATATCTGGCAAATTACTTTGACAAATAATTAAAATGTGTCTTAGAGTATAATTCATTATGACTACTTTTATGTTTTACTATTAAGTAGTTATTTAAGCTATAGTTTTTTACTTTTACTCAAGTATATTTTGAGTCACATACTTGCACTTTTAATTGAGTAAATGTTTGAGTAGCATTTTCTTTTCACTTGATTTTTATTCTGATTGTATCACCTCTCGCAGAAAGACTACGGTGGCCCATTGGTGTGCCAGGAACGAGAGAGCAAAGTGATAGTTGGTGTCAGCATCAACGGCCGCGGTTGTGCCGTAGCCAGACGTCCTGCCGTCTTCGTCAACGTGGCCTTCTACTCTGAGTGGATCCGAAAGGTCTTCAAGTACTATTCAGACATGGAAATAAGTTACTAGACCTTCATATGTGGCGAATAAGACTAATTCGTTTAGCATCTACATAGTGAAGGATGATTAGCATTCAAACAACTTGGAGGCTAAAGTTTGCTTTGGTGTTTAGATGTTGCATTAAAACCACTGGTACAGAAAAGGTGCAAGACATATCTAATGTTTTTGTGAACAATCAGGCGTGATGGAACAAATGGAGGAAATGACAACATCTGAACTCTTTTTAGGAGATTGTTGTGGCTGGTGAGAAATCAAGAACAGATGATGAACGAACTGTGGCGTTCATCCATGTGAGAGCAGATGTTGTTCTTAATGTCATTCCCTGGAATTACTTGAAGACGACATTTTCGGCTTTTGATTTTGCAGTTTGCTGAATTTTACAGCATATGTCATTTTAAAAGGTTGCAACTTTTAAGGACGAGGTTCAGTATCACTGTTTCCAAAACACTTTTTTAGCATCGGTTACTTCAGAAATCAGACTGGAAACTGCAATCTGCGCTGCGGTTGGTATATAAGCGCCTGTCTGGTGCGTTATCAGACACTTCCAGAAGTTTTCGGTGATGGTCTAATGTTTTGCACCTTGCCTTACTCCAGTTTGGAGCGTTTTTGTGGCTCCTTTGGGGCTGTTTTTTTTTTTTGTACTGCACTCTAAAGAGTGTGCTAAAATGTCACTCTGTAGGTCTTATAGATCTGAAATTACAAACATCTGAAGGTCTTTACTTTCACATGGTGTCATTTTTTATATATATCTGTCGAAATTTTATATGCAGTATTTATTTATACCTTTTATAGATCGACCCGAGCCGTGGCATTTCATCCTCCAGTAGTGTTTATTGTGTTTAATCTGGCATGCAGATTTGAAACATAACATTTGTAAACAAAACACAACGGATGATATGTCTTTAAAGGAAAATATTGGGTCATAACAGAGCGCTTTGACTCAAAGACGACTCCCCGAAGGTTTAAAGCCACACATGAGGAGGGTCTTTTAAGAACAAGTTTAGCCATGAGTGCAAAGATACTTCATCAAACTGCAGTACTGAGTAGAGTAACGCGCAGGCAGGGTATTAGGGTTTTTAAAGTACAAGAATGTATTTTATTGTAAATGTTGTGTTCGCTATGTGTATACAGAAAAGTGCCTGTTTTTGTGGCGTTTTATTAATTTTCACATATTTTTTTGTAACTGTAATGTAATTCCTCTTTGCGCTGCTGTCCTCATCGTTCGTTTTATTGAGTATCTAGGCTGCTGTTACTTTTGACATTATTTTTATGACTGTTTTGTATTTTCAACTTTTAAAAAAGCACGTAAATATACCTGTGACATTTTGTTGTTTTATTTGTAAAGAATTAAATCCTTAAATACATTTTTGGCCATTTGTAGTATTTTTTACCACTTTATAATGTTGCCATTCCTTTTCACAACACTTAAAAGACGTTTAGGGACTGAAGACGCCAAGTGATGAAGAGTTTCAGGTGTAATTTTGTCCCATTCTTCCTGCAAATACAATCCCAACAATACAAGGTCTTCGTTGTCACATTTTGCGCTTCAAAATGCGCCACACATTCTCTATTGGAGACAGGTCGGGTCTGCAGGCAGGGCAGTCAAGTACCTGTATCTTTTTCCTCCGCAGCCAGGACTTTGTAATGTGTGCAGAATGTGGTTTTGCATTGTCTTGTTAAAATATGCATGGGCGTCCCTGGAAAAGAAGGCAGCATGTTGTGCTCCAAAATCTCTATGTACTTTTCAGCTTTAATGGTGCCATCACAGAAGTGCAAGTTACCTTTGCCAAGGGCACTGTCACAACCTCATACCATGACAGACCCTGGCTTTTAGACTTGTTGCTGGTAACGGTCTGGATGATAATTTTCTTCTTTGGTCCGGAGCACGTGGCATCCCAAAATACTGATTCATCTGACTACATTACACGTTTCTACTGTGTAATGGTCCATCCCAGATGCCTCCCAGCCCAGAGAAGTCGACAGTGCTTCTGGACACTGTTAACACAGGGCTTCCTTTTGACATAGTACAGGTTTAACTTGCATTTATGGATGTAACTACATATTGTGGTACTCGACAAAGGTTTGCCAAAGTAGTCCCTAGCCCATATGGTGATATTGCTTATAGATGAATGATGATTCTTGGTGCAGTACCGCCTGAGGGATCGGAAATCATGATAGTTTAGCTTAGGCTTGCGCCCTTGTCCTTTTACACACTGAAATTCCTCCAGATTTCTTGAATCTTTTAATTATGTTATGCACTGTTGAAATATCCAAATGTCTTTCCTTCCGTCTTTGTTTGAGGAACAGTGTTTTTTAACAATTCAATAATTTTCTCACGTATTTGTTGGCAAACTGGCAAACATCTGCCCATCTTTGCTCCTAAAGGACTAAACCTTTCTTGGATGCTGCTTTTGTACAAAATCATAATTATAATCACCTGTTGACATCACCTGTTTCATATCACATTATTTAACCAATTTACCTGATTACTAGCCCTAAATTGCTCCTGTCCCAACTTTTTTGGGAATGTGTTGCAGGTCTGAATGACAGGAAAGGATGTATATTTAGAAATGAAATGAAGTTGACGAGACAAAACATGAAATATTGTTATTATAACAGTGTTCATATTGTCTGCAATGAAATACAAGTCAAAGTAAATTTGGAAATCACTACTTTCTTTTTGTGTTTTCCATACTGTCCCAACATTTTCTGATTTGGGGTTGTAGTAAAACCAACACATATCAGTCACTCAGCATGTACTTAATAATGTTGAAGAGGTTTAATATGTATTAATTAGATTATAAACCATACCATTTCGTTATACAGTGCTTCTGAATGGTTCGCTGGAATCTTGTTGTATCACATGTTGTTAGGACATAGTGTTAGTTCAAACTGAAATGACATATAAAACATTTGCTAAATAATTTGAAATGTTGCATCTAAATTAAATTAACTATTAAACTGAACTGCACTGTAATAAAAGATAAGCTAAATTAAAAAAGCACATAAGATTGCTAAACCAGAACCAGGAAAAAAAAAATAGTTGATACTAAACACTGCTAATAAGTGGCTAATCATTAATATTAGCATTTTTACTCTCTCTGCGACACTGTGACCCACAGCCTAATGGTTTCCATTTGCTCTGGTCTGATGTTTCAATCCACTGAATGCATGTCAGTTTGCTTTCAGCAGGTTGTGTTCAAGCGACCCATAGCTGATGAATACAAACCCCTCTTACGGGTGATAGAGAAGAACGTGTGAGAAAAAAAAAAAAAAAGGTCATAGACCCAAACCAATAGTTTCCTGTTTCCTTCAGGGCCCTTAAATCAGCAGGGGTCAAAAGTCAGAGATCAAACTGTTGAAAAGTGAACTGAGTTTACAAAGCAGTAACTTCAATCAAACGGGAGCAGACGGACAGTATATGTTGAAGCAATCATGGCCGAGATTCTCTCATGAATAAGCAAGTTTGAGTTCCAGCTTCGTGATGGATTTTCACTGCCATGTGAGGTTAAACTAATACACCTGATTCAATTAATCCAGCGGCGGCTGATTATTGTTGAATCAGATTTGTTAGTACAAGCTGGAACAAATTACGCAGTCGCGGAGTCCCAGAGGACAACAGTTGAAAACCACTGGAACAGACACCAAATGTCTGATTTTCTGGAAGACTCCAATGTACAGTAAAACCACATTTCCACAGGACACCAATCATTCAGTCATTTTTCTGCTTGGGGGATATGTTAACTGCTTGTGTAATGGCTGGTTTAAATCTTTTATTTATTTTTGAGCTTTTTAGTCTTACATATTTTCTTTATAGATGTGCTTATGTGCTTGATCTTCATAACCCCAAAGTATACTTTGGTTTTTATGTGTACACTTATGTGTGCACACATGTGCTTTGAATATTTCACAAATTAACTTGTCCACAAGGAGGCAACACTGAGGCGTTTTTTTAATGAAATGAGAAGTTAGGCTGCTTTCGAAATTGCCTACTACTTGAGTATGTTCTACATTTAAATTTGAATTTACTAATGTTACACATCCTTTAGAAAAGTACGTACTATATAGTATGAATGTGAGTAGTATGAATGGAACTAGGGCATACTACATACACCATTTGTTATTATCACGTGACTTACCAGCGTCAGTTGCGTTGCTTCACTCCCATTCATTAATTCTCTCGGTGGCATCATGGGATATTGTAGCATCCATTGGATGTGCACTTTAGAATCTCGCTGGAAGTAGTAGGTCATCCAGGTACTTCTCGCATACTGTTTGTCAAATACTATGAATTCGGACATACTACTCAGCTCACATACTGTTTTAATGTACTATATAGTAAGGAAGTATGCAATTTTGGACGCAGCCTTAGTTTGTTGTTCTTGTTCCACCTCCTTCGTTTCTATGACAACTGTGAAACAGTAGTCTGGTTCAGTGTTGACACTTTGCAGATAAACAAGTATCGTTTAAATAATTTAAAGTGAACGTGAGAGTCTTTTTAGTTTTTAGCAATTTTCATCACCACAATAGTATGCACATACTCTACGCACACCATGTTTTGTACAGCGTGTACATGTGCTTTATTTTTTTCATCTATTATTTTGCCCATAAAGTGGAAACACTGAAACTGTGTTTTTTAGAGGTTTTTCACAAAATAAGTAATGTGAAAACAATCAAAGTGCATGTGCTAGCTGCACGCACAATAAAGCCCAAAGAATACTTACATTTTTGGATGTATAAAAGGGCTTATGTACAGTGTGCATAATTTTATCTATAAAATACTATATTGTATTTTACTGTACATGTGCCACCCGATTTTTTTAAACTAATAATTTCTATGTACTAACTATTATGTCCACTAAGTGGCAACACTGATCAAGGCTGTTGTTTTACCATTGGAAAGGAACACAAACAACAAACTACTGAAGATGTCAAAAACAATAAACACTGAAGAGCGCGTAATGATTAAAAGATAACCACAAATTTAGTTTTAACGAATTCAAAGACAGTTTAATCACTCATAACTGCTGTACACAATGGAAAAAGTTGAATCATTCATGCAAGCTATCGAACAGAGTACACTATGAGAGGCTGTGAATTCAACAGTGTAAAAAAATTATACTTTCGTCAAGTTGCATGCATACATTCTTACATATGGTTAAAAATCCAAATATAGCTACTTTAGGCTTAACGAAGTACACTTGTGTTATAAAGTTGGAAATAAACAGTAAGATCTTTAGATTCATTGCATTTATATTAGAAATAAGCCTGTTGGTTTGACCTCTGCATGTTTGTCAGTGTTGTCCAGACTCCCTGCTAGAGCTTGAAGCATTCTGGTTTGTGTCCAAGTGTTGATCTTGTTCACTCACCGTGTAGAAGTATGTGAGTCCAAGCCAAAGCTCACAGGAGAGATTTCTTACCAGAACAACCTAAGTTGACAGAGGTGGTCTAAGAGAGAGAAAGAAAGAGAGAATGAGAAAGAGAGAGAGATAGAGAGCAATATATTATAGTACTGTATTTAGTATGTAAGACATTACACTCACCAGCTACGTTATTAGGTACACTGTGCTAGTAACTTGCAAGAAGAACTGACGAAGATCCATGTTTTTATATTCATACCAAATCCTAACCCTCCACCTGAATGTTGCAACAGAAATCAATACTCACATCAGACCAGGAAACCTTTTCCAATCTAGGATTGTCCACTTTGGTGTGTGAATTGTAGCTTTAATTTGCTAGTGTCACTGGTGTTTTCTTCTGCTACTGTAGCTCATCTGCTTTAAGGTTTGATGTGTTGTGTGCTCAGAAATGCTTTTTCTGCATACCACGGTTGTAATAAGTTTGTCTTTCTTTCAGTTAACTTTCAATGTTTTCAAGATGTTTTCATACCATTCTCTGTACTACAAGACTAGCACGTCTGAGACCAACAGCCATGTTCATATTGTCACTTAAATGGCAATTACCCTTATTTTGATGTTCGATTTGCACTTCAGCAAATAAAGTCATATTTGTGTACCTAAATGAATGTACCTAATGAATGTACAAGTGTGTTTATGACTATACATATGAACAATAAAATAAAAAACACAAATCAAGCGTGAATGATGCATAATGAATTTAATATTTAAAAAAAATTCTAATTAATAACATTTGTTGCTACATTGCAGATTATTTTAATGAGCCTTATGTGTTCTTAATGAAAATGTATAGACAATTGTTTTCTGAGACTAAAAGAGCAAAACATAATGGATGAAAATACTTAACAAGGTCCAGATTTCCATTTGTAAAATGAAAGCATTCACTAACATTAACTTACAATGAGTATTACTTACATGTAATTATCTTAGTTAGTATTATTTAATAAAAAAACAAAAGTACATCTTTATTGTTAGTTCAAGTTATTTAACTATAGGCCTATATTATTAAATATTGTTTAACATTAACTAAGATTAATAAATGTTCTAGAAACATTTATCATTGTGAGTTTGTTAAAAAGTTACATAAAAATGTATTAAATTACATTCTAAAACGTATATATAAATATATATTTAATGTATTCTTAATATATTTTGTGCTATTTTTCATTTTTAAATAGTTAATATGAATTATTTAATTAATAATTCAAATTGATTGATTGATTGATTGCAGTGTGGGTTTCTTTAATGTTTCTCATCTTATCTTTAGTTTCTAATACATTCCCACTGATCTGACAAACCATTTTCAAGATGGTTAAGACAGACAGCCTTTACATTTCTAGTCTTTTTAATTAAAAAAAAATCTTTTACATAAACATACAATAAAAATATGAAGCATACACCTTTTCATTAGCATTGTTCATGAATCTAGAAAGAGATTTAATATTATCTAAAAGTAAATCACCTTCCACAGCAAGTGCTGCAATTTCTTTCCTTTGCCGCCCTCTACTGTCCACAACATCAATGTTCATAAAATGTTCTGCATTGGAATTCAAAACATTGAAAAATTTTGTCCAGTCAGGGTTTTATGATTCATCCACTGTGTGTTATTAGCCAATAGGATCCTTTCATCTGTGTTCAGTGGAACCAATCGGTAAGCTGATTGCTCGTTGCCATGGTGACATGTTGGCATCAAACTCTCTGTTTGATCTAATGAGCATGACCATGCTGCATTTGAGTTCAAATGAGCTAATGGAAAAGTATTTTTGTTTCAGGTGTAACTAGGCCAGGGTTTCTGGGAAACTGTAGGAATGCTTTAATTTCTCTGTCATCGATTACTGGCTGCTCATTGGACGGTTACGTGGGTCATCATGCACCATCCACTTTTCCATTGGCCACTCAAAGAAACAAAAATACATCATTCATAATACAGACAATGTGATTCTTTAATGAAAACTAGAAATTAGCATTTACCACAGTCATCGTGTTCAAACTTTCGCTCCCTCCTCATCCTCGCTCTACGATTAGAGAACCAAACCTTCAGATGAAACATAAAGATCAAGTTAAATATGTATTTGTTTTTCATTTGACTAAATAATAAACTTTTAAATTGCCTTGATAGTGTCTTGTGGAAGGTTTGTCTCCTCTGCGAGCTTTTCTCTGGTCAGCTGATCTGGATAAAGCCCACAGCTGAACTCTGATTGGCCAGAAATCAGAAGACATGTTATAATGTCTTTTTAACAACACCGAAGTGACTGTGAGAGACTGAAGTGGCTGAATCACCTTTCTCTAACCTCTCGCTCTGATCTGCTGTGAATGCGGTTCTGCTGCGGTGAGTGGTTCTTCGCAAGTTTGTGTTCATTTGTCGCTGAAAACTGCTCTGCACATGAAGTTGTTCTTGAGTGACAGGAAGTGAAGGAGAGAGGTAAGTACACATCTGAGAAATGTTATCAAAAACAACCGCCTGGGTGTACTTTATCCCGCTTACCACACGGCTATTTGCCACAAAACGGAAAAAAATATTTTGTTTATTCATTCTTTAATTAAACGCAAAGCTGACAGAAAATAAAAATGGCTGAGTGGAGCATACACTAACCTAGGCATTAAACATAAAAATATGAATGTGAACGTAATCAGTGACCGTCGGGATGATTTGAAGAGCCCAGATGAGTCAGTTTTATTAGTTTCAGTGGTTGTTATCTGGGAATAGCATACTTGGAATGTCACGACTGACCAATCAGAATCAAGTATTGCAGATAGCCATATAATAATACTGTATATTATCAGATGACATTTTAAAACAACACCCATATTAAATTATTAGAACACACACACCACCTCTCCAATAGTCTCCCTATAAAGCATTTGAATTTTGAATAAAAGAGATTACCTGTGTAATAGGGTTTTTCACTTGGATATGCAATGTCCACATCTAGATGGATCTTCTTAAGTATCCGGTTTATGGATGACACCTGCTGACATTGAATTCAAAAGCCATTCAAAAAGTGTTCCTAATCAATTAAGGGTAGGAACATGCAATATTCACTCTTATGTCATTCTGAAAACTACAGTAAGGATATATTTTCAAGATTGTTGCCAATTAAACCTTTTTAGTTACCATTGACATTTATTTTTCTTTTTTGTTCTTGTTTATCGTTGACTTTCATCATCTATACTGAGACATTTCATTTCCACAGAAGAAAGAAAGTCATACAAGTCTGGATGGTGAGAAAATGAAGACAAATGATATGTTTTTGGAGTAAACTATGCCTTGAATTTTAAACTATACAGAAATAAAAGTAATTGTAGCCTACACTGGGCACTTTATCTCCTCTGCAGACTCTCTGTGTTGCCAGTTTTTGCCGGATCTCCCAGGCGAACAGTGTGGGGTTTTGTCTCTTGTGCTGAACTATGATGGAGATGACTTCAGGGGTCAGCAGTCTGGGTCTGCTTCCTCCTACTGCTTTAGGACCAATGGCCCCTGTGCGCTGAAACCTGCCCAGGATCTTACTGACACAGCCGTTGGAGACCTGCCAGGGCACATGGTTACTCCAGGATAGATATTCCTAGGAATGCGTGGTAGAGGTGAGAACTTTACCTTCAGTATTCTGGAGATCTCACATGGTCTCATTCCCTCAGTTGCCAGCTCAATCATCAGTCTACGCTTGTAGACGGGCAGAGGACGGCCGTTCAGAAACACACCACCCAGCTGATTCACACTCCCTTCTCCTGATAAAAATACATATATAGAAACCTCAGTTTGAGAGGTTTGCACATTTATATATTGCATCCAGAATTAGCTGAACATCTTAAAAATAATAAGTGTTATGGTTTACTTAAATTTTGGTTGTGCATTGTTTTCTGTATCTTTGCAGCATTGAAAAAAATCAATCATCAATTGATTTTATGAGATTTGAGAGATTCTACTCAATCTCTTTATCAGTTAAATAAAATATTTAATATAAGTAAAGTTAATATAAGTAAAGTTAACATTTTATTATAAAAAAAGTTACAAAAAATGCCATAGAAAATGCTCTTTTTTGTTTCCCCAAGGAACCTTATATGTTATTAAATAACAATTTATTTGTTAGTATGAGAAACATTTTAATTATCTGAACAGTATTTTTCATTCAGGAACTTTTTGTGAAAGTTTCCATACATAGTTGAATAGATGAATAGAGTTGAATTCCATAAATAGTTTCCATGCGTGTTAACAATTCTTTATGCAACCACTGATGCCAGTAAATAACCTTTTTTTTAATGATAAGGTTTTTTAAACAACAGGCTATAAGTTTGACATCACTTTTATTTTATTCAGCAGATTTTTAAAAAGAGTTTCAACTCAATTTCTTCACCAGTACAAATGATTTAAAGTGGTAGATACGGTAAAATAAACAACAGGTTATACATTTGGCACCGCTTTCATTTTGCCTGATTTGATGAATTTTGAATGTTCCAATAAAAAATGAAAATCTGTATTTTATAGAAGTAATAAGTAAGGTGAAATCAATTATAATAACAAATTATATATTTTGCACCACTTTGATTTAGGCTAATTAAAGGGATAATTCAATCAAAATTGAAAATGATGTCATCAGTTACCCTCCACAGGTGTTTCTTCTGTTGAACAAGATATTTTGAAAGAATGTTGGAAACCAGTAGCCACTGACTTCTGCAATATTTCTTTTTTACTTACCATGGATGCCAACATTCTTCTAATGATCTTCTTTTGCGTTAAACATACAAAAAATCTCAAATAGGATTGGAACCACATGATAGACCGTAAATGGTGATTAAAATTTTACTTTATTTTTTAACTATATCTTTACATTTACAGCAATTAGAAACGGAAATGGAATTAACAAATGCCAACCTTCATTTCCAAGATCAGAGTTTGCTCCGCACATCTTGAAGGGCACTGGTAGCCTTTAAAAACATATCATCATAATGATAAACATTTTAATTAAATAAATATTCTTGTATTTAAACAAAAGAATAAAAAACGAATGAGTGAAAGTGAGGTCATTATCTTACGTCGGAGATGTTCTTCTTGAAGGAGATGCGTCGCTGCGCGTGGCCCACATTCACCGTCACCCGCGCGCACTTCTTATATATAACCCAGAGTCCTTATCAAGATGACGTAGTACTGTCCACATAGGTAAAGATGTAAATATAGACTTACCATCATGACTACATGCGATGCTCAGCTGAATGATGTCCGTGCGCTTTCCACCTCCCTAATATTAGTTATTTATTTGAAAATAACTTTTGAATTGACGCACCGTAGCAGTGGCTCTAGAAAAAACTTAGATAGATAATTCTGACAAATGCCTTTGCATTTAAAAATTGTGCATCTCATTAAGGTCTACACGAACAATCAATTAACTTTGAAAGTCGCACTACAATTTTCCTGTGTAATTCGCCCACTGTGTGCACATTGAGAGGATAATATAATGGTTTCCATAGGCTCCCTGAGCACACGAGGAACTCATTGTGTGAAGGTAATGGATTTTTTTTTTAATTTAGGCTAAGTTATAGATAATTTGTGTTCAAATAACAAGGCGTACATAATAAATGAGTTTTGAACGATCGACTTTTCCTAAACGAATAGCGCAACAAGTTTGAGCTTCATTTTCAGCGCCACACAGCTCTGCACAGGTCCTTACAGGTTGTGAATGAGCGGTATTCAGGCGCACATATGAAATCAGTCAGCTTCCAAAGAACATTTGAGAATATTAAACTCATTTATGAGTCCACGAGCACCGTGATTCTGAGAACTGGAGATTGGAAGCTGAGGCTGTCCGGCGGTCACGTGACTGGCGCATCTTTCATCCTTCCTCGCTACATGTTAATCAGATTTAGTTCTTTATAAGCAAACATTTGAAAACCTGCTCCAAAGACGACTGCCATATGGTAAAGTGCTTTTGATAAATCATAAATCCATCATGGTGCCCCTTTTATTACATTTTCTTTCAAGCATGAACAAATAGAGTCCGAGGGGCAAATGTGAACCAATTGTGGTTTTATTTATAAAAAATAGCGAGCTGAAAACCCTCCCAGATGTCCCTTGTCTGGCCAGCAGATAAAATGCGTTGTAAACGTTTCAAAGGAAATATTTGGAGAGCAAATATTAGCGAGAGAGTATCCACACAAGCCTCATCCTTGGTCCTGCTCAATGACTAATTGGGCATCATTAGGTAAATCCACAAAGATCGAAGATTGTGGAAATAAGGTTGGATTTTAAAATGCCATATGGTGCAAATTACATATTAACCACCCCTTACAGCATAGTAATATCTGCAGGACTGGACGCTCCGCATATAAACCCGACGACCGCTTTGAACGCCATCGTCACCTTGCCAACGGGATGAAGAGACGAATAGCATATGTATTTATCAGTTTAAAGCACTTTAAGTTGTTTTTGCTCATTTATTTAAACGAAATGAGCAAATGAAATGAGGAAATGCTTCAAAAATGAGGTAATAAATGACGCATCTGTGCGCAAATCTTTCGGGCACTTTGGGAATGTTTAAAATGTAACCTTCGTTTATAATCAATTTTGATATATGCAGGGATCGTGTGGCATCGGAAATCCAAAAAAGCCACTTAAACGATCAATCCTTGCGTTCTGAACTCAGACTCACGCCACTTCAACTCTTATTTTGCTCCTGCGTAAATGTGCACACGGAGCTCTCCAAACGCGCACACGTGTGTATGCACAAATCAGATATCCTTTACAAAATTTGGATGCATCTTCACATCAGAGGACAGCTGTAGTGTGAAATATTTTTATGTCATTCATTTTTATGGTAATTTAAACCTTTCTTTTGTGGATTTCATTTGCTCACGAGTTGAATAAAGTTCATGAGCGACTTGGAAAATAAAACAGTGCACTTACGTGCCCATGTAAAATGCATCTAAAGATCTAATCTTCTTTTCACCCCAAATTTGAATCAGACGTAATTGTCCGAAAAGCTAGTTATACCACATCACATAATCACATATAGCTAGGATATTACTTTATCGTATAGACTTTTAGAGGTTACTTTTGTATTCAGCATTTCTAGAATATAGGCCTACATCTGCAGTTATTCATCTGGGAACAGTGGGATAGAAATATAGGCCTAGATTTAATTTCTTACACAGTATACCTCAAATGTCAATAGCATAGCAGTGATGTTATTAACGCATTTTTTCAGGCTTATGTGAGGGAAAGCATGTGTTGAGTTTATAATGCCTGATCCGATTATTTTTATTCGGCTATTTTTAATCTACATTCAATAACTAATGTTATTGCCTTCTAACATAAAGAAAAGCGGACTAATTAAAAAAAAAAAATCATGTTAATTGAATAATACACCCAATAGATGAATTATACACTGTAAACAGCTTAAAAAATTTAAGTGGATTGAACATAAAACAATTAAGTTGTCCCCCCAAAAATCTCAAGGATTGGGTTGTTTCAGCTCATTCAAAATAAGTAGTTTGAAGTGTTTTGAGTAGCAAAATCTTCTTTTTTGGAGCGTAGGCTATAGGCTAGTATAGTTATAGACGTGAGTAAATATTCAGTTCATATGAATTGATTTGTATTAGGTAAAAATTAAACACTGTAAACATCAACGTCATTTCACTGGGCGGCAGCTTGCTATTTTTAAATTTTTTATGTTACGTATGTGTTCCAGCAGAATTGTTGTTCTAATGCATTTAACAGCTGTTTTTAACGTAGGTTCAGTCTACTTAATATAAAAAAACCCGATGTCAATCAAGTGTCACACATATGCTTCAATCGAAGATTAGAGAAGCGCAATGTTGGCAATATTTAATATTTGTCAAATGGCGTCATCTAGTGGTCATTATAAGCACTTCGTGGCGTGAATTGAATTACATGTAAATAATCAAGTCTTATTCATTTTTGATTTTGTGCACAAAGACAACAAAGAAAACAAACAAACAAACAAACAAAGTTTACTAAAACAACATGAAGTTAAGATAAATACAGGGCATAATAAACAGAAAAAAATGTATATTGAGAAAATATAACAAACATATTCTGGACTTAAATTCGTTCCAATATTTCAGAATGTATTAATTTATTTTTACCTTGTTTTGGTGCATCTATACTGTTATTTTAATATTGTACACATGCTTATTTGCACTAAATAAATACATGCATACATACATACATATATAAAAAATAAAAAGTTGAAATAAATGCAGAAACTAATAACCAGACTATAAATATGTTTTTAATTTCGCATTTTTTTTTTTTTATCAAGCTATTAATTCACTTATTTGTTTTCCTATAATTTGTTTATTTAATTTCTAATGTTCTAGAAGTTTGAGCCCACGTAACTAGATCTCCAGTAGTACATCCATGCTTACTGTATGGTTATAAGCGAACAAAAAATATAAAGCAAACCAACTAAATTCAACACCAAACTGTTGTGCTTGTGTTGTGAATATGTGCACAAGCTTTTTTAAAATCTGTGCTGACGTGTCGCACCTCCCCACTCACCGGATGTCATCACTCTCGCTCCGACGTCACAGCCAGATCGCCCCATTCAGCGTGCGCGGGTGACGCTCTGACCGAGGAAGTGCAACATTTCGACGTGTACATTCACGCGCTGTGCTTCCGGTTAAGCAAAGCGTGATCAATCGTGCTCAGTCTCTCTTCCCTTCCTCAGCTCTCAGTAGAGGCGTCTCGTAGGACTCTCCCGGCTCCTTTACCTCTCTGTCTCTCTCTTCCCTCCCTAACGGAATACTCATCCATCCCGGCGGCCATGGCATCTGCGGTACCGGCACAAGTTCAGTCCAGCCAAGCGTCAGCCCCGCAGCTGCAGAGGGGAATAGTGAAGATGGTAGGAGAACACACGGGGCACAAGTGCTGGTCTGGGGGCTCGCTAACTCACTGCTGCTCCGTGATCACAGGGTCTCCAAAAGTTCATTTCTTTCGTGCCAGGCTTGCATCATTCTGCATAATAGTTTTGCTGTAGTTCTCTTGAGTTTTGGCGAGTCTTTGAGCTGTTGCCATGAATTGAGTGCAGAGATTGAGAGAATTTGAGCGGTCTTCAGCTGTGATCCAGATGGACATCTTATGCGACGTTATATATAGTTTCCTTAAACATTTTATGTTTTTTTAGTGTCTTGTAAATGAGGCCAAAGTTTAGCATATACTTGACTTGTACTTTAGCATGTATTTTGCAGCCACAACTTAATATTTGCAAAGACGCTCCGATTTATTAGCAAACTCTGGTAGTATGTTAAACAGCTGTCTTCTATAAAAGCAGAGCTTTTAAAACCATTCCAACGTAGGTGCTTAATTTATGTACACTTTGAAAATATTTTGAAAATGTTTGCGTGATTTCGGTTCAGGCTAGTGACTCGAACAGAATCGGTTCACCAAAAGATTTGTTCACGGAATAGATCGACTCCAGTAGGTGGCGCTACGTGAGCGTTTTGTGGGTTAAAAGAGAGTCTACTGAATCGTTCACTCGTTCAACCGATTTGATGAACGTTTCCTACATGAAAATGGAGCGAGTCATTTTGTCATGCTTGACTAAGGACCTGTGTTGACATACAGAGAATCATGAATTTAACGTTAGATGAGAAAAATAAATTTTTACAGTAGTTAAAAACCAACGAATCACAAGATTCTTTCCAAAATTTCATAATAATTTGGAGTGAGTACATGCACTGTACTTCTACTGTACAAACGTTACTTTTAAACGCTTTGAATGAAAATCTGAATTTCTTAAAAACTGAATCGCTTAAAAGATCATTACAAAACAGCTTATCATTCATGAATCAAATCGTCATTGTTATAATCTTTAATCACCTACATGAATAATGTGTTGCTATACTTTTATTTGACCTTAAGTTCAAAGTTCAGATTTGTCAATCTGTCAGTCTCACGTGTGTGTTCATGCGTTCGAGGAACCCCTTCAGTGCCAAGACTCGGCTCAGTTTCTGCGTTGTTGTAGACTCAGTGAACCGCTTCATCAGGCCCCCATAACCAGGCAAGCCTCCACAGTTTTGGACTGTTTACTTTATCTGCTCTGGTGCAGATACGAGAAACTGACACGTAGTTCTTTAGCAAAGCATGATTTGTCCTTAAAGAAACTCATGACAGACAATAACGTGAGGTTGTAGAGAAGTAAACAAAATAAAAAACAAACTGGCATGGTCTTTAAGTCTAATTAAAAAAATTATTAATAGTTTAGAAATGTTTTCAGTTGTTCTTATAACCTCTCTTTGATAATACTGTGGCATTATATCCTGTTATATTATTAAGTTTGTGTGTATACATATACATATTACACACGCTAACTTATTATTATTATTATTATTATTATTATTATTTTTATTATTATCTAGAAAACAAAAGATAACTTATGAATTAATGGTTTTCAGTGAAATAATTATAATATTCTCAAATGTAGCTGTTCACTTTAAAAAATACTAGAATATAAGTTCACAATTAAAAATGTATAAAAAATTATTTACAGTTTACTTAGAATATTAAGCCTCAACAATTTTTTATGTCTATTGTAAAACTAATATGTCTGTAATTATCTGATGTGGATTGATTTTTAGTACAAATAATTATCCAGTTAATTTCATCTCATCAGCTGAACAACATGAGTAAATAAAATCAGTTCCAGGGTGCAAATGTAACACCTTAATGAAACAAAAAAGTTAGATGAAATGATTACCTAATAACTTAATATTGCTCTGTCAATGTCTTAAATAGCTTTGATCCTTTTAACACATTGTTTAAAATCAGCAAACTACTTCAACTTAACTCAAAGACTACTTCAAACTACTTCAACTCAACTCAACTCAAAGAGTGGTGGATTTTGGAAGTTTCAGTGTATTTTCCGACCCAGACTGTGGTGACGGAGGCCAGCGTATCCTTCTATACACTCAGCAATTAGGTTGGAGCTTTGATTTCAGAGCCTTTCTGAATAAAAAGAAAAGAAAAGAACTCTTCCCTGTTTGGCTTCAACTTCCTCATTTTATTAAATGTTTAATAAGTGAACATGAAGCCCAGAAGAACATGTTACATAATCATCCCTGATAATGATCAGTGTTTGTGTCATGTGGCTTTGCGATTGAATTGGTAGGAGCAGAAATAAGCACTTAGGGCCAAAAAAACTGACACCGAATCATTATTGTCATTGTCATTCAGTGCACAGATGTGTCTCAAGTTTGGAGGAACAACATCTGATTGGATTAGCCAAATGCTAATGTGCATACACACCTCATCTAAGGCCAGGGTCTGCCCTCTAGTTGTATTTATTTAGGTGCTTTTGAAGCGTCATGCTGTGATTAACACAGAAGGGATTGTTTTCCTGATGTTATCTTTGGTGTTTCGGTTGTTCAACTGTTGGCCAAACACAAACAAACATGTCCTAAAGGAATTGTGGCCTCAATTGGGGTGTTTATTAGTTGTTTGACTTGCTGATTGAATGTTTGTATTATGCGCCACCAATGCTATACAGTTGCAGCTCTCCTCTCATCATTACTGACATAAGTGGAATGATGGAGAGTGTTTACGAAATGTTATGCAAGCACTCACATTGACTTGAAATCAAATCAATATTCCAACTGGAGGGATCAGATTGTTTATGCTTTCAGGATGACAGAAGTTTTTAAAACTAGACGATCCTACAATGCGTTCTTTTGTCAAAATTCTCTATCGGTGAATCATGTTTTTATTAAATTGTGTTGGTTTTATTTCTGAGAACTTTTTTTTATATTCAGTTATATCTTTTGAAGAGATACTTTTAGAGTTTTTGACAAAGCAAGAGAACTAATTTGTGACTTGTGTAAGTATATATAAATGTTTTGACTGTACAAGATGGATTTTAATAGAATGTATATTTTCAAATGATGTTAGAGAATACTGTATTCAGAAAAAATGTTAAGGTTAAAAGTCTCCTAAAGGAAAAATATCTTATATGACCTTTTGTCAGTATTGTTGCTTTCTGTGTGTTTTTATTGTAATGCATGCATGTTTATAAATAAACCGTTATGATTTTATATTATGGAATGAATATTTATGTTGCCGTGAATAGTCAATGCTGTTGATAAGGTATTAAATTATGAGTGAATTAACAAATAAAGTTTTTGATAAGTATACATTGACAAATAAAAGCATTATATAATTTTAACTTTTATTGAATTTTTATATTGTTTTCTCATCTTGAAAATATTTGGCATGGCATAAACGCAAACAGGCAAACTGACAATGTTTTTTTGTTGTTGTTGTTTTTTTTCCTGGTAGGTGTTGTCTGGTTGTGCTGTCATTGTCCGAGGTCAGCCACGAGGTGGACCTCCTCCAGAGCGACAGATCAACCTGAGTAACATCAGAGCCGGAGCTCTCGCCCGTCGCGCAATTCAGGGTCAGCCAGACACCAAGGACACACCAGATGAGGTACATGTCAAACCTGCTTTGTCTGTTCATTGATTTATTTTATTTTATTAAAACGTGTTGTTTCATAAAATATTTTCTTGTTTTATTTTGCTTGCATTTTGGATGTTTTTTTGGGGGGGAACATTTAATTTAATAACACCAAAATGTTTTTTTTGTTTGTTTTTTTTACTTCCAGTATGCTCATTTTGTAACTGTTTCATAAAGAAACTTTTCTTTTATTTGTGAATTCAAAGAAAGCTGAATTTCAAACTTTCTTGGACATGTCACTCACTCTGCAAAAAATAAACAAATGCGTCTTGGTAGTCCAGTTTATGATATAGTTAAATTTAAATTTAAAATCATTTATTATTTACTCACTCTCCAGTAGTTTCATGCTCTTGATAACTTTGTTCAACTTCAGAACACAAATTAAGATATTTTAGATGAAATCCGTGATCGTTAATGAGAGAGCCCTTTCATCTAAAATATCTTAATAAAATGCCTCTTTCCTGAGTATCAGTGAGTATGATCCCAAATATGTTATTGATTTTGTAAACGGGTTTACACGAAGCTCATATTAAGTGACTTGTGTAGTGACTTGTTGTTAAGTTGAGTTATAACGTCTTTTTTTTTTCTTTCTTTTTATTAATTTGCCAATGTACATTTTTCAAAATCACATTACTTTGTGACCAGTTAAAGAAAGTACATTTAGTATAGTATGAGTGTAATGGGATGGTCTGTATGTGACCATGCTGTCATTATCATGTGACCTAACAGCTACACTGCTTTTCACAATTCCTCTCTAATGACCTCATTGGATAGTGTCAATAGTAAGTTTGATAGTAAAGTACGTGCACTTAAGTGTCTTACCGGAAGTAGCAGGCTATCTTGGTACTTTTTGCATACTTTTAAAAAAAAATTTCTGGCCATACTGTTAATGTTTACTGTTACTGTTAATGTTCTGTTAATTCAGACAATTTTTCTTACCTACATTTTTACTGGCCTTCTATAGTACATGGTAGGTTTTAATGACTATTTTAGTGTCATATTTGACCATGACTGTCCTAAACAAGGCAAAGTTTTGTCAATATTGCACACACCTAAGTTGTAGCAACTAAGGTAAAAACCTTTCTGGGTAATTTGGGGATAATTTAAGGCTTAGTCAGATTTTTTAAATAGTAGTAGATAGTTCACCCAAAAATGTAAATTCTGTCTTTTACTCTCCCTTTGCTTGTTTCAGACCTTCATGAGTTTATTTCTTCTGTTAAACACAAAAGAAGATATTTTGAATAAAGCTGTAAACCTGTAACCATTGATTTCTATAGAGGGCAATGTCAAATACTGTGGAAATTGATGGTTACAGGTTTTCAGCTTTCTTCAAAATATCTTCTTTTGTGTTTAACAGAATAAATAAACCACTTGAGGGTGAGGGAATAGTGAGTAAATTTGTATTTTTTTGGAGGTGAACTATCCCTTTAAGAATGTGTATAGTAAATGTTTATACAAATGTTTTTAAGGAATTATTATTATTTTTTTGTATTCAGCCAAGATACACAGAATTGATCGAAAGTAAACTATAGACATGTGCAACTACAAAACATTATTTCAAATATATGGATTTTTCTATGTATCAAACAATTCTGGTATCCGGGGGAATTATCAGTTTCCACCAATATATTAAGAAGCACAATTGCTTTTTTAGCATTGATAATAATTTGTTTTTGAATACCATATCAGCATATTATAATTATTTCTGAATGATCACGTGACACCTGTAGTGATGTTTAAAATTCAGCCACAACGTTACAGTAATAAATGATAGTTTGGTATATAACAAAATCGAATACAATGTTACTGTTTTTACTATATTTTTAGTCACATAAATGTCTAATTGCGGACAATACGACACCTCTTTGAAAACATTAAAATAAATCTCACTGACCAACCCTTGAACAAAAAGCAGTTTTGCGCAGATGAGTGTATTTCTATACTCATTTTAAATACTTTTTATATTTGTGACTTAGAATTTTCTTTATGCATCAATAAATTCACTCTAATGCATTGCAATATATTTCAATTCAAGGTGATTTATGCACTTTTCAGTATAATTTTACTTCCCACAAAAGTGAATAGGAGCTGTTTTTAGTGTCTAATGCACATCCTCCAATGCTGAATCGCTTTAAATAGCCTTTGTGTGTGTGTTTCTTGGCAGCCATGGGCTTTCCAGGCACGAGAGTTTATGCGCAAGAAGGTAATCGGCAAAGAAGTCTGCTTCACTGTGGAGAATAAGACTCCTCAAGGCAGAGAATACGGCATGGTGTACCTGGGAAAAGGTGAGCGATGAGTGCTACCCCTGCATTCTGGTGTTTTACCAAATATCCAAGAGCATTTATATTTGTTCTGACGTGTTTACTGTGGAGTTGTTATTGTAACATGTCTCATCTGGGTTCAATCTCTCCAAAGACACATCAGGAGAAAATATCGCGGAGTCCCTGGTGGCTGAGGGTCTTGCTATGGTTCGCAGAGAAGGCATCAGAGGAAACAAGTAAGAAACCTATATACTTTTTTTTTTTTTTTTTTTCTTCTTCCCTGAATTGGTGTCACTATGGTTCTTACACTTACTGTCAAATCCCTCACAATGCAGCCTGTGTTTTCCCCTTCAGCTGAGGTCATTTGTGGTCACAGTGGATTTATTTTAATAAAATAAATAAACGCAATTTGAAAATAGACGTGACCAGGTTATACATATATAAGATGTAGAACACTCTCATATATATTTAAAGATGATGAGATACAGATTTGGGACTTGGAAAGGAATATTTTGACAATCAAACATAGTTTAATGCGGTGTACCCGTTTAAATGATATTAGAGAATGTTCTTATTCAGGAATTATTTTAAGCTAAATGTTTAAAAAGCTAACTTTTTGAAGAATTGTTTTATTTATCACTCACTAAATTGAAAGATCTTGTATGACTTTTTACCGGTGTTATTGTTATCTGTTTTTTTTTTTATTTTTTTATCTGTTTGTTAAGAAACGTTACGGTTGTATATTGTTGAATATAAATTATTAAATGTAAATTGTGAATATTTATTACCAAGATTGCCATGAATATAGCCAATGCTGTTGATATGGCATTAATAAATGTTAATAAAAAAAATAGAATTACACACATTCATATTTATTGAGAGAGGAAGAGAAACCAATTTGTAAGAATATTTTGACAAAGCATCGTTTAATAAGATGTATATTTTAAAATGATATAAGAGAACGTTTTTATTCAGGATCTATTTTAAGGGAAATATTTAAAAAGGTGTTTTCTGGAGGAATTTTTCAATATTTATCAGTGATCTTATTTGGAATTGACTTTAATCAGTGTTGTGTTTATCTGTATGTTTTTGTACACTGAAAAACATTATTCATTGGATTTACTAATTTTTTTTAAGTGGTTGCAAACTATTTATATTGGCTGAATCTAAGCAAACAAATGAAGTTGAACATTACTAAATTTAATTTGTTTAAATTCAGCTGATATAAATTGTTTACAAACACCTTACCTTATATTTAGTAAACCCAATCAATCATTTTTTTTGTGTATATTCCATTTTTAAGAAACAGTTATGATTGTAAATTGAATATTTATAACCAATAAATCTAGCCAATGCTGTTGATGTGGCATTAAAAAATAAATAAGTAAATAAAAAAACGCACGATCTATCCTGCAGAGGGCAGTGTTGGTCCTTATTGAAGTTAAAGACATTATCAGACGTTAATTGCTTCAGATTTTTCACCATTTGATCTCTCACTCCCTCTTCTGGTCATATTTGCTCATGACGCGTCCCATCCATCCGCCCCTTTTTTCCCCACTGGCTAGCAGTGGTGTAATATTGTCCTAAGCTTTTGGGACTTAATGATGCGTACGCGGGGCAGCTCTGTGAAATGGCCCTGAACAATTGCCAGTGGAATCGGTTTGCTTTAGGCTCATTTTCCCCGCAGGAGGCGGTGGTGTGAGCCCCGCTGGTCTCTCCGCATCCCCAGAACTGCCTTCTCATTAGCCAGGCATGCTGTGGCCCATCACAGCCCACTGCATCGGCTATCATAATCTCCAAAGGAAGTCATGTTTTAAACCTGGGCCCCGATCTGCCCACCAGCTCTCAATTAGGCACCGGCGGGCTGGGAAAGATGCCCAACTCCCTCTCTCTTTTGAAAAGATGAAGGAAAAATAAAACTTTACAAGACAAAGACGACTCGAGATGGCTGCTGAGATTTGGCAGCCCCTTATTTCCCAATAGTTAAAATTGATGAAGGGCTTAGATAATTGGAGGTCTGGGCTTGTCATTTAGTAGGCAGAGGCCACTTTTCTTTGACATTTACTCTACTAGCTTTTTCTGTTATTACACAAGTAAGTTTTTTTTAACGAAAATGGGGTTTTGTCCTTTATTTATATATATATATATATATATATATATATCACACACACTACATGCTATTATTAATAAAATGGACTCCAAAAAATTGACATTATGTATTTATTATATAATAAATAAATATTTATTTGTTTGGTCAAATTAAATTCACTGCAGATTAAAATTTAAATTGTTAAAATAGTAGGATTAAGTGTTTTTTTTCTATCGTCTCCTATTGAATTATGAAGCTGTTATTATGTAATATGTTTTTTCTATTGATCTTGCCATGAAATTGCCATAAGGTGCTGATGTGGCAATTAAAAAATAAAAAAACAGCAACAAAAGCTTCATATAGTGAGATAGCAGATGCTGAACATTTTACGTATGTTTAGTGAATGAAATGGCACCATTAATTCACACAGACACACACAGAAGTATGCTGTTGTTTATTATGCACAGACTCTAGTCCATATTGGTATTTGATTAAGTGTGCAGAGCTATAATTGACGTATTTCAAAATGTGACAAATTCCATGATGATCTGCTGTAATGATTATACAATTTTGCAGTGTTTTCTGCATGACAAGAAGTCATAGAAATCACTAAAAGTTTCAGACCACATCAAAATGATCAGGCTTTAAGTTGTTGTAATCAGTCAAAACAAAGCTAAAATTAAAGCAGAGCTAGGATGACCTTTAACTTACTAGATAAGGAACAATTCAGTACTTTGTTCAGTTGTTTGGGGCTTTAGATTTGCAAAACATTTAGAGCTTTGTTTTCAAGAGCTAAGAAAGTAAACCGTCAAATTGCCACAATTTCTAGCTGCAATTAATATCAAATTTAAATCGATAGCTAATTGTTCATTCAAAAGGTCTCCACATATGCACAGACAGAGACAGATAATATTTAATATGTAATACAGTCAAGCTTGAAATTATTCATACCCCTAATGCGATATACATGCGATATATTGCACCAAAATATATTGTGATAAACGATATTATTGTCATTTTAAGACCATTTTACGTCACTCATTATATAATGCCAGAATGACAATATAGTATCACAATGCAAGTACACTCTTCCAAAGAACACAAAATGTTTTATTCTTAAGAATATTTAATTTACTTTTAGTCATTTTAATAATTAGGCATTGAATCAGACTGTGAAAACGCATGTCCCAAATAAATAATAATAAATGTTAACAAAAAAGTGCAAGGTAAAAAAGTAACAGAGACAATAGATGAGATGAATAGATGAAATTCTTTCCCACAGCTGCAGAAATGATGGCATTAGTTGTCCATGTCCTGGTTTTTCAATGACCAGGACATAAAATGTAAAAAAAAAAAAACTATAGAGAAAAAAACAATTACATATTCCGCAGCAGTACCACTGATATGCATCTAAAAAATCACTTTGAATCTTGTCTCTTCGTCTAGTTTCAATAAAACACTGAAGATTAAATCATCGTCATATGCGTTGTATTTTAATATACAATCTCTGCCATCAAAGCTCCCATAATTCAGAGGAGCTGATACATCGCCGACAGACACACTGGTCAAACAAGGACTTTCACCACTCATATTTTATCCCCCTCTTTCAGTCTGTCTCACCTCTTTTAATTGGTTCATTATTAAGTCCAGCGCCACTTAAACTGATAGAGCCTTGTTAAAAAAAAAATCTGACGAGTGTGTGCCGTGGTCAGACTGGCTAATTCCCCTTAAAGATAACGATGGCTTTTAAAACAACAGAGGATTTAATTGAAACGTGTTGGCTTTTGATAATGAACAAACTCATTTGAAGAGCTTATCAAGGCATGTGAAAGGGGGCGGTTTTCAGAGAGACACCTCTACGTCTGCCACGCGGTGCGTTTCAAATCCAAAGGAAAGATTTAGTTTTATTTTTAGCTCTCTGAACTCTTGTGGTAAGCTCTGTGACTTGTAATTTGATATTTGCTTGATTTTGTGTTATGTTTCAGTCCCGAGCAGGTCAGACTGTGTGATTTGGAGGATCAAGCCAAGTCTTCTAAAAAGGGCCTGTGGTCTGAGGGTGGAGGCTCACACACCATTCGAGATCTCAAGTACACCATCGAGAACCCTCGCAACTTCGTGGACTCCCTCCATCAGAAACCAGTCAACGGTATGATGCGCTACACTGTTTGATTGCATATTGTGCTCTTGTTCTCAACTGCTAGAGTAATCATTCCTATTGTTCGAGATCAAGTTTAGTGACGCATGTGATGTTTTAAACTCTTTCCCTGCCAGCTTCTTTTTTGACAGCCACAGCCAGCATTTTTCATGGTATTCACTTAAATTTGACAGCCCTCGCAGCAATAGATCACCATATTATATATCAAAATAAAGAACCAAGCCTTTCTCTGCTTTTTTAAAGCTTTTTATTTTAAGTTCATGATTTATTACCACTAGAATGCAGGTTACATCAAAAAAGCAACATTTTTGACCAAAAAACAAAACATGAAATTGAAACATGAAGCTATATAGTACATTCTTTAAGCTATATATTGCATAATACTCATTTTTGCACTTTAATTTAATCTACAGAGCTGATTAGAAAGTCACTTCAAAAGGTTTTACTGTTTCATGTAGAGAAAAGTTAGTCATTTTACAAACTCATGTCTTCATGACAATCCGTCAACATAAAAGTCTGGTTTTATTTTTATTTAAGAAATGCAAAAAATATATGGAAAAAAGCATTTACCACTGTATTTCATTATTTATATTTGTAAAAAAAAAAAAAAAAGTTTTAATTCTTGTAATAATTTTTGTATAAACAGATTTTTGCTAGACAAAATATAGAAGACTGTCAGCCTTACAAGCTTTTTAAAAATAATTAGGTAAACTGCATGAGTTTTGGTGCAGTTTTTTCATAGTTCAGTTTTTCATGGTTCAGTCTTTCATAGTCCAATAGGAAACACTGAATCAAATCTTACAGCGCATCAAATTAAATCAAAATCAAAAATCTAATTGAGTTTAATTTGAGTAGTTTTCTTAAGGTTGTTACAAAAACTATATTTGCTGCATTACATTTTTTAAATAAGATATTTTAAAATAATTTACAATATTGCTTCTTTTAAAGGTTGAAGGTAGTCTGTCATTCAATTCAATGAGTCCACTTGTTTAATTGGATGAATCAGCATTTTTGAGCAAATCACTTGAACCAAACAATTCAGTAACAAATGCATTTGAACTATAGCTGTTTGCTGTCTATTAGTTTAACAAAATAGGTAATGCAGCCATTTTACTGACGCTCCAGGTTAATTTCAAAAGGTCATTTACTCTTTGGTCTCTACCACAGACCTCAGTGTTTATATCCAAACTATTATCTCAATACTTATAATGGGAGTGTTTGTGTCACAGAAATTGATGTGTGTTTGAAAAGTGCTGTTTAATGGACATATTTAAGTCAACTAGAAATAAGATTGCATGGCTGTTTGAATCATGATTTTAAGGATTAATAATTGCACTGCTATATTTGGTGTCCAAAAAGAATCGCGCGCGCGCGCGCACACACGCACGCACGCACGCACGCACGCACGCACGCACGCACGCACGCACGCACGCACGCACGCACGCACGCACGCACGCACGCACGCACGCACGCACGCACACACGCACACACACACACAAACGCGCAAAAGTCATACATTGAGATCACAATATCATGGAGTGTTTTACAGAATGGGTTCTATATAGAATGCCCTAAAGTTATGGTTAATCATTTAGCATTAAAATGATACTCATTAAAACACATTCTAACAGTAAAGTGTCTCACTCTTCTTCCAGAGTCTGTTTTTTCCTCTCTCTCTTCACAGCTCTCCACACAGCTCATTTCTCCTATTTAAACTGAATGCTAACCCTGATGAGAGTTAACCTCCATCAGAGGGCAAACCAGCTCGACGCAAATGAACAACTGAGTCATTAAATGCTATAGAAATGTGCCCCGTATCCCCTCTTCGCTAACAAGCTTATTAGATGCTAATCAGAAGTCAAAGTTGCGACGTTGTTGCTAATATTGAATTTAAACACACTTGGCCACATGACCTGTACCAGCGTGGCTGCATTTCACCTTCTCAGAGAATAATTTCACAGCCCTCGCCGTGCAGCAATGCCAAGTGAGTTTTAAACATGCCAATTTGTTGTTCTCTTCAGCACTGAGCACCATGCGGAATTGAAAAAAAGGCCTGTTTACTTGCTGTCGGCTGCCCACGTGCTGTTACACCGCATGAACTCTGTGAAGTGGGCTGACAATTTGGGTTTGGAGAAACTTAAAATTCAAAGTTTGACTCAAATTAACATGCTGAATGTTCTTGGTTTGAAGTGTTAGGACTGTTAAAGAGAGTCCCGTTATGTTTCAGTTCATTAGTATTTAGTCTGTTTTTCATACACCTCAAACGGAGTGTTGGATACACTGTAAAACAAAAAACAAAAAAACAACTTGCATCAATCAAACTGACTCAAAATATTAAGCTGAACTTTGTAAAATGCAGTTGAAAAAATGTCAAAGGATTCACAGAAAATAGCCAAAAAAGCCCATATAATTAAATTTAAATAAATTAGACTACAGTTCAAAAGTTATTTATTTAATTAACAGTACAAAACATTACACTTTGGTAGGCAGAGGCATAACCTAAAGTTGTATGCTGGTATTTATATTTATTTTATTACAAATCGTTATTTATCAAGATGTTATTTCACCATTAGTATGAAAAAGGGGATGCTTTCTATTTGTTTGATAAACTTTGAAAAATTAATGTGGAAAAGACTTGTTTAATCCCACAGAGTAATGTTTTGATTTTTCTTTTTTTCTACTGAAATCCATTTTGTTTTCTCATAAATTCTCATTAAGTGTATTAATAAAGCTTTAACAGTTTAATCCATTTTGTAAAACATAATCATAACCATTAATACAACCCTTTTTTTGTCAAATAAGTTGTTCGCAACAGAACCATATTAAACCATGGGTAAAAAAGTATGTTAGTAGGAAATATAAGAATGATTAACATTGAATAATTACTTATTTTACGTTTGATTTATTTAAATTTTTTAATTTTTATGTCTGTCAAAAATATATTGTGTAATACAAGTTTTTTTGTGAAGTTCTTTCAATTTCAGTATGTATTTGACTGTAGTTTTCGGTAAAGATAGAAAGTGAAAAGAAAATAATAAAACGTACATGCACTATGTTGGGTAGCATATAAAATGACAAAGTATGCACAAAAAATGGATTCAATTTCATATTTTCAATTTCATATCACAGTCCATATTTGTTTATTTATTTGTTTGTTTGTTTGTTTCAGTTTCAGACTGTAAAAAATGTTGGGTTCCACACAATTCCTTCATGTTGTCCCAACACAAATCGATTAAGTTAGCTTAATTGTTTTTACAAATTCAAGTGGATTGAACATAAAACAATTAAGTAGTCCCCCCAAAAATCTCAACAATTGTGTTGAATCGGCTCATTTTAAATGCATCTTTACCTACCGAACCTGAGCACGCTTACGTCATCGATGATGCGACTTTAGTTTAACAGGAAGAGAAGTGCTCTCGCTCAGCACAGTGGACATTGCTTTAGTTATATCGTTTTAGTCGTTAGGGATGCAGTGACACGCAGTCAAATATTTTGCCGAACAGATCCACCACTTTTGATGCTCATAAATTAACATAAAAGTCCTTGTGCTGCAAGTATTAGGAGGTTTGCTGAAGGTGCAGCTGACGTTTTGCGTCTTTAATAAACTATGACAGTTTGCGTTCATTGAAAAGTAAGAATGATTGGTAAATCCATATGAAACAGTCCCTAAAAAGTGATGTCGCGTCTTCAGTTTCGGGCTCAGGCGCGCTTTGCACTCACACTACAAGCGTACTGCGCCAAAGCCCAACCGAACCGCGCTCTGGCACATCTCTTCCAACTGTGCCAGGGCTGGCCAACTGAACCACGCCTGAGCCCGGTTCAGAGCACTCACACTTCTCAATGAACCGGGAAACTCGCCTGGGCATGGTTCGGATAGCATAGTGTGAGTGCACCCTAAGCTAGTGTGGCACAAAACAATGACAAAATTTGCATTTAGAATATATAAAACCATTATAAACATGTAAAGCTTGTAGTTTTTCACTTCCGCCTAAATGGATCAACTTTTTTTGTCACCTCAAACTTCAGTTTCTCATCAAATCTTGACCGAACAAACGCTCTCTAGTATCTGACGTGCTCCGCCCCTTCAAGACACTTTTCATTTAATACGCTTGAGCTCAACCACTCTCACTGGCACAGTGGTGATAAGAAAACGCTATTGGCTTTTTTATTTAAAGGAGAGGAGTTATGTCCCGCCCTCTATTTGTGTTTCAGTTGAGATTACTTCAAACATCGAACAAAAGAAACATTTCAAAGCACTTCATGGCACCTTTAAAAAGCTAATGTATTTTCTCTTTGTGTGAAGCAACATAAGAAACTAATGAAAATGAACTCTTGTCTTTTTTTCTCATATGCACACAGCTATTATCGAGCATGTGCGTGATGGCTGCATGGTTCGAGCACTACTTCTGCCCGACTACTATCTGGTGACAGTCATGCTGTCCGGAATCAAGGTGAGCTTCGGATACTCTCCATACATCTCCATGAATACCAGAAAACCCAATTTCTTTCAGCAGAGCCCCAGAGACCAATATTTTCAGGCTTTCTCAGTTTCTCATTAGTTCTTCTCCACGTATCTCTTGATGGGAAGCCCTAAGAGGTTCCCTTTAGGTTTCCCTGCACCAGCTCCGTTTCGTGAATTCAGTAGACCATCTTACTGCCTCATCTCACTAATCATGGAAAAAACCAACTCCATATCTGCGCTCAATTAAGTGTGTTAGTGGTAGAAACTAGACTTTCCATTCAGTGGCTCTTCAGGGTTTGTGTACATTGTAATAGATTGTAATTGTGTTTTTTCTGCGGGTTGATTCTTAGTGGGTCCCTGTGGATTTACGGAAAATATATGTTGTCTGAAATGCACATGAACAATCCGAGATCAAACGTAAAGCATTAAATGTCAAAATGTATTCGTTTTGACGACTTTATTACAATTATTTATACAATGTATAAAATTATTTTTTTAAAGCTCATATAGTAAGTTTTACTTTTTATTTGAATTCAATTTTATTCATTTTAAAATGAAAGCATGGAAGAACATTATTATCATTATAATTAATAATAATAATAATAATAATAATAATAAATAATAGTAGTTTATTATTATTATTAGCATTAATAATACTAATAAAGTAGTAGTAATTAGTAGTAATAATAATAATAATAATAATAATAATAATAACAATAAACATAATTTCAGTAATCAAAAAGCACATCCTATTAATTGAAATATATTTGGAACTTAATTTTAAATTCAGATAAACAAGTTTAACAAAAAAAACATCTATATTATAATATTATAATAGGAATATAATCTACATTAACAACACAATTAGAAGTAATCATTCCTTAAATTAGGTTTTATTATTGTTATTATTTGAGAAACAAATTGACTTTTTATTTACAACGTATATTTTTTAGAGCTAGTTTCTACGTTCACGTGGTTTGTGTACATTTGTAAAATGGTTTTCTGTTGTTTGTTTCTTAGTGTGTCCCATTAGGTTACAGAAAAGTCTTTTCTCTATTCTATTGTCTCTAGAGCCCTACGTTTAAGCGGGAGGCAGATGGCAGCGAGACCCCCGAGCCCTTCGCAGCAGAGGCAAAGTTCTTCACCGAGTCTCGACTTCTTCAGAGAGATGTGCAGATCATTTTGGAGTCTTGTCCCAACCAGGTCATTCTGGGCACCATCATGCACCCGGTATGAATCCTCTACACCCCAGACAACTTTCTGATTCAATAGCCAGAGCATAAAGCAATTCAGCTTGTTGAATATTCCTTCCAATGCATATTTTGGTTACGTTTTAAGTCCCATTAACCACGTACGTACATTTAAATTAATCATTTGGTATGATGCACTTGTTATATACATGCATGTGCATACATTGATTTCATACAATTAATTTCTGTAATTTGATTTCTAATTACACTATACCCATCCGTTACATCTTAACTGAGCCTAAACCTACCCATACCACCGAACCATACCCATATCCCAGCTTAATAACCCTATAAATCTTATGCAATACAATATAAATGCAATAAGAATATTGTACTTTTATTACTTGATGAAAGTACATAGTACTTAATGTTACTTAAAATAAAGCATAACACAATTTTTTTACACCTTGTGTTAAAATGCATTTTGGTCTATTAAGCCAATAGACCAAAGTAGGTAAAGTAGACAAAAGGAAGCACATTCATGTTTATTTTGAGTGCTTGTGTTGATATGAGAATTAGTAATGGAACACTGTGCTTAGTTTTAAACTGTTCTCATTGAGGAAATGGAGCTAAATTGACTATTTTGTACATCAGTCCTTTAGTATTATATGTTTATCAAGTTGAATAAAATCAATGTCCCATCTCCAAATGTGCTGATATTATGAAAAACGAAACAAAACAAAAACACTGTACACTTGATTGTGTGAGATTGCTACTAAATGTCATTAGATGGAAAAAAAAAAAGTGCCTTTTTTACTGTTTATTGCTATGGTTGTCATTCTTTCCGCATTATGTTACTGTCACTTCTAAAATGTTGCACTTCTTAAGTGGCATAAATTCATGCCTCCAAATTAAATTTTGGACATTTGGGTTTAAGGTTGTTTAGCATAATGATGACCAAAAAAAACAAAGAGATTGTTTAAAAGTTATTATATATGTTATATATACACACATGCAATTAAAGTTATAAAGTTATTTATGTATGTGTATACACACATACATTTGAAGGCAAAATTATTACCCCTCCTATAAAATTGTAATACTTTTCAAATATTTCTCAAGTGATGTTTAACAGAGCAAGGACATTTTCGCAGTATTTCCAATAATATTTTTTTCTTCTGAAATTTTTTTTTTCTTTTTTTTTTTGGTGAGCAGTTGTCATTTTTTTAAAACTATTAAGGTCAATATTATTAGTTTTAATAATTATTATTATTATTTTTTTTATTGACCACAGAACAAACAACTGTTGTCCAATGACTTACATTGCCTTGGACTTTAATCTGAATGCTAGTATCTTGCAAAATAGCTAGTAAAATATTGTGTATGATAATATTGTGTCATCATGGCAAAGACAAAAATAATTTGGTTATTAGAAATTAGTTATGAAAACAGTTAGGTTCAAAAAAATGTTTAAAAAAATATCTCCGTTAAACAGCATTTATGTTATCATATAGTTTTTTTTTTGTTGCTTTTTTGTTTTCAGAACTGTACCTTTTTCTAAATGTCATATCTAATCACATTTAAAGTTTTTAGCCAGCACAGAAATGTAACATTCAGCGCACGAACTGCGGTGACCGTCAAAACTAATTAAAGGAAAAGATGCACTCCAGGTTTGAAACCCACAGCAGAAGAAAAGCAAATTAGGTAAACGTTGTTTCCTCGAGCAATTATTCAAGACAAGTGAACACCGAGTTCCAGCATTAAGACCTAAGAAGCGTTACGAGCTATGCAACAGAATAAAAATAGACCACCGATGTAAACAGCATTCAGCTGAACTTTCAGAAATTGACTGAAGTACCAGTACTTTTGACATCTGTAGTGTGAATTATGCTGTAAACGCTTAGGCCGCATTTAGTAATTCAACCCTACGCTAATATACTGTGCACTTTTTTGTTGAACAGGCCTGTCGATGGCAAGTTAAATTGTTTGTTAAATGTAATTTAATCACCGTGAAACATCAGTTGTGTAGGTATAAAGCCTCATCATGTCATAGTCATTGTTAATTAGTGTCATACACGATCAGTGTTGCATTTCACACAAGATAATTTTGCTCAATCAAAATTATGCACATTAACCTTAGTGCTGTTTGATAATGCCAGTCTTATGAAATAAGACTATTATAAAAATATTTTTCAATTCTATGCTTTTGTATTGTTTTTTTATTTATTTATTTTTACCATTTGTAAATACTTTTGAGTAATCAAAACCTTGCCTTATTATTTGATATAGTTGAAACTCATTCAAAAGTTTCAAGAGAGATCAGTTTTATTTTTAACAAAAATATTTTTTAGAAACCCCATAGTATGGATATGAAATAATTCCACGAAATAAGGCTATTGTTATCAATAATAATAATAATAATAATAATAATAATAATTATGTTGTTATTTATATAAATTTAATAAATAACAGTAGTAGTAGCAGCAGCATCTCGAAGCAATATTTTACCTTTTTTTTTTTTTTTTTTTATTGGTTAAAAAATTTGATTAATACTTTAACTAAAGTTTTATTATTATCATTATCACTGTTTTTAGTAGTAGTATTATCTCGAAGCAATATTTTACCTTTTTTTATTTTATTATTTTTATTGGTTAACATTTTGTTTTTGTAATTCCTTAACTAAATCTTTATTTATTATTATTATTATTATTATTATTGTTATTGTTTTTGTTATTATTATTATTATTATTGTTATTGTTATTATTATTGTTATTGGTTTTTCTATAAATTAACTAATAAGATTTGTTGAAAAAGGGTACTAACAATTGAATGTACACATTGATATTTTCGAAATCATAAGTTACCAACAACTGATAATAATACAATTAATAAACATTCTGAAAACCTTTTCAAAATATTTCAGAAATTAAGCGCATTTAAAAAAGAAAAAATGGTTATCAATTTAACACAAATTTTTACTTAAAAATAATTATTTGTTTTTCCTGCATGCCTCCTCGCTTTCTATTTTTACCCCTTTTTTCCCCTTCATTCTTTGCTAACAATGTTTGTGTGGGTCATTACAGAATGGGAACATCACGGAGCTGTTGTTGAAGGAAGGCTTTGCTCGTTGTGTTGACTGGTCCATGGCTGTTTACACTCAGGGTGCAGAGAAGCTCAGAGCAGCCGAACGGTCAGTGTTTCACAGTCGGACACTTGTTCAAATACACTGCTGGATCAGACAATTCAGACTAGGGCTGTGCAATATGACAATGCATATCATATGGACAAAAATAAATAGTCTACAGTTTCATATTGTGCTCTACCCTTTATTTAGTGTGCAAAAAATGCATTGTTTATGGTAACACTTTTTCAGAATAGGAGTGGCAATATTATTTAGATTTTTATATTATTTTATTATTTATTTGATTTGCTATTACACGCCATTACAGGGAGGCAGTCAGAAACATGAATAACAGCATCATGAGAAAGTTTAAATCTTGAAAGTACAGTGTTTACATTTTGCTTTTTAATTAGCGATGTTTTGTTTAGTTTTTGAAAATTAGTTTTGGTATTCCATTAATATTTTTTGTTTCTCCGTTCATAATAACATTTGCCCTGAAGTTCTAAATATGAAATATGACCACATACTCCAAAAAATATTTTGCTGTTTGTTCAAAAATTTATGTAATTATAGTTTTTTATTTCTCTTTCTTATAGGGAGTCAGGTAAATAATTGCCTTGTTCTTCGTTCCCACCATTCTGAATGATATTGCATTGAGTTACCCCAAGCTAAGGCTGTTTAGTTATGCTTTCTTACATTCAGTATTTAGTAAATATACTGTAAGTTAAAATGTCACAAATGTTACCAGTTGAAACCTAAAGGGGTGATAAGGTCTTAAAATGTATGAAAAGAGGTCTTAAGAGGTATTGAATTTAACTCTATGATTGCTGTATATACCCTGAAACTATTAAATTGATTGAATTTACATGAATTGTACTATATATATATACATATATATACATATGTATATATGTATATATATATATATATGTATATATATGTATATATATATATATATATATATATATATATATATATATATATATATATATATATATGTATATGTATATATATATGTATATGTATATATATATGTATATGTATATATATAT
>CAIGQV010019029.1:3136745-3196247 GCA_903798115.1 Danio jaintianensis
TGTATATATATATGTATATATATATGTATATATATATATATATATATGTATATGTATATATATATGTATATGTATATATATATGTATATGTATATATATATGTATATGTATATGTATGTATATGTATATGTATGTATATGTATATGTATGTATATATATGTATATGTATATGTATGTATATATATGTATATATATATGTATGTATATATGTATATACATGTGTATATATATGTATATGTATATATATGTGTATATATATGTATATATATGTATATATACTCTACTACTCTACTTTAGACTCTCTCAGTCTGTGCTTACTTCACATTTCAGCACAATAGTTTACATAACACAGCCGTTCATAACACAGCCGTTCAAAACACAGGCCACGATCCCCACCCACTGATTTATTGCAGCATCAGACACAATCACAAGCAAATATGATAGGAGCACACAAGTTTGTGTCTATGATTCAATTAAGTGCACGTATGCAGCTTTTTTTTCTTTTGGTGAAATGTTGTCTCTCGCTCTTTAAAACCCTGCAGATCAGCGAAAGAGCGTAAAGTGAGAATTTGGAAGGACTATGTTGCTCCCACAGCCAATCTGGACCAGAAGGACAGACAGTTTGTTGCAAAGGTGAGTGTTTGGTTGAACATTTCAGATTCAGAAGTATCAGACACCACAGAATAGATATGCAAAGGTCAATGACATGATGCTTTTTGCCTGATTTTGATACAGATATTAATTGTAATTATTCATTCAATAAAATGACACATTACAATTTTTATTTTTCATCTGTTACATTAGGATTAATGTACCTATATTGAATAAATTCTGTTGCTACTTCTGTTACACTGCAAAATAATAAAAACGGTCTAATTTTACATTATTCCAAAGCAAGAAATGTTCATGGTATTTTATTGATATAATTAAATGTTGTTGTTGTTATATAATTATAGATAATAACTTATAGGTGTTTTAACATTTAAGTATACCAACAAAAATACAAATCCTAAATTCTAACAACTGCGTATTTTAATACTGCTCTTATTTAATTAGATTTTTTTTCTAAAAGTTTTATTCTAATATTGCTATATATTACTTCATAGCATTTGAATCATAACATTTAAATTAGATTTCTATTTTATATAAAATCTCTTCTCTAATATCTATGTCTCTAATCTCTATATCAATTTCTATGATATATTTTATAAATTAGTAATGTAGATATGAAATTGAAGTGATTCGTATTTTTTTCAGAACCACTTAAAGAATATAATTTTAATAAAAGTGTGGAGACATGACGACAAATATTTTTCTTACTTTAACTTATTAAAATAAGTTAATCAGGTTTCAACTATATATTTTAGGTATACAAATCTCAAATTCATATTTTTAGGCAGTTTGAATAATGTATGTTGACGTTACTAGAAAAATGATGTTGATTCAACTAAAACAGTCAAGGAAGCAATATATTCATCTTCAAAAACATTTCTAATGAAGGTCACTGAAACCTGTTGATTTAGAATGCTCTATTCGGCCCTCCGGCCATACTCTTCCAAACACAGCCATACTCTGTTTAAGCACAGTCCTGTTTCCCTTAGAACATCTAAAAATAACATAAGAAGTTGTCAGAGTTTAGATCAACGCTTCCACACCAGCAAAAACCCAACAGTTCTTACCAGCTGAATCCCAACATAATAATGCCTGTCACCTCTTCAAACCTCCTTCTGAAGAGTCTCTTAAAAGTGCTGACTGCACTTGACACGCTTGTCTCTCAGACGCCTTGTTCTCTATTGTGTCTGTCAGCGAGACAGGCCTTTCGGGTCTCAGGTGTTTCATTTGATTCTGCATACTGTGTCGAGTCAGCCTTGGGTCGTCTCAGCGCTTCTGTTCAGCTGCAGCCTTCAAGTTCTCCTGCTAAATAACAGCTGAAGATCTGCTTTCGTGTCCTCGCCCTACAATACACAAGGCAATGATAACTTAGAAGGTCTCCATTTACTCACAGCACGTTTGAAAAACATCTGAACTGTGGTTTGTTGGTGGCGAACAGCTCGTTTTGTTGAATGTGTATATGTGCTGTTAGTTTTCTCGATAGCAAAGAACTGTTGAACACAAAATAAGATATTATGAAGAATGTTTAAAATCTGCAGCCGTTTATTTTTCTAGTAGGAAGATGGAAGTCAATGACTTTCTTTCCAGCATTCTTCAGAATATCGTCATCTGTGTTCAACTGAAGAAATAAACCCAAACAGGTTTGCAATAAATGGAGGTTGAGTTATTTATGACAGAATCTTCAGCTTTGGAAGAACTTTCAATTTTAAGAAAGCACCTTGTTGTGATAAGGAGATTTTGCTTAAGTCGTTGTTTTAAAAGAAAAAAATTCAATTACGCTACAGTTTCTGGTGTAAAGCAGCTTTATAGTATTTGTTTTTACTCATGTTTACCTCAAATGACTGAACAGGAGAGATGAACCAGAAAAGATATCCAAGAAGGGTTCCCACGGGGAACTCATGGAGTTTTTAAAGGTCTATTCTAGACATTAAAAGGGAATTTTTATGCTTTTTTGTCTGTCGCTTTAAAGTTTAGTTTCCATTTATTAATGTAATTTTTCTATACCAAATCATGTTTTATCATCTTGTTTCACACTTTTGCCTAATTATTGTGGATTCTTTTAGTGCCATTTTTTTCCTTTCCTGCTCATATCAGCTGGCAGTTACCAAGTTGTACCTGTAATTAAGGCAAACATGCCAGAAAAATGAGCTTTGACTACAAAATGACTTTTTGACTCTTAGATTTCAAGAGCTTTGGCTACAAAATGACCACTTAAAAGACTCTTGTTTTTTATCTCTTTTCTACATCTGAGGTAAATTATCCATTGTTGCTCTTGCAATGGCTGTTAAATTCTTGAAATTATATTAAAGCTCAAATTTATTATTATTATTATTATTATTATTTTTTTTTAATTTTTACATTTTTATTATAACCTTTATTTTTACCAAAAAAGCACATTGAGATTAAAAATGTCTTTTACAAGAGTGTCCTGGCCAAGACTAAGCAGTATACAGCTCACATGGGTTATATAACAGGGAAATAACAGATACTGTCATTCATCTATCAAAACGCACATAAAATAACAATTAAAACTAGTCAGAACATCTACAGGCCAATGTTTCAAATTCCAAATCATTTAAAATCAGTTTTTAAAATTATGTAGTGAAACCAACTCTTTAAACTGCATATTTAAAAGCTCTTTTTCCCCATTTCAGTACTAACCACTGGTATAGATAATAAATAAAGTTCCTAAGACCAAAGGCTATAGCTAGTTTTTGTTTATTTATTTATTTATTTATTTTTTAAATCTTGTTTAATATTATGCAAAGCACAACAGCACCTTGTTATTCAATATAGGTCATAGAAATTCAGCTTTTTACTCTGAGGTAAAGTAACACACCCACACCCACATATGACATAATCAACATTTGTAGCATGTACAAGACTTTCACTTTGTTTAAAATTTTTTGAAAGTAACTGTATTAGCTCTTCATTTTCTTTAAAATTGTGTCAAGTTTATTGATTTCATTTGAAGTACATCTGGGTCCTAAGGGGGTATTCACTTTTTATTTTTATTTTTTAGTTTGACATTTAAAACTATTTAGTTTGAAATATTGACTCTAGATTGAATGCAACATAGAAATTGACTTGCTATTCTTTAATAGTCAACATTTAAAGATTTATAGAAATGGTAAGCCTATAATACTTACCAAGGCTACAAAAATAATATGCATATTTTTCTTGTAGTTAATAAACCTGACAGAAATAGTGTTAACAAATGCCATTTACAGATTTTTATTTTATAATAAAATAATCATAAAAAATTGGTTTGATCTGTAAATGCATCACATTATGCTGATAAAACTTGGCTATGACTGCAGTTTCATGTTATTTTTGGTAGTTTTTCTTTTTGCGGTAACTGCTGATAAAACCACATCAGTAAATTTTGTTAACTTAAACTGCTGCGGCTTAATTGATATGTTGACACTGTTCGCTCTCTCTCTCGCAAGTCAGCAGCTGTGCTTTTGCAGAAAGTTTCCTCATTCTCCTTAAAGTAAGGTTGTTTCACTGAACTTCAAGACCTTTAAAATATTCATATTTGGCCTTTGGTTATGTAAAGGTGTTGCACTGCAATCTGCTTACAGAATTAGTTTCAAAAATCCGCAGACACAAAAGTGTGTTTTTGCCTGAGTCAGAAAATACCAGAAGTGAAGAATAAAACATTTATACGAGCTTTAGCTTGCCTCAGATCTCTCTGAGCCGGGAGAGAAAGAAGATATACTTTGAAATTGTGTGCGCGTGTGTGCGCGTGTGTGTAGGGTGTGTGAGACTCAACAGAAAAAACTACTGACAAAGGCAGAATGGCAAGTATTTGTAAGCTCTTTTTATGTCCTGGCACATAGGCTTGGCTGTTGTAAATGATTTGCTTTTCCTGTCCTTTATATGTATAATATTAATATTACAACAGATAATACTAAATGTTTATTATCATTATTATTATTGATATTTATTACATTAATAATAATAATAATAATAATAATAATAATAATAATAATAATACTATTAATGGTGTATATTATTCAGCAGTTTAATGTTAATTTTCATTTAAAGTTAAACACTTTTCAACGATTTCATTGAGTGTAATTTTTTTTGGGATGTGTATTATTTTATTACCATAGTAATCTTGCCCAGTGCTCTCATATGAATGATAAATGATAAATAAATAAAAATATAAAAATATACAGTACTTTTTTTTTAAATAGGCTATGTAAAAATGTGTTTACTTAAAAATTTTTTGAGCAAGGACACATTCAGTTCACAAAGTGACAGACGATACATTTGTATCTACACAAATGTATTCTGTTTTCTATAATAACATGAATATGTAGTAATAACTATTAAAACACAATGTAAAAAAATAATATGGCAAAGTCATAACAAATGTGTTTGATTAGTTTTTATCAGTTAATTGTGTTTCAACTAAATATTTTTTAGTTATATGACGTTTAACTTAATATTTTTAGTCAGTTTGGCTGATGTTGAGCTGAGATTCAACTAAAGAAATTTGAAAAGCAAGATTTTTTTTTTTTTTTTTTTTTTTTTTTTTTTTTTACAGTGTGTGAAATAGTACATTTTTACTCTATAAACAAACGTAAGACTTTCTAATATTGGTATAAGTAAAATATATAACCATGCAGTGCTGAAAGTACCCTACTTTTACCATAGTTATGCTTTCTTTAATTTGTTTCTCATTGATGTTAAAAATATACCATATATTATATATGGGAAGCATAAGAAAAACTCCAGTACATATATTCCACAGTGGAGTGTCAATTATATTCATGTACCAAATCTTCAAATATTTTTCCTGCTTACTAGTGTTCTTTTGCTGTAGTTCAACTGGTGGTCTGTAGGTGGCAGTGGCTCCCTGTGGTGTTCATTGGTCTGCAGTATCAGAGTGAGTCATGGATCTGAGCTTTAGATCCCTGTTGGCAGCTTGCGGTAAAGTGTCTTGCATGTGTGCCTGCTAATGAAATGGCACAACCTTCTCCTCACTGTTCCCAGATCTGCTCAGCCACACGACCACACAGACAAATACACCACTGATTTGCATTGGCGACCTTGCTGATTTGAGACCGTGTGTGTCTAGGAGAGCACAAGCACACACACCTACATAGATCCGTATCACTCAGCCCAATATTTCTGCAAGTGATCTGTTTAAGGCAATACACTGCAGTCAAAACTGTCTTTTTGTGTATCTGTCGATTTGAGATTTTTGGGGCTTTTGGATTTTTCTTGATGTTTCTTATTATGCAGATTTGATCAATTTGAGTCTGTAGATTTCATTTAAAATATGTATAATTTTAAATTGTATAATTTTCTCCGGCACTGAGCTATAAATCTCTAGTTTAGCAGTATTTTCAAGCACCAAACTTATGCAAACTTTATTTAGGGTTTGCCATTGGACACATTTATGCATATTTTGTCTTAATATATGTAGTATTTTCATTCATTCATTCATTTTCTTTTTGGCTTAGTCCCTTTATTAATCTGGGGTCGCCGCAGCAGAATAAATCGCCAACTTATCCAGCATATGTTTTACACAGCGGATGCCCTTCCAGCTGCAACCCATCACTGGGAAACACCCATACACACTCATTCACACACATACACTACGGACAATTTAGCCTACCCAATTCACCTATACCACATGTCTTTGGACTTGTGGGGGAAACCGGAGCACCCGGAGGAAACCCACGCCAACACGGGAAGAACGTGCAAACTCCAAACAGAAACGCCAACTGACCTAGCCGAGGCTCAAACCAGCGACCTTCTTGCTGTGAGGCGAACGTGCTACCCACTGCTCCACCGTGCAGCCATATGTAGTATTTTATTGTACTTTTACATTTTTTTAACCTGGCTGTTCACAATGTTTTCTGATTTATGGAGTGCTAAAATGAAAAAAATTAATAAAAATCCCCTATGCAAAAATATTTGGATCTAAAATGACCAAAAAAAAATTTAACCAATAATTTTAACCTATTTTTATGCAGTCTTCAGATTTGTGTGCTTGGAATCTATGCAGATAAGTGCGTATTTAATTAAACAATTCCTCATTTGCTTATTTAACCCTTTATAGGGCACTAATTTAAATACTCATTGGGGGGAAAAAAACCCGGAGTGTCACTAGGGGTTATTACAAGACCGTTAAACTTTTATGACAAACAAACAAAAAACAAACAAACATAAATTAAAAAAGTTATATTGTAATCAATGTAAATGAAGTAAACGTATATGGTATCTCACAGCATAAATGGTTAAGCATATCATTTTCGAAAACACGTAATAGCATTTATTTTATTTTTTTTGCAATTTGTAATGCCACCAATCAACTGGGAATGGGAACTGGTATGGTGATAAGTTCTGTTTTTTTACCCTCTTCACCTGCAGTCTCGCTTTAATTTTCACTTTCAAAGCCAGAAGATTTGTCAGTCTGTGCTGTAATTCTGCTCATTCTCCTCGTTTTCTCTTCGTGTGCTTTTGAAAACTATAATTTAGTCTTCATCTCATAGTATGTGTTTTTTTTTTTTTCAAGCATTTCTCTGCTGTTCATGTTTGATTATGTCTGATCCATTACCCAGACCTGCACAAATGCCTGTCATCTTCCACATCACCGACTCCTCTATTAAATAATGGGGGCTGATGATCATGTAAGATGTCGTGGTATATGATATACTCCGATGTGATTCTGAACATCAGAGCTTCTGTGACATTAGTCATTTTGAGCAGATGGTCCACGTATATACAAGTCATGCCAACCGTACATGTACATCCACACTGTAATGAAACATGATTCTGTCACAAATCCTGGATGTCAAAGGTGGCAGATGCCAGTTTTAACTTCGGGAGTCTCTTCAAATCACTTACGTTTTGTTCGCTACTTTAAGTGATTCTGAGTGAAATGTAAAAAAAAAAAAAAATTCTATAGACATGAATGAGACATTGTTTACATTAAGATATGGCTTTAGAGTTGAAAAATTAATGTTTTGATAATAATATTATTATTTTTTTTATTATTATTAGTAGTAGTAGTGTAATATAAATGCAACAAGCTTTAAAATGACAATTTATTTTTTATATATTTCATGATTTATTATATAATCTTTTTGTTTTAACGTTTCAAGTTTGGTTGACAATTTTGCAATAAATGGTATATAGTTGTTAAAAAAAATAAATGTGTAAATAAATAAATGTGGTAATAAATAAATGTAAAAAATAAATACATGTATAAATAAACAAATAAATACTTCCGTTTGTGGTGTATTTCTCTAACTATATTATGATTTAATAATAATCGAAGGGACTTTTAGAAAATCGCATTGCAAAGCCTGTCTCAATTTCTTAAATAATAATTGAATATAAAAAAAGTCTTTCTCTTTGTAGGCGGCATATCTGTGTTGGTCATATATTTATTTTATTTTTTGTTTTAGTAGTAGATCTTTTGCTAAACAAATGCTCTGTCACACTTCTAAGTGCTTGATTTAATCCTCTTCCTGTCCCTTTCCTTCTAAAGCAAATGATGGACTGTTCCCGCCCTCTCTTTCTCTCAGCTCTTTTGTGTTCTCCGTCGGCTCGCTTTCATTGTCTTGCATGAGTGAAATGGTGCAGTAATGGTGGAAGGATGAGAGGAGGGCTGTTCTTTTGAGAACAGAGAGTGGGAGAAGCGTTTTGTTTGCAGCTGTTTGCTTTGGTAGCGCAGGGTACAGTAACGTTTCTCTGGCAACAAGTGAGTCTTTCCTGTGTTTAAAGTGGAGCAGTGACTTGGTGGCCACCTCTTGTTTTTTTTTTTTTTTATTCAACACATATTCATGCGTCATGAGGCCTGAATATTAGACTGGTACTAAACCATTAAATGTCACTAATAGCATCTGTTCTGTCTCTTTGGTTCCAAGGGACCTGATGGAGATCAGGTTATGATTGTTTGTTAAATAGTTTAGAGGATTGAGGATTCATCCCAGGGATAGAAAGAATAAAGGATGTATTTTGTTATGCTTCTTTAGATTTTTTGTTGTTGTTTTTTTTCTGTGTTCCAACACCTACTTATGCGACATGAGGCCTGAATATTAGTCTGGCTGATAAATATTGCATGAACAAACCAGTTTTGAAGGTGAAGGATCTGTTGAAGGTGTACAAATGGAGATCTAATTGCTGTAGGTGAGGCATCTCAAATGGCATGAACTTAAAGGTCTGGTGAAGTGGAACCCTCAAAGTTTCAATAATTTTATTAATAATGATGTTGGCATTGCAAACCTGACCTGATCAAATTTCTATGGCATAAATAAAAGCTAGAATATGTTAAATGTTTATCAAATATTAAATGTCACAAATAGCATCGGTTCTGTCTCCTTGGTTCTGAGGGATCAGGTTGTGATTGCTTGTGTTAAATTCTTTTGCGTTTAGAGTATTGAGGATTCATCCCAGGGTTAGGAAGAACAAAGGCTGAATTGGGTTTCGCTCGTGTTTTTTTTTTTTTTTTTTTTGTGTTCCAACTTGAGCAGTGACCTCTTGTTCTCTTTTCAACATCTACTCATGCGCTCACTCAAAATGAGGCCTGAATATTAGCATAGCTAGTGAATATTGGATGAATAAATCAGTCTTAAATGAATCAGTGAAAACATTTATGAACATGAAACTGTGATGACTGTGGAGTCTTAAGAGTTGCTTGAAGAATAAAGAGTTGATTTCTGTAGGTATGGCATCAGAAACTGGATTAACTTAAAGGTCCTCTGAAGTGCCTGGAAATGTGCAGCTACTAGATGTGTGATGTAATTTTAAATGTAAGGGTGGGGCGTATTGAGTAGCTCCTCTGCTTTTTAAGAATAGCCTTTAGAGCCTGGTGATTGTGGATCCTCATTTGAGGAAGTGATGGTGCATGTTTTGAATGTTTTGTCTTCTAAGTGGAAATTTTGTCATAGTTTTGGAGCACACTAGCTTATAGAAATAGTTTTTAAGGGACTTTAAAACACAACACTTCCATAGTAGCTTATATTCAAACACTTTGAAAACCTACAATGAGTTTTTTTGTCCTTAAAGTCATCAGTTCACAATGTATATCAACATTCGTCTCACACAAAAACTCTGAAATATGAACACCAACATATTAAAAACACATTTTAATATGTTGTCAGGTTGAGTATTAGTAGCATCACATATCATTGATTTTTGCATACTTCAAGACCAAATGTCATATCAAACCTTGCAATGTCACCCTATGCCAAAATTTACATCGCTAACAGGATGACCTTTGCATCTATCTCTGCATTTCTAAATTTATTTTCTTCCTCTTCTTTACAGGTGATGCAGGTCGTGAACGCAGATGCCATCGTGGTGAAGCTGAACTCTGGGGAATGTAAGACCATCCACCTGTCCAGCATCAGACCCCCGAGGCTTGAAGGCGAGGTACGAGTTAATGCATGTCTGTCCTTGGATCTCCCTGTCACTGAGGCCATTACTGAGTCCACAGGGTGCCGGCTGTCTGTTACACTGTTTGCAAAGTGCTGATGTGAAGGTTTTCCCCCTCTCCTCCATCTCTTAAAAGCGCAGATCTCCTCCCTTCATGCATCTTTCACACTGTGATCTCAAGAGCTGCGGCTTTACTGGACACCAGGGGGAGCTAGAGAGACAGAAGCCCACCGGCCCTCCTCCCCTCCGCTCGCTCTGACACACCAGTGCTGCACTGCAGCCAAAAGCCCTATAGATCCTACTCCTGTAATGAGCACACGCTCTCGCCGAATCTCTCTTTCTCATCTATTAACGTCATACGCGTCCACTCAATCCAGTGCAATTGCTCGCTTTGGTTCGCTAGATGTTAACAAATTAATATGGAAACATCGTTTTGTGCGGCCGCGTGTGCGCACGTAGTTTTCACAGTTTTGAAACACTCAGAAATGCGCTTGTCCGTTCTTATTCACGCCCATTATGATCATTAATGAGAGCTGATGTGAGCTTTGTCTGGTCTAAATGTGTGTATATGTTAAATTAAAAGCGGCTAAAATTGGAGTGTGAAGATTGTGCTGCAATTAGCCAGACTCTTCCTGACTCCTGAACTCCTGTAATAAGAGTCGATGATTCAGCATGTTGGTTTAAAAAAAAAAGAATTAGCCTCAGTGTTGATTTAGCAAATTAGACATTGTAGTTTATTAAGGAGGGCTTTAAATACCAGCGCACTCAGTAGCACGCACAATGGTCTTGTACTTTTCATGGTCTTGTACTTTTGATAGATGTTTGAAATCTTTAATGAAGTTTGTGATTATTTTTTTTTAAAGGAGGCTTTTGAGAGAGTGGCAATTTGTCATGCACATGTAAACAGAGAGCTGGAATGCGGAGCTGTGGGTCTGTATCTATGGATACGGGGCTGCGGCGAGCATTCCGATCACAGCGTGTTTCTATCCTGGCAGCTTAAAGATGGCTTTAATCAGATCAGAGATGATTACAAAACAATAAAGATTATGGATGTATTTAGATCTCATACGTGCTTCGGAAGCATGAAATGAACTGGAGAGCTTTTAAAAAATGTTTTTAGTGTTTGGACTTTCTCGAAAGATAAGCCTGAAAGCTTGATTTAGACAAAGAGACAGCAAACTGATCTTTTGAATTCTTAGTTTTTTTTTTTTTTTTTTTTCCTGTGTCGGCCATTTTAATGATATGACGCTTGTTCCATTTCAGACTATTTAGATTTCAGCATCTGTTCGAAGTCTGCATGAAATCATGCATCAGTTTATTCATATTTTTGTATATTATACAAATTTACTATTATAGTATAAAGCTTTAATCAAGTACCCTAACACCCCTTATCCCCCTCCTCCCACATGGAATGCCTTTAGTGCGGGTCTATCAGTGGGGGTATAATTTCTGCCCTGCCTTCCATCTTTAAAATTTAGATCTTCGTTCTCATCAACGGACATCTGAATTTATTTTATTTTTTTCATCAGACGGTGATTCTGGTGGACAGAGTGCAAACTGGCATTCAAATCTTCCTCCATTTTAATAGCAACTCCCACCATCTTCCAGTGATCCAATCAGTTGCCAAAGAGCCAAATCATGCACCAACCTACATGTTTTTTTTTTTGTTTTTTTTCAGAAGCTTTCAAATGTACGTATGTCATAATAGGGGGAAAAAGCCCAATCTTAACTTCTGTTTCATGCAGACTTTAAATTTATTTGGTTGGCATGTTGGTACCGAAAAATGCAAGTTGTCATTCAAACATTAAATTTCAAGAAAATAGTTTGCCTTAGTGTTCTTTTCACACACAAAGTGGAAATGGAAACCAAAAATGTAGGATTTTCAATGTCATGGGCTTGTTTTAACTGATGGAATTAAAATTTTTAGTAATAATCCTTCAAAGATATCAACTCCCTAAACAAAACCTGCATAATAATGACCTGCAAACCATCTGCAACAGTCTTGTATAATAGTAGTGTTCTGCACAGGCAAAGAACCACTTGTATTTTTCTCTGAAAATGTAAATCCCATTTTATTACAGTCTCTCCATGCTACAGAAGGTGGATCAGATGGCAGGGAGCTTGTGTATCAGGCAGTGTGATGTAATTATCATAATTCCATGGTGACCATCCGGCAGTGTTTGGTTGCTTGCATGTGTCTGACACCTATGGCAGCTGCCTCGCTCCAGTCAGTCACTGACTTCTGCCTTTTATATTGACTGAAATGTTTTTTTTTTTTTTTCGAGGAACAGCCATGTTGTAAAGGCATTGATGTGCTTTAGGTACTTCCCCTTTTGAAACCTGCACTCCTGTTCCGTTTACTGACTGTATCTTCTGTAGCGCATCTCTGCACCAGATGTTCTTGCAGTATGTTTTCCCTGCTCGGCTGCACTCTTTGAAGAGGGTGAGAGAGAGAGTGTGCGAAAGCAATGTGCAAAGTTGTACCCGTATTGAAGCTTTACAGTCATCGAGGTCGTGCTGCCCTTGAATATGAGGTTTCATCAATAATGATGTTGGCATGTTAAATCCGACCTCTGATCCCTTACTTCTATGGTCTGAATAAAAGATAGTATGTGTTCCAAACCATTAAATGTCACTAATAGTGTCTGTTCTGCCTCGGTTTAAGGGACCTGACGGAGATCAGATTTATGTTCTGTTTTTTAAAGCAGCAAATTGAGGAATCATCAAGAAAGGTTCAATTTGATTTTGATCATGTTTTTTTTTGTTCACTCCATTAACATGTCAATAGTCGTTTAAAAGTCATTCGTTTCCAATCGAAAAAGGGGTGGTCACCTATATTTATTTTTTCCTAGTCTAATGCTACATTAACCTTGACACAATGTTATATGTAACTAACAAGATCCCAGTTAATCTTTTCATCAAGCTAATCGATTCTGGACAGCAGTAGTTTAGCACGCAGCAACTTTTAAATTGGTGTCGTAATTAATTTAAATGGCATACATTTAAACAGCAGCTGTACAATGGTTTCAGAACAGCTGCAAACATTTTTTTTTTCCAGTTACTCTTTTGATTGCGTTTATCAAAATGGCTCTCTGTAATGGCTTTCTTTCTGTATGTGCTCATTCACATTGTTAGCACTCTGCCAGCTTACACTCATAAATAGGCAAAATTAAAGGTTTGACATTTCAACATGCCTGTTTACAGTTGCATCTTTCAGGATTTGCATACAGTAAAAAGAAAAGTCTCTTGTTGTCGCAATGCATGAAGCGGTCTAACACAGAAGCCTTTAGCATGAAATTAGCATGATCACCATGCAAAATTTGTGTGGGGAATTTTTGCTTTAATACAAACATCCAATCATTGAAATGACTGGATTGTACCATTCCAGTAAATGCGACTGCAACTGCAATTCACTCTTTGCTCTGTTTGATTTGCATAATGTTGCATATTTTATGCCGTTTTTCTGTGTGCTTTTCTTTTAAATTGTTTCAATTGTAAACCTCAGCTTAACCAGTTGATGGCAAAATGGAACACTTTGAAACCATTGTTTTTTAACAAGTATGGTACATCTCAGGATTTCTGAGGACCAATGCAAGGGTTTGCTTAAGTGACTGGAAACAAAAGCCAGGGTCCATTTGTGTCTTAAGTTCTGTGCACAACTTAAAATTTGTTGCTCATATCATCAGTTTTTTTTTATGCATTTAGCATTCATACCCAAGTGATTTTCACTAGCAATGATCAGGATGACCGTGAAAAATTACACACTGATGTGCATAATGAAAAGAAGAAATACCCCACTACACAAGGTAGCACTGCTCAACTTTATGCTTCTGAAACTTGCTTGTTACACACACTCCAAAAATGACGTTTGCTGTTTGTTCAAACTACTGATTTAAAATGAGCTGACACAACAAAATTCTTGAGTTATTAAAGCCGGCTTTTTAAAGTAAACAGCAGTGAGTTCGGTGAACTGATGACCTTCACGGCCAATCACAGTCATTTCTGTTGAGCACAATGGCAAATCAGCGCTTTTTAAGTGCAAACGTTTTACGTGCTCAGTAGCGCTCAAATGTTAGCGGGAAATGGACGTTCTTAAAATTTCAGTACTGATTAGTATCGAATTCCAGTATCGTGACAACACTAGTATGTAATACAATGTGTAGTCCTGTAACTACAGCTACTACTAATATGCAAAATTCTGACTTTCGCTTTTGAATTTCTCAACATGCACAGCACGAGCTAGTCGCGCCATCGAACGGTGTTGTGTGAAGCTGTTCAGAGATTGATGTAAATTAAAGACGTGGAGCAATTTTTTAAATTGTACTTATATTAACATAACTATAAGGCAGTTTTACTAGTATAAACCTGTTTGATTCAAATAATTTAGGTGACTATTAAACTGCTGAACATTTGGTCTTACAAACAAAAATACAATTAATTTTTATTTTTTTCCCCCCATTTTTCTTTAATTGTTATTAAAGTCTTAAGGCATTCACATCCATGAAATACCATCTCTGTGGTGTCTAACAGGCAATCACACATATTTGGTATAATACATAGGGTGTCTAGTTGACATTACATAAAGCCAAGCAATTGACAATGTCCTGTTACTTGCCGCTTGGTGAGGACAAAATCTCACATTAACATTTTTAGCTTTTCTTGCTTGTCGCATTATACTATCACGACTCTTGTCACGCTGTGACAGTTCTACCTTCTTTCTAAGCATCTGTCTCTCACGCTTCCTCTTGTCCTGATTTAAACACTCTCTCCTCCTCAGTTCAGAGCAGGGCGTGAAACTGTTGTCCCTGTGCCATGCCATACAAACACTTCAACTCAAAGAGACAAACCTAACCTCAGGCCAGCCTGGGGATCTGTGTGTTTGTCTGTACTGTACTCTCTCTCTCTCTCTCTCTCTCTCTCTCTCTCTCTCTCTCTCTCTCGCTGTGAGGACTTTGGGGGGATTTAGGGCCAGATGTGTTGACCAACACGAAGATGAACTCTGACAGCTGCTGCCCTGTGTTTCTCTTCATCTCTCACGCTCTTGTCGCGTAATGCTGGGGACCACGTTTTTCCTTCCTGTGGCTGTTTAATTACTGTTAGTTGCTGCTCATGCAATGGTGCTCCAAAGGGATCAAAAATAAATGTTTGGATTTAAACAATTTATTTATTATTATTTTTTTTAATTTGTAAACTTATTTTATAGCAGAAAAAAATCCACTTTAGGTGACAAAAATGAAGTGCAAAATGTTGGAGACTTTAAGCACTCAGTTGACATGGATTTCCTTTACTAGTAGATAGTATAACCAGACAGAATAACTGAGTTTATAAACCTTATACTGTAGATCAGAACTTCTCAACTTCAACTGGCCTTGAGATCCATCATGCTGTAGAGTTTTACTCCAGCCCTAATCAAACCCAAATGCATGCAACTTTATGGAGTAGTCCTGAAGAACTTGATTGGGTATTTCTGTGGTGTTTGATTAGGATTGGAGCTTAATTGTGTATATGCACACTGACTTTTAATTTTCAGTCAGCCAGCCCAAGCTCTTTTGGGGAACTGTCTTTCCATTACAAAATCACAACATTTGAGATCTGATTTCTGGAAAAATCAGTGATCTTCACGACCTGATAGATATGCGATATTAAAGTGGGTCTCAGACCGGACAAGAAGCGCTGCATTAAATTCCATTTTAATTCATAATTTTCCAGGTTTTTAAAATATGAAAATGTATTTTACCCCAGAATTTTCACTGGAGTTTCTGCTCTTACCTGCTGCTACTGACGGAGCTAGCATTTACACAATCTTTCATCTCATTTTAAACTTGAACAACTAAATGAATGGTTAAGTTTATTTAATTGAATGCATTTTAATTGCATAGCAACGTCGTTGCAGTGAAAGGAACCTTTAAAATTGAAAATAGTCACATTATCCTTTCACAGGAAGTTTACCGCTAGCTGTGCATAAACCCCATTCTCTAGGAAAGTGCATCTCGAGGACCAGATGGGATCAACTCTGATGTAGATTGAGTGTATATTGCAGGGTTCTTCCTGGAGGGCCACTGTCCTGCAGAGTTTAGCTACCACCAATTGAACACCAATGGACCAGTTGATAATGGTCTTCACACTCACTTTAAACTTCTAGACAGGTGTTTTGGAGCTACAATCTGCAGAAATTGGGCAATAACACGCCATTCACACTGGTTGTCTGCATTAATGGTTGATGCATTGCCATATTGACAACAGCCTATCACACACCACTAAACATAACACATTCATTAACTGCATCTGCAATCTTTTTTTCAGGCTTGGACCCTTTGGTATGAGTCCTGGTATCTATATAAAGATTGATAAAGTTTTTCAACTTAAACACTTCACATTTTTCCATTCAAAGTAAATGAGAAGCAGTAACGCTGATACCCCATGTGAATAGGATGCAAGTATCCAGTTCAAGTGTCCAAGTTCATAGAGTTTTATCTCAACTCTGCACAAATTCACTTGCCTGTAGCTGTCTAGTGATCCTGAAGAACTTTAGGTCTGCTTGATTAGGGTTGGAGCTAAGCTTGTTCTGCGAGATGGTTCTAAGATGGGAAATAAGTTAATGATATAATGTGAGACACAACTGCTTTTTTGCAAACAATTTTTTTCAAGCAAAATATAGCTGAATAATTATTTTAGGCTTTTTCTTAATTTTTTTCCCTTTTAAATTCAGTTCAGATTTTCATATCAATTCAAAATCAACAAAAACCCTCATTGTCCTCTGAGTTTCATGTCTTTTATATCAAATGTAGTAGAGATTTGTGGAATTTGCAAAGAAATGTTAAGTTATACAGGGCTGTGCGATATTGGAAAAATCTGACATTGCGATATTTTGTTTTGCTGCTATATGAATATAATTTCCCTAGATGATTTGAATTGCTCTATTTGGAAATAATTCATTAACTTAGATCAACTGGGATGATCAAGTCTTTTAAGTCTTTCTATGCAGTACATCTGCGTAAAATATAAGAAATTACAAGCATATATAAATTTGACAGAGCAAAAATAAAAAGGTTTTCTGGGGAATGTAACAATATTTAAGTACAGAAATTGAACAATCAAATGTAAAATCACATGGTCATCATCATTGTAAAAAAAATGTAAGTAATATTCAAAAATATCTTTCTTTTAATATATAATAAACAAACTAATCCTGTGATGTGACTATTGCGGATACACACATTGCGGTATCGATGCTCAAGCGATATATTGTTCATACGTTGATATTTGCATTCAGAGTTTGAAAATGTTGACGCAAAATAAGTAATAATAATAATAATAATTCCTTACATTTTATACAGCGTTTTTCCAGACACTCAAAACGCTTTACACATTTTTGGGGAGAATCTCCTCATTCACCACTAGTGTGCAGCATCCACCTGGATGATGTGACGGCAGCCATATTGCGCCAGACCAATTATCATATGATGAAGCCAATTATCATATGAGGATGGTTAGGAGGCCATGATGGACAGAGGCCAGTGGGCAAATTTGGCCACGATGCTGGGGTTAAACCCCTGCTCTTTTTCGAAGGACATTCTGGGATTTTTAACGTCTCATTCGTTTTATAGAGTCCCCATCAATATACTGGGGCGTTAGGACCCACACAGACCACAGGTTGCGCGCCCCCTGCTGGTCTCACTAGCACACTTTGCTTCAGTGGGCGACCATGTGAGAGTTGCAGAGAGCTAGCTGCCGGCAATATCTGTAGCCATGTCATTATTGGCCAGTAAATGATTTTTTTTTTTTATTAACTTATTGATCTTGCAGATAATTTATGGATTATTTTGGATTGAATTAGCCACTTTTGATATGTACTGCCGACCATGAGGGCTTTAATTGGTGCCTTGCCTTTCACATGACATGATTAAGTTTTGTTTTGTTTTTTGTCAAGAAAAAAAGGAAAGTGCATTTTGTCAATGATTTTGTGAAAGATCTACATATTTCTTTGCAGTTACCTTGTTTTGTGCATATAAAAAACTCTGCATTTTGTTTGTATGTTGTTTTTGTAGTCTTGCTCAGAAATAAAATCAAGATTTGTTTTTATTGGCTTGTAAATCAGCTATCAATATAGGCCTAAAAATTTATACTGCCGCGTCCCTAAAAAAAGGTGCTCGTTTACTATGCTGCACCAGTAGTGTTTTGGCATTGTTGTCATCACTTTTGACTGGGTAAACCATCCTTTAGAGAGAAACGTGACTTCATGTGTCATGCCTAATTTCTTTTCCTCTTTCACCCCCCACCCCCCCTCTTGGCCAGATGGAGGCTTATTTTTGCGCCATGGTGGGCTATTTCCAGCTGCGTGGTGGTGTCAGCCGTTTTAGGAGCACTCATAAGGATGTGGAGGGGGAGGAGTTTTGTCAGAGCAGCTCAATGAGTCATCCTCACTCCCACTGTATCTGTGTGTGTGTGTGTGAGGAGACTGCAGGGGAAATGTTGACATCTGGGTTTAAAGCGGAAGCAATGCATCGGTCACTGAATGACTCTTCCGTGTCATTTGCTGTCACCTTGCTCAGTATGTTTGTGCTTGAGTGTGTGCGAGTTTGATTTCTGCATGCATTTCCACTCGTGCCATAATGTGTGTGTGTGTGTATCAGCTGTGCCAGCATGCTGAAGGCTTATGTGTGTGTTTCGTGTGTGTGTGTGTCCTGTGGCCTTTGTCTGGGGTCACTGTATGGTTCCATGGCTCATCTCACACATGGTTGGTCAGGATTTTTTTTTTTTTTTGACTCTGGTTTGCCTCAGGATCACTTGACTCTTGGAATTCTAGCAAACTTCCTTCCAATCGTTTGAGAGTAATGACCCATGTATGTTGTAAACTGGAATTTTATTATTTTTAATGGAATGTTCGGGGTTCAATACAAGTTAAGCGTGACTCACATGTGTGCCCTAGAGCAAGGTCAGATATGAAGTGGTACACATTTCAAAACATGTATGGGAAAAAAGACTTGAAGTAACCCTTTGTGCATCTTTATGGAGATTTTTTTGTGACTATTTTGGCTGTTATTGCATTAATACATTTTATTTTGGCAAAAAGATGCATTTCAATTGAGTTTTCTTGTAATGTTTGTCCCTCATTTCTATTAATAAATCTATTTTATGCTGGAAAAGAAAAAAAGTTCCTGTCCAGAACCTTCAGGACAAAAATGTCCCCATTGAAACGCATTAAAAAGACAATATTTCATCCCTGTGCCTTTTAAGCAGAAAGTCATATTCTTTGTTACAGGCTTTTTTTTTTTGCCAAGGCTTAAAAATTGGAACTATTTAAAATAACAATTAAAATATTCCAATCAAAATAAAATAGTTATCATGTGGAAACAAAAAATAAAACAGTTTATTTTATATATATAAAAAAAGAAATAAAATAAAAAAAAACATTTGAATTTTTTTTCAATATTGCTGCAGTTTTTAAACAAAGAGTGAGGATGAGCAATAAGACTTTATTTATTTATTTATTTATTTATTTATTTATTTATTTATTTATTTAATTTTATTTTTTATAAATATCTTTATAACCCCATTCTTCTGAACATTATACTAATTGTTCTTTTTGCCTCTGTTCCTCGGTTTCTCAATTTATCTTCTCTCTTTGCGTCACTGTTGTTCGTCACTGCTGATTTATTTTAAGAGGCTATTGTAATGTTAGTCTTAAATGCTGATTGTATTTCTAAGGCATCTGTGATGCAGCTATGAGTTGAAATTGCTCATTGCGACTCCCGTGACTGATGCTGAGGGTCATAATACCTCATTCCAGCTGTCATGGGAGAATTATGCACACTTGTACAAGAGGCTGAAAGGTGTTCACCTCCGCTATGCTCTTCGCTTGCACCGTTCATTAATCCTTTTTGACATCACTCAAGGTCATTACTTGAAGATTAAGAATGTTTAAATGATTGAATTTATGCTTATTTCCTTTTTGTTCATTGGTTGGATGAAGTAGTAGAATAAAACAGCTTAATTGTTTATTTTGGTAAGGTTGCATTTAATGGAATTTGTGCTTTCGATTGCCACTAAAAATGCATCAGCTTGTTTGCACAGCATGATCGAAAAGCTAAAATTGCTATAAACATGAACAATGAATATAAACACAAATAAAATGTCATTCCTCAGTTCTAAAAACGACCTTAAATGAACAATAAATCTTTCACTCAAGTGACATTCTCTAAGTAATATCCGGCGTTAATGGCAATCAAATAGAAATCTAAAAGGGGTATGCTTAATTAACAATTTACAAGTGCAAAATGACATTTTAAAACATCAATGTAAACAAATTAAGTGGAAAAAATGGAGCTTTGACTTTTTCATGCCTTTTTCCCTTTTAAAAGGGGATCCCTTTTTAATTTTTTACAGAACTCTCACATATAAGCTTTCCTCTGATTGCAGTTTTTAAGGACTTGCATATCTTTCAAAACAATTAAGCATAGTCATTCAGAAAAAGCACTTTAAAAAAAAAAATGAGAACAGATGAAATAGTAATTTGGTGTTTGGTTATAGGGGTTAGTTTAGCAAAAAATAATGTTCAGTTACGCCTGTATTTTAAAAATCTATTTGGCTGATGTTACTCTGCAGAACACAATATATATTAAGATAAATATGCAGAACTTTAATTTAACTTTTTATTAACTCCCCCTCCCCCCACACAAAGTTAAATAAGAATCTTTTTGCTTTTTTTTTTAATGTTAAATATAGAAAAATGTCAAAGTGAGCTGACCATCTAATTTTGGGCTTAAATATCCATTGAATGTGTTTATTAGACTTCTATGCCAAGCAGAAGACCTTCCCAGTGTTTACGTATGATTGGTTGTTTCTGTGATTTGAGAGCATATCTCATTGCCTATGAGAGCTCAGGACTCTCAGGTCTGGTGGCGGCAAAAGCTCTCTCTCTCTTTCTCTTTCTCTCTCTCTTTCTCTCTCACTTTCTCTTTCTCTGCTTCAGTCACATCCAATCCTTGGGCCATTTATCACCTGAAGATAATGAGATTGGCTAATAAGAAAAAGAGAGAAAGAGAAGCAGGAATGAATGTGAGTGGTGCATATAGGTGCAAGACAAAGAAATCTATGAGAGAGAGAGAGAGAGAGAGAGAGAGAGATTTAAAGTGAGAGGAGCAGAGGTGTGTTCAACATAAAGCTGGTCACACGTTTGAAGAGGGAAAAAAATGGATCTATTTCAACAAAAAAAATGTAATTCACTCTGATTTTGATCCAAACACATGACATGTTTTCTATAGCACTCAAAATGCAGGTTTTAATAGCTACTGGGACTGCACCGTTCCTAAAACTGAAAAGTAATATTCAACTATATTATTATAGTTCTTAAAACATAAAAATAATATTACATTTTATTTAATTCAAATATGAATGTATCTGCATCACATTTACAACATTGTAAAAAGTGAGTTGCTAAGCAATTAGATTAATTAGATTACAAATCATATGAAACATTAAATAGTTTTGTGCAATGAATTGAATGGAAATAATCCTTAATATGTCCTTGTAAATATCATTAGTATGAAAAGGAGTAAAATATGCCGATGTTATACTGCCCATAGAGTTAATTTTTCCTAGAAACTGCAGTACATTTTTGCAGAAGTTTCACAGATGTTTTGGCTGAAGCAAATATTTTCAGCAAGACAGTATTATATTATACGCATTAATCTAATGATTATTTTAGTTTTTGCTCTTCTGATGGTTTTCGGGGTTCTCTTTCTGCAAATTGTATAGTTATGTGACCCTGCACCCACAATACTACCAAAAGATTCCAAAACAGCTTCCATTCTTTGTGAAATTTGGATGAAAAGGCACAAAGGAAACAAATTGATATCCATGTTTGTAAATATTGTAGGTCATTTGGAGGGGAAAAGTTACTTAAAATTTTACATTACATTATCGACACGACTGATTTGGACAGGATTAAGATCACTGACATAATTACCTCTGTAATTATTTTAAATGAATAGAGGTCTTCAGGTAATACTTATCCTGTGCGTATATGACTTTTGCCATATTTTTGGAAAATACTCTTATTCAGGTTAAGATCAAGGTTGGTCTTTACTTTTTTTAAAAGGGAGTTATAATAAAAAATTGTAATAGGGTATAATATTGCCGAACTTTATTAATAGCCATCAACATTATGAGAAAAAAACAAGTTTCTTTGAAAGTGTCTTACCAGTTTTGAACAACACAAATATGAATGAATAATAGCATAAACGGTGATGGGAGCTCAGCTTGTCAGTTTTTTTTTTTCCTTGGCGCTGCAACATATGATTGCTTCACTTAGCTCGTTCTTGTTCCATCCTGTTAGCTTTTGCAAAATGATACCGTTTTTGTTTCATTGGATGTTCCCAAACCGTCATTTTTAAAAGCCAGTAAGAGGCAAACATCGGCATGTCAGCCAGGCGCAGAAATCCTCATTTCTCCTCACACGGTTCAGTAACCAGCCTGCCGTGTCTTCGCAGAACACACTTGATTTGCCCAATACAATGACAGAGACTTATCTCGACAATCTACACAGACTTTTTTTGTCATTTACTGATTTCACTATTCAGCAGCTGTCTAGTGAATGTAACGAGATGAAAATATTGAATTCATTCATTGTTTAAGACACTCAGGATCATTTGTTCCTTAATTCAGAATGTTTTAGCACTGATATAGTGTTTCGGAACCACAGCTTCAGTTAGTATGTTAACCCTATCCCAAAAGTCAGATATCATGCAAATTCAACCTTCTTGTATTTGCTTTTATATATATGCTTTTAATATGCTTTTAAAATGATGCTGGAGGAGAGTACTTTATTCATATTTATTATTATTATTCTTTTTTTTTAATTGTGCATTTGTGTTGGTGCAAAAGTGGTGCACCCATCAACCATAGTTCCCGTTTTGGAGTAAAATGTACCTTTTGTTAGTAAATCAAACCGGATTTGATGAACACTAATGTTGCCATCAATCACAAAATCAGCCGAAAGTGTCCATTTTTTTAAATTGATATTTGTGCAATATGAAATAAATAAGCTTTCAATTGATATTAGTTGCTGGGATTGGAAAATATTTGGTTGAGAACTATTTAAAGGTCTGGAATCTGAAGTTTAAAAGAAAAAACAATCTTGTCAAGATGTTGTCTAGATTGAGTGCCTAGCAATGAATATTACTAACAAATAGACCTGTCACAATAATCAATATATCGACTTACTGATCACACAACACATGAACATGACCTCAATCATTTTTGGTGATACTATATATGTTTATGTATATAGCCCATACGTAAAAACCAATGTTGGCAACATTTTAGCTGATTGCACACACCCGGTCATCTATTGGATCTCTATTGGAGGTGCCAGTAAAAAAACACTATAGTATTTACTTGTTTATTATTGTATTTAGTCTAACATGTTTCTAGTTCTTGTTACCTTGCTCTTTTTTGTTAACATTTATTATCATTTATTTGTGTAGGATATAGGTTTTCACATTCAGATTCCAATCCCTAACTAAAAAAATAAAATAAAATAAAAATCGATATGTTTGACGTGCACATTTATTTTTGGCTATTCCCACAAATATACCCAGGCAACAAGACAAATATTGACAAATATGAATAAATAACAGCATTTCCATGTTTAACTGTTGATGAGTGATACTACAGTGGTCAAGATTTGAAGTGGATTAAAAAGGATTTTCAGATTTGTCCTAAGACAAGAATTGATATTGTTGAATAGTATTAGGACTTTGATGAAAGGTTTTAAACCACTTCAAATGTTGAATACTATAGTTCAGTTGGTCAGTTTTCCCTAATGAAACTACATATGATTATTTCGTTCATCGAATATTTTGACCGCTTTTCCTTCATAACTGACCGATGATTGCACAGGTCTTGTTCGGTCCAGTTAGCCTTTGCAAAATGAAGCTTTTTTTTTCTACTGAATTCACTATCCAGCAGCTGTCTAGTGGATGTAATGAGGTGAAAATATTGATTTGATTCATTGATTAAGACTTTCGGGGTCATTTGTTTCTTAATTTTGAATGTTCAATCACTGATATATGATGCGTGGGTACTAGAGCCTCAGTTAGTACATTGACACAACATCACACAGCTTAAATGTCATCCAAAATCAGCCTACTTGTGTTCAAAACAAAGCACATTTCTGTATCTGTGCATGTAACATGCTTGCTGGCAGTCATGATCGACTAGCAAAGCCCTGAACGCACACTCTTACCTACACTTGCACACAAAACACACACTCTAATGCAAGACTGCATGGCCTCCCTCTGCTTTTCTTGCTCGGGGGAAAGGAATTGCCGTGGATATTTATAGTCGGGCTGAAAATGGGTTGTCCTCTCTTTCACCGTCAGGGGTTTCTGTCTGTATTATATTCCGTCGGCACAGTTCTTTAGCCCTCCCGAAAGCTCCTCCATCAGAAGAGATGTCTTGGTGCATTAAATGCAACGTCTCACTCTTAGAAGTGGGAGGTCGATACGGTTTTATTTTGTACCAAATATCAGACCACGTGGGTGAAGATGCTGTGGTTTTAAGCGAGTTATTTGCAGCACAGATAAATGCTCCCTGGAGTCAGAGCGTGAGGATTTAAAATCACTGAGATTTGTGCTTTTTAAGTCAATATGCTTTTATTTGCCATAAGAGTTGGTCCTCGAGGTTAACGGTCCAGTCTCTCCTACTAGCTATGGCTCATCCTAGCTTTGTTGTCAGTAGGCTTTTTCTAGTTTATTTCTGCTATTGTTTGATTTTCAGTCAAGCTTCAAGCACTGTAGGCTGGAATGAAACGTAAATGGAGATATTTTGATAAATGTACCGGTTGCTTTTTTCCCCCCGTGCACTTGAAGTGAATGGGAAGTGTGTCCTGAGTAGGGGTGGGACGGTTTACAAAATTGTGGGTTTGGTTTGTAAAAAAATAAATAAAATCCCTATTGTAACACTTAAATACTAATTAGAACAAGATAAGATCTAGAACAAGATCTAGAACAAGATCTAGAACAAGATTAGTTAACAAGATGGCGCCGACGAAGATGGCCGCCTCCGTGTTGAGCTCTGCTGTTGTTTTTATGTTTTTGTTAGTTTGTCCCGTCTTGAGTCACATTCCTACAATTAGTTTCACCAGAGACGAATTGTTGGACATTCGGACACATACACCACCAAATGTTTTTCCAGACTTGGATTTACGTGATGTTTTGTTGGACATTGTTGTCGGCGGAGCCGCGGTGCTGCTCAAACGCTGTCGGGCGCGCAGACGAGGGAAGCGAGCAGGCGCGCTTGTGAAACTCAGACAGCGCGGGTTTCGAACTGCGTTGCCTAGCATCCATCTGGCGAATCTCCGCTCTCTACCCAACAAAATAGACGAACTCATTCTGCTCTCTCAGACAAACAGGGATTTTTTGCATTCTGCTGCTCTGTGTTTCACGGAAACCTGGCTGAACGACGCCATACCGGACAACGCGCTTCATCTACCGGGCTATCAGCTGTTCAGAGCGGATCGCGACAGAGAATCAACGCGGAAATCGCGCGGTGGTGGGACATGCTTTTACATCAATGAAAGGTGGTGTACAGATGTAACAGTTTTAAAGAAGATGTGCTGTCCCGACCTAGAAGCACTGTTTATTAACTGTAAGCCTTTCTACTCGCCGCGTGAGTTCTGCTCGTTCATTCTCGTCAGTGTTTACATTCCTCCGCACGCGCACGCGGGCCTGGCGATACAGAAACTAGCCGATCAAATCACGGAAATCGAGCAACTACACCCGGACTCTGTTTTAATAATTCTCGGGGATTTTAACAAAGCAAAACTATCCCGCGAACTGCCAAAATATAGACAGCATGTTACATGTCCCACAAGAGACAGTAACATATTGGATCACTGCTATACCACAATAAAGGATGCATACCGCTCTGTCCAACGAGCAGCTTTGGGGCACTCTGACCACTGTTTGATTCATCTCATACCAACCTACAGGCAGAAACTGAAAACAGCCAAACCTGTATTAAGATCTGTGAAAAGATGGACTACCGAAACAGAGCGTGATCTACAAGCCTGTTTCGACCTCACTGACTGGAGTGTTTTTGAAGCTGCTGCAAACGATCTAAATGAGCTTACAGAAACTGTAACATCTTATATCAGTTTCTGTGAAGACATGTGCATTCCTACCAGGACTCAACTCACATACAACAATGACAAACCGTGGTTCACTGTAAAACTCAGACAGCTGCGTCAGGCCAAGGAGGTTGCTTACAGGAATGGGGAGAGGGCCTTGTATAAACAGGCCAAATACACACTGGAAAAGGAGATCAGAGTGGCAAAAAGGAACTATTCTGAGAAACTAAGGAGTCAGTTCTCTTCCAGCGACTCAGCATCCGTGTGGAAAAGTTTGAAAAACATCACAAACTACAAGAAACCATCCCCCAGCACTGTAGACAACGAACGACTTGCAAACGACCTGAATGAGTTTTACTGCAGGTTTGAGAAAACACCCCACACCCACTCTGAACTGCTCTTCACACCACCATCAACACCTCCACCACACCCCGTCTCCCCAACACTTCAGTTCAGTGAAGATGATGTGCGCCAGGTCTTCCAAAAACAGAAGAGGAAAAAAGCACCAGGCCCAGATTTTGTAACACCAGCCTGTCTAAAATCCTGTGCTGACCAACTGGCCCCCATCTTCACCCTGATCTTCAACAGATCACTGGAGCTGTGTGAAGTGCCCTCCTGCTTTAAACGCTCCACCATCATCCCCATCCCAAAGAAACCCAAACTTACAGGACTTAATGACTACAGACCGGTGGCGCTAACATCTGTGGTCATGAAGTCTTTTGAAAAACTGGTGCTGGCCCACCTGAAGGACATCACTGAACCCTCACTGGACTCTCTTCAGTTTGCCTACAGAGCAAACAGGTCTGTGGATGATGCAGTCAATATGGGACTGCATTATGTTCTGCAACACCTAGACAGACCAGGGACCTATGTGAGGATCTTGTTTGTTGACTTCAGCTCGGCTTTCAACACTATCATCCCAAAACTTCTCCTGCCCAAATTAACTCAGCTCTCCGTGCCCAACTCTGTCTGTCAGTGGATCAACAGCTTCCTAACGGACAGGCAGCAGCTGGTGAAGCTGGGAAAATTCTCATCCAGTACCCGCACAATCAGCACTGGCGCCCCCCAGGGGTGTGTCCTCTCCCCTCTGCTCTTCTCACTGTACACAAATGACTGCACCTCAAAGGACGCCTCTGTCAAAATCTTGAAGTTTGCAGACGACACCACACTTATCGGCCTCATTCAGGACGGTGACGAGTCTGCTTACAGACAGGAGGTTAAGGAGCTGGCTGTCTGGTGCAGTCACAACAACCTGGAGCTGAACACGCTCAAAACAGTGGAGATGATAGTGGACTTCAGGAGAAACCCCCCTGCTCTCCCCCCACTGAGCATCATGGACAGCATTGTGGCAGCAGTGGAGTCATTCAGGTTCCTGGGCACCACCATCTCTCAGGATCTGAAGTGGGACACTCACATTGACTCCATTGTCAAAAAAGCTCAACAGAGGTTGTACTTCCTTCGTCAGCTGAGGAAGTTCAACCTTCCAAAGGAGCTGCTGAAACAGTTCTACACTTCCATCATTGAATCAGTCCTCTGCACTTCAATAACTGTCTGGTTTAGCTCAGCTACCAAATCCGACCTCCGAAGACTACGTCGAATAGTTCGGACTGCTGAGCGAATCACTGGTACAATCCTCCCTACTCTCCAAGAACTGTACTTATCCAGAGCAAGCAGAAGGGCTGCCAAAATCACTCTGGACCCCTCACACCCAGCACACTGCCTCTTTGAACTTTTACCTTCTGGTCGACGCTACAGAGCACTGTGTACCAGAACAGCCCGACACAGAAACAGTTTCTTCCCTCAGGCAATCCATCTCATGAACACTTGATGATAGTAATTATGGAACAAACATCACTACTGCTATACACTTTTTATACACAAACACTTATTTAACAACATATTTTACATGCTAATTTGCACATAACAGCTGCTGTTGTATATAGTAATATTCCTGTACATACACTTGTCAATTTGTATATTTGCATTCACTACAACTTTCATTTTTTAAATATATTTATTATCTGTTTTTTGTCCTGTCTCTGTAATTCTGTTGCACTGTAGAAGCTCTGTCACGAAAACAAATTCCTCGTATGTGTGAACATACCTGGCAATAAAGCTCTTTCTGATTCTGATTCTGATTCTGAGAAATGCCATGCATCAGCAAAACAATACGTAGCCTTATAATCTGCCATTCATAGATTTATAAACCATGTTATTCTCAAGGCCATGTATTCTCATTTCAAACTAAGAATTTTAATTAGTCTTTTGTTAATATAGATCTTGTATTTTAAAATAAATGAATATTAATAAATCTTTTGCAAATATTACGAATAGTATGTTTGTGAAATTACAGCCAGCCTCTTTGTGTTTTTTCTCTTTTTTTACTTTGTTTTCTTGCTACATCACACTCACGCTCTGATGTTTGCAAAGAGAGGCGACTTTTTTGAATGGTTTAATAATAGCTGCGACCATTTTGTACACTGCTTATGTGCCCTGCACACTTCGCGTTTTTAACTGCCTGCTGCGCCTTGCGTTTTTGCTGTAGCCTCACCTGCTGTTGAAAAGGTCAACTCTAAGCGGAAAAATCATGCTACATCAGTCACGTTCTTTGAATTCTCCAATCAAATGAAGAGGCGGGGATTCCATTGAGGTGACAGCAGTGTTTGTGTTGTTAAGATGACTATGGAGACTTTTTAAAGATGGAGAAGAGACTAGTGGTCGCTGTTTAGAGTTATTCAGAGCTGTATGACTTCACAAATCTTATATCACAATATTAATAAATATATTACAATTTATAACAATATCAACAGCAACGTTCGCACACAATACGAATCCGATTCAGTTGTTGCCTAGAACGACATAAAAAGTGCACCGTTCGTCTTTTTTTTCTTGTCAACAAAAAAGGCAGTTTGGTGCACCTCACGTTCTCAGAATGGAAAAGCATGTTTTTTTCAGCCGACGGTTCGACGCCGATTCGACATGCTAAATAAAGCCAATAAGCTCCAATGGTAACCCAACGAGAGGCGAAGTGTGGTACACAATTAATTATTATAAAGTAGTTTTCAGCCGATTGCATCCATAAGTTTTGGTCCAGAATTAATTTTGTTGCATCACTAGTTTCCACTGTCAATAGTACCCCTTCTTGGTAGGTGTAATGGACAGCAGAAAGTTGTGATCAATTCCAATCTCACTTAAAGAAGAAAGTGACTATTATCTGTAAACCAATTGCATTCAGCAGCATGTCCGACTCCACCCTTTTGGTACTGCCAAAATAGTGGTGCGTTATGATAAATTTTTTTGGTACTTCTAACAGTGGAAATGTAAATAATGCGTACTGAACCATACTGCTCAGTGGAAACTAGCCATTAGAAAGGATGGCTCTGAATGTGAGGTTAACTCATACTGTCGTGGCCTCAGCTGCAACGCAGAAAACTGGAATATTGCGCATACTGAGATTCAGCGTTTTGTTTTTTTTTCTTTTTGGCGTTTCTCCTGAAAAAGAAACAACCTTTTTTCCTTATGAAAAATGTAAATGAGCTTCTATTTCGAGAATATCAGTGTGTGTGGCTGTGAGAGCGTCTCATATAGCTTGTGTATTCACATGCTTGGCTCACCAAGACATCCAGACAATGAAACATGTCATCCACCAATCCTGACACATTAGCATGGAAAAGGAAGGATATTAGGTTTTAAGAGAATAGTAAAATTGGAAAGAGATGGTGAAGGGGAAGACAGGAAGCTCATTTTGGAAGGAAGTCATATGAGACTCAGAGGAAGTGATTAAATGTTGTGCCTGTTTTGGACGGAAGGCTATTTCTCATTTGTTATGCGACATTGACTTTTCTCTATCTCTTTCTTTGTCTTTTGCCTCTACAGGAGAAGAACAAGGACAAAGACAAGCGTTTCCGTCCACTCTATGACATTCCTTACATGTTTGAGGCACGCGAATTCTTGAGAAAGAAGCTCATTGGCAAGAAGGTGAGAGATGGTGACATTCTTCTGCAAATATTATGCATTTATAATCATTTATGTATAAACATTTTTCTTGTTTTTCTGTCTGTTGCATATGTATGCGAAGTTGTTTTCTTTCTCTTAGTTTCAGTGTTCTGTTTGGAGTTACTGTGCACATTGACCATACAGACCTTGAGCAGAGAGTCTTTTTTTCTTTTTTTTGGAGGAAATACAAAGAATAAGCAAAGCACAGTGCCTTGGCATGAGAAATGTTGATGTTTACACAAATATGTTCACCAGGGTTGCTGGAGTCATGAAATGTAGCTGCATAGAATCATAGGTCCCCACCAATGTCAAGAGCAAATCTATGCCCTTGGCTAAGTTAGTTGAGTATCATTTAAGTATTAAGTATCATTAAATTCATTTTATTCCCCCTTCTCTTTCTCTAATGTTATTACAAAACATAACCTATTAATATCACGTTATAATAGTGTTTCTTCCCTCTAACTCTAAATCCTTTTAAATTTCAAAATATTCAGGAAGTTTATTTATATATAATACTGTAAATATAAAAAAAGAAACTTGAATTATAGTGTCTTTCTTATAAACAATATTTATTTCATACCTAAATTATTTTATCCTTGTTTTTTCCTTGCTGGACATTAATTGTATTAGGGCTGCACAATATATCGTTTCAGCATCGATAACGCAATGTGCACATAGCCACATCGCAGGATGTGCAATGCTGAGTTTATATGTTGGGATTATAGTTGAGCAGGAGCCACAGATCAGAACACACAAGATTTTCGGAGTCACCGAAGAGTTTAACCATAATGTATCACGTTTCAGGAAAGGGAAAGGACGAGGACTCAAATGCAGAACTGCATTGGGTATTTATTAATTATAAAAATAAAACAAAAGGCAACAAAAAAACACCCTCAGGGGGAAAACATTAACAAACAAACAAATAAACAAACAAACAAATTTGATTGGGAAGGCTGGCAGGGATCAGGGCTGGATAGGACAGGACAAGACTCGACTCGACTGGATGATGACATATGACGAACTGTCACAGGACAGCAGACAAGAGGGAGGTTTAAGCAGAAAGAATTAACAAACAAACAGGTGAACTGAATAAACTAATAATGTGTTAACAAGGAAGGTGGGACAAGACAATAGACAGGAGACCACATGACAGAGACAACACAAGCCATGTGCTCACGAGAAAACAGGACTAGAACACGCAGCCAATAAGAGAACTCTTTAACCGTGTGTTCACATGAAACAACAATAAAGCACATGTAAACATGAACCACATGCTAAACACCACAGCAACAGAAGACACGAGGACACGATAAATAAAAACCATGCACTCACACATGCAACGTGCATGTTACATCCCAGCGCCAACCGAAACCAGCTAGACTGAGACACTGAGAATGAAACGGCACCCTGCAGACAAAACAAATCCGAACACTAGGACGAGAGCGCGCATCCCGAGCACTCCCGGACCTCGCACGCCCGCATAAAGCGGGAGCACGCATGGCCCGAGCGCAGCCAAGACGGCACTCATACATTGACAAAGACCGACAATGACGGAAAATATGAGTGCTCGACCCGAGAAACTCCAGCCGAGCACAACATACAAGACATGACAGGACTAGTGCATGGACTCTGCCACCAAAACAAGAATTAACAAGACCGAAGTGGCAGAATCCTGACATAATGGAGTGAAAGTTTATCATTTGCAGATGTTTTTAAGACCCGTCACTGTGTAAGCAGAGACTTTTAAAGTATTCAGGCACACGGAATTGTACTGTTTGTTACTAATAAAGATGTATTTATTGAATTATTTATACATTAAAGACTATACAGTGTTTGATTGTATAAATAACTACATCTTGTTGTACAGTCAGTGTTGTTACAGTGTTTGTACATTTGATTATTCTGTACCTGAATAATGTGATATAAAATATTTCACTTCTATCTTCCCAATAATATTCCAGAACAATCCCAAATAAGTCTAAATTAATTAATAATTTCCAAAAAGAGCTATTCAAGCTATCTGGTGAAATTGTATTAATATCAATTGTGTATATATATATCGCAGCAAAACAAAATATCGCAAGGTTCATATTTTCCAGTATCGTGCAGCCCTAAATTGCATCAAACATAGCTTTGGGATATACGTTACAGTTTCAAATTATAAAACCATGACTTTATATATTTAGGAAAAAATATAGTACATTATTTTTAATTCTATATTTTAAATGAACGGAACTGTAGTATATTTATGGATTGACAAAGTTATATTGATGTGCTCCAAATAACTTCTGATGAATTGCTCACAAAGAGAGCAGGAATATGTTTGAATGTGGGTTGATTTTAAAAACCTTTTTTTTTTTTTTTTTTTTTTTTTTTTTTCATGTAAAAAGTGTTTATGTTTATGTAAATATGAAGTGTTTCCATCACTTGTCACTTCCATCAGATGTTGTTGCAGTTTTAATTGGGGCAGCAGGGTATAAACCGGTGTGGAATGTTATGAAAATTGTCACATTGGGACTCGTTAAAGTATAATGGGCATTTTTTTTGTATTGCTGCACTTTTATTGTCTGTTCAAGCCTTTTCTCACCCAAACAATTCAGTGTTTATGTGCAGAATAATGAAATGCCAGCCTGCAAGGCCCATTTGATTTAACACCAAAGAAATATGACAGCACTTTTCCTCACACACAGACATTTTCTCATAAAGATCACCAGACGTCTGGATTACCAACGCAGCTTTATATTATCCTTGTATGAACGTAAGCCGACTCCTGGAAACCAGTATTTTATTGCATCTTCATTTTCCAGAAGTCTGGTTCACTGACCTGGAATCATCTGAATATTTTGACACTAGAGATTGGAAATGGAAAGATGCGATTCTTTATGCACTCGGCGGTAGTCAACAGATAACTGGATTTATACAACGCTCTGCGTGATAAGACGTCTGTTTGCATATTAATGCAAACAGTGTGGGAATGTTTGAATTCATTCTGAAGTTATCCAGTTCAAGAAGATAGGAGTGCGGCAATCAGCTTGAGGATCCAATTTTAGCTCATTAAGTGTTACAGAAGTGCTTCCAACTTAAATTAGTAGTGTACGGAATTAATCATCGTCAATCTTCAAAGTCAAAAGTGGCATATTAGGATGTGTTTTTGGAAGAAACTGTACAAAGCAGTAGCCAGATATTCAGTAATGTGATGGAACAAATGTGGAAGTTTCATCAGTGTTTATTGAAATGTATATTGATTGTGAGTACTGCACTACTGCAATGAATTTTGATTGCACTTTTGAGTGAAATGCATGCAGCCATTAATAGTCTGTTGTTGCCTCCCTTTAGTTGTTGCTAGGACACGATGTGGTGTGAAGATGAGGCCTTGCACCAAGGCGCATTTTAGCATATTCCCTGCTACCCTGGCAACAACTGTTAACAATTTAAGTTCCAACTGTTTAAAGGAGAATCTTATCAAGTCTGCAGTTAAAGAATGTTTATTAATACGAAACGGCCATCATTACAGACCAATTGCTTTGTTGCTGGAAAAGTAGTAATCTAATGGCTCATATCTGCCAGATCAGGGCAGAAGGGATGATTTTATGCCCAAAACCTTCTTTTGGCATTTAAGATGTCATTCGTTCTCTACAAGCATCATCCAAGCTGGTCACAAGGGGTAAGTAGTACCTGGATTTTGTTTCCAGACTTTTAGTTTGAGAGCTTTGGCTGATTCTGATTCATCCATCTTCTGTCACTCCAACATGGCTGTAAAAGAGGTCTTGGAAGAGGTCGAGGTAAACTCTTCTATATCAGTGAGTGCGTGTGATCAATATCGGAGTTCAACGACACAATCAGTAAGAGAAGATGAAAGGAAATGAGGTAGAGATGCTCCTCCGAGCCCCAGTGAGTTGCTGCTCTGGAACGGGAAAGATCTTGAGTGTGGCGTCTATTTCAGGTTGTATTCTCTTCTTTTATAAGGATGGAGAGAATGAGTGGCATGAAATAGAAGCTCAGCTCCTTGTCACACTGCCGACGTTTTAATAAAACTCCCAATAAAACACTCCTATTGAAACAAATAAAAAATAAAAAAGTGGTAGATGAATGGCTTTAGCTTAAAAGATTAAGCTGATTCTAATGGATTTCTTGAGGTTGTGTCCATCTTCTGTCAATCTCAAATGTGGGTTTAGTCCTTGAAGAGGTCGAAGGTCAACTATTTTATATTTCTGCTAGTATATGAACCAGACCAGATGGTTAACCACAACACAGCCCAAAATATGACCAGAGAAGTAAGGACTTCAGCACCAGATGACCTTTTTTTTTTTTTTTTTTTTTTCACAGTTCTTAGAACTATTTGCATTTGTCGTGTTTACACCACAGGTACAGAGAACAAGTTGACTTCTATAGGACCAGCATTTAGAAGAATAAATTCTGCTTCAGAACAGGGTCTAATCCAGCACAATAGGAAATAATAGTGACTTAGGTGTTGTTTGCACTAATGTGATTTTCGCTTCGTTTGTTATGCTAATGCCTGGCATCAGCGAAAACAGTGTTTTGAGAATGCCCAAGAACTCTTTTAATTGGAAACACTGGTGTCCTGTTTCAGTATAGATCGTCTGAATGTAACTTTTTTAATAAGGAGGCATGGCTCTCCACAGTTTTCTTTCTGACTAGTCCAATATGAGCCGTTTTAATTAAAAAGAGTTTAAAAAAAATTCTATAATCGGCGGGAGATGTGGTGAAACTGTTGGTCACACTGCTGTAGTTTGAAAGCATGTTGTCTTCTCATGAAGACACTGTCTCGGCACAAACTAGCACATGCTTTCTTGCCTCTGTAAGGAATTAAATTATTCGTACATCCAAAAATGTAAATTGTTATTAATTATCCACCCTCATGTCCTTCCAAACGACATAAGGCTTTTGAAGAAAAACAACGACTTTATTCAACAATTTCTTCTCCTCACTGTCAGTATATTGTGCACCTCACGAGAATGCAGTGCATATCATGCTCGGTCTCCTGTTGACGTATTACCATGGATGCACCTTTTTGTTTCAAACAGAGGAACCCTATTTGGTCTATACAACTGTGCACAATATTCTGACACTGAGGAGAAGAAACTGTTGAATAAAGTTGTTGTTATTGTTTTAAGTGTGCACAAGTGCTTTTGTAGATTGAAAATATTCAGATTGAACCACCGAAGGCAGTACATGGTGTGTATTTTTGTGCCTTTCTGATCTTTGAACGAATTGGAAACCTTGCTGTCTATGGAGGATGAGGGAGCTCTCAGATTTCATTTAAAGTACCTTAATTGTCGTTCCCAAGCTAAACGAACGTCTCAGAGGATTGGAACAACATCAGGTGTGAGTAATTAATAACATAATTTTTATTTTTGGGTAAACCTAACCCTTTAATTGTCTTTATAAGCAGATTTAAATGGTCTAGATTCCTCGAAGCAAAGAAAACGAAAAATGCCAATGCAAAAACCGTAAACCAAGCAGTGCTTGCATTCCGTTGCATCACTTAACATGCACTCTTTATGGAAGCATTTGCACATTGGGATGCTTGAGTAAGGTGAGATAACATTAGAACAGCCTTCTGCTTCTGCCGTCTCGTCGACTTTGATTGCTTTCAACACATTTCCATTATACTTGACTATTCTTTTGCGTTTTTGCTAGTTATTCTTTTAAGGCTTATTCATTCTTTCGCTAAACTGACCGGCAAATCAGACTGATCTCTATCACTGAAAAGGACCACCAATGGCTTGATTGTTGACCGGGGTCTTGTCGCATCCCAACCAAGAGTTTCTTCAAGAGGTTGAAGGTTAACTCTTATGCATCTGTGAGTGTACGATCAATATCACAGTTCAGTGATGTAATCACCGAGAGAAGATGAAAGGTAATGAGCCGGAGAAGCTGCTCAGTGAGTCTATGCTCCGAAACGGCAAAACTCCGGAGCGTGGCGTCCATTTCAGATCGTGTGCTCTTTTTTTGAAAGGGTGGAAGAGAATGAATGCCATTCACCAGCACTGGGTAATGGAGGAAAATCTGCGGAGAAGTGCGTTTTCTCCTCTCTGTATTGAAACAGAACTTCCCGGTGACATAATCCAAAGCTAGATTTGGCTAACTTTCTAAGTAGCGCCTCTGCAGAGGGTCTCTGCCTCAGCGAAAAAGTCAAATGAAAATGTTGCATTAATCCACTTATCAGGAAAGAGCACGTTTGGATAATCCTGCCTGCTCAAAGTGCCTCCTATTATGTGGGTGTGAGCATTTGTGTGTGTGTGTGTGTGTGTATGTGTGTGTGAGGTGTGAACAAGAAGCAGTGACTGAGTGGAATGTCAGTGTCAAGCATTTGATGTCTGTGTTTATGCACGTATATTCAATAAATGTTTTGTTTATTACTTTTTTGATTTGTATCGGAGAGCAAACATGCAGAGTTTTCACGTCGCTGTTCTGCATGCAGATGCAGTCGCGGCAGAGCTCTGCAGACTTCGTTCATATTTTCTCCCCACTTCAGCTTCTGCTTTAGAGGGAATTACAGTGGTGTATGAGACTAGCAGCTCACTTTTAATCCATGAAATATGTATTACAGAGTTTCCTGACTACACCTTCCGTCACCGCATTAGACTCCACTCACAGGGACTTAAGCTTGCAGAGAGCAGGTTCGGCTGTGCACGTCTCAGAGATACACATGTACGCTTAGGATGCTTTCACACTGGTGCATTTAGAGTGGACCCGTGTCTGTGTGTGATCCAAGTTGGGTTGTTGTAAAACTTCTCTTTTTTTTGGTGTTCATGAGTCCACATAAGGCAGTTCATTCTGATGTGGTGACCTCTGATAAATCAGCAACTAAGCTGGAGGAAAGTCAATGAGTCCACATAAACTAGAGGACTAATTTATTTGATCCTTTCTCCTCAACCAGATTGTAAAAAATGTATTATTTATATATATATATTTTTTGCTGTTAATGGTCAGTATACTACAATAAAAACAAAATGTGAAATTTCAAAATATATTATATTAAATTATAAAACATTTTATTGTAGTTAATGAGGTTATTAATGCACATGGTAGTGGTGATCATAATAATCAAATAATTGAAAATTGTTTTAACAATGTTGTTGCACTTGAAAGAAACTAGTTTTTATCATTATTTTAAAAATATCTAAATTAATTATTGATTGTTTTTATTTTAGTACTTTTGTCTTAAGAAATTAAATAAAATCATACCTACTGGTTAAAATAATCTGTTTAAAAATATATTTTTCTTAATCAGTTAATGTTTATTTTAAGTCACAAGTTTAGTGATTGTCATTTGACTATAATATCCCTGAGTTGTTTATTAATATGAATTGGATAGTTGCTTTTTTTTTTTTTTTTTTTTTTTAAAGCAGACTAAAAGTCATATATACAGTCTTAGGAGACAAACATGCATGATTTTATGATAGGATGATTAGATTTGGTGATCCAAAAAGCTGGTGAATGTCATTTAATTAAGCAGTTTTCAATATTTGCTATTGTGATTGATTGCATTCTCTCATAATTTTGCATCTTTACGTGCTTGGTCACATGCCAACTCATTTTCAGATGAACTGCAGTTCACATTCTTTACGTTTCTGTTAATACATTCTTAGGAGACAAACATGCGTGTTTTATGTTTTGATGATTGGATTTGGTGATTCAAAAAGCTGGTGAATTCAGACTGATAAAATCATGAACAGTGAAGCTGGCATCTTATCTTTCTGACTCATCTAGTTACCCACAGCGGTACTTATGTCGATGATTCAACCATTCCACCATTTGGACCCAAAAGTACAATGTGTAAACAGTCCAGCAGGGGAGGGGGTGGAATCCATCTCCTCTCTGGACAAAGCAGTCAAAACAAGTGGGAAAGCATCCTTACTGCACAACACGCAGCAGTCTCTTTGTATTTTCCTGAGACGTTTCAGCGGATCTGTCTCCGTCTTGGATGCTTCGCCATTAGCACCATTTCTGTCTTCCTCCTGGTTCTCTCTGGGCTTCTCAAAAAAGCCCTCTATTGCTGTTGTCCTTCGGTCAGATCTTCCTATTCAAACACGACTCTGAAAGCCCATTTAATCTGTCATCTGCTTCCCAAATGAGCCCTTTCTTCTTTTCTTGCGTTTGTTCATTTTCTCTTTCTTCATAAGCACTTTAGCTCCTCTGAACGAGTGGGAATCATTGGCTCTTTTTGTTTCTTAAGAAGGGCATGTTGTCGTTCAACCAAGCTCATTACTCCTGCCCAATGGTGCAGAGCTGTCTCTGCTTTTCAGAGAGGGATCTGGAGAGAAAGCAGAAGAAGAGGGGATGAAAATGCAATCATTTTGTGGTTTATTTGTTGATGAAGCACTAAACTCCAGGGGGAAGAAAATGAGTGTCCACAGGATTCCCCCACCTAATGAACTTCCATTATGTCCATTAGACTGAGTTACATTGTCATTTTGTTTCAAATTAATTGGAGGATAAATTAATTGAATTCTAGAAGTAGAGATGTACAACATTAGGAATTTAATCATGCAACTTTCTCACCTTTTGTCATGTGTTGTGTTGGAATTCTGCCTTATTTGAACATTTTCTTATTGTCCAAATTGGTAAACAATAGGGATTTAACTTGGCAATGAATGGCTGATATTGAAAGCAGATATATAGATTGCAGATCTATAGAATTCAACTCGTGGGTTTTGACCAAACTCTCCTGAAGTAATAAGCAAAAATGTTTTTGATATCATGACCCATCCTAACCCTGAGGTTGTTCTTGTTCTAACTTGCAAATATTGGCCTTATAGGCAATAGCATTGCAAGATTAAAACCTCATGACTTAACTCCTGGTAATTTGGTAAGCATGATTAATGGTAAGAATATAAGTCAAGTCTACCATATATCAGTGTTTCCCAACCCTGTTCTTAAAGGCACACCAACAGTACACATTTTTTAATCTCTTCCTAATCAAACACACCTGAATCTACTCATCAGAACATTAGAAGAGACTCCAAAACCTGAAATGAATGGGTCAGTTAAGGGAGACATCCAAAATATGTACTGTTGGTGTGCCTCCAGGAACAGGGTTGGGAAACACTGCCATAGATCACTAAATCGCCCTTTTCAATAGTCTTCACTGTAAAAAATTATTGGTTGAGTTTACTTTAAAAAAGAAGTTAACCTGTTGCCTTAATATTTGTAAGCAAATAATGATCTGTATGCGTACTAAGTTGAGTCAACTTAACAGTTCCAAGTTACAAAGAGAGGGGAAGTGTTTTGCCACATAACCGCAACTTTACACACACATACAGTAATGCATAATAATCCAACATTCTGGAACAGGACGCAATCAATCCACACACTCCCAGAGGAACCATGGGTGTGGTAGTCAGTCAGGTGAAGTCTTCGTCCTTGAGTTGTTATTGGTGCCATCCCGATTAATGACTGATCTTCCCCCCCTGCGTGTCAAGACAGATGGGAGATCCGGCTTACTATTTCAGATTAGCTTCCAACCCTCTGTTTGCTCAGGACTGATTGAACGGAATTGGCCGGATCACGGGCTCCTATCTCTGAATATCTCAACGCGCCGCCTTTATTTGCTCAAAGCTAACAAGAAGACACCAAATGCGATGCGCCTTCCAGGATGATCCGATGACCTCAGAGAGAGCTTGACACAAATGGAGTCGATTTCTTAACCTGGAGCAGTTTGGTGTGAAACGTTCCGGTTTAGTTATCCTCCTCCCTTCCCTGTTTTCCCCCATCAAGTGGAATCAGCTAAAGTTACGACAAAATGAATTCTCAAATAAATGAATAGCTGCTTAATAACTCTTTAATTCAACACCGCTTTTTTGGAAAAAAAGTCTTATTTTACAACTCCCCTAGTGTCAAGCTTTTAACGGATCTCCAGGTCTGCCAGGAGCACTTTTAGCTTAGCTTAGGATATATCATTGAATCAGATTAGACAAAGGGTGTCCAAACTTGGTCTTGGAGGGCCGATGTCTTGCATATTTTAGTTCCAACCCCAATTAAACACACCTGAACCAGCTAATCAAGTGCTTTCTAGGCATACTGGAAACTCCCAAGCAGGTGTGTTGAAGGAAGTTGGAACTAAACTATGCAGGACACGGGCCCTCCTGGACCGAGTTTGGGCACCCCTGGATTAGATTATTAGCATCTTGCTCTAAAATGACCAAAGACCAATTCCTGTTTAATGCTTGACCCTTCTGTAATTACATTTTGTACGAAGACTGACGGAAAGTTAAAAAATTCTATTTTCTAGCTTGATATGGTTAGGAACTATACTATTGTTCTGGCGTAATCATCAAGGAACTTTGCCGTACCATGGCTGCAGCAAACTCAATGATATTACACAGCATCTAAAAATGAAACTTGCCTCAATATAACCAACATGAGCACCTGCTTTCACAGGGAGCGTGCCTCAACCATGGAGGCATTTGTGAAAGATAAAAAACATATGTACTTTGGACCTGAACCAGAATACACAAGTAAATTCAGTTCAATTTTCAAGTGCTGCAAAATATCATTACACCTGCTGCAGCCATGGTACAGCATAACCAAAGTTATTACGCCAGAATGAGAGTATAGTTCCTATCTATATTGACCTGCATAAAAAAGCAACTTTCAGTTTTCGTTGGTCTTATTACAGGATGTAATAACTACAGAAGAGTCAAGCTTTAAAGGAACTCTGTGGTCATTTTTTTTTGCAAAATGCTAATGGTCTAATCTGATTCAATGATCTATGCTAAACTGAGCTAAAAGTGCTCCGTCAGATGCAAATATCGGATGGATCCAAAAATGATCAAATTCAACTATTTAACTCTAGCCAAGCCTATTTTCAAAAAAAGTGGAGCGTTCCTTTGTCACATCACACATTAAAGCAACTATTTTTTCATGGTGTTCTCAGTACAGTCTCTGTACTTGCTGCATCCCAGATATCAATCTTTTAGTGATCTATAAAAGATGAGTCGCTGTCTGCCCATCAGAGATCAGACTTTTCAATAGTAGTACAGCACACTGTGAGCTTATTTTGGTCCCATTTGTTGTTCGCATTTGGCATCTGATAGAGCGTTTGGACCCAGAAACTGCGACGCGTGACGTTAGACTTACCAAGCGGATAGTTACTGCTGCCCGCCTCTTCCTAACTTGGTGATAAACAGTTTCCATGTTTGGTCCGGCTTCCTCTGGGGAGATCTATGGTCTAGCCTGACATGATTCACACTGACTCAGGGTGACCTTGGAAAGTAGCCCACAGTCATGCTTGTGTACGCACACACACATGCACACACACACATACCAAACCCCTCACTAGATGCCCTAACACAATTTGTCCACCCTGAAAGGCCTTTAATCCATTTTTTTCGTCTTTACAGCCAGCTTTTCGCTTGATTTGCAATCCTGTACAAAGATATCAAATTCAGAGTTTGATGTGTTGCTCTTTCTTGGCGTAATTCGGTCATGTTTAATGCGACATCATAAAACAGGGTTACAGTGCAGTTCTCCATGTCCTCACATGTGGCTTCAGTGGTCAATTTATCTCCATAGCTGCCGAAGCCCTGACAGGCTTTAATAGTATTTATGTGTGTGTGTGTGTGTGTGTGTGTGTGTAGACCTTGTTTCTTTGCCCTGTACATTGAATTTAAACCAGTTTGTTTTGTATCTCTGCAGGTTAATGTCACAGTTGATTACATCAGAGCTGCCACCAATGCCATGGAAATGGGTGGCGTCCCAGCTTTCCCAGAGCGCACCTGTGCTACGGTCACCATTGGAGGAATGTAAGTACACTAGTCTGTTTTTAAATTAGTTGTGCTCTTTGATTCATTCAGAACTTTCTTTTCCTCCTCCGGTTTTGATTAGATTGTCTTATATTGAATTTCATTAATCCAGTCTTCATTATCACATGCCATGAGAAATTACTTTACTGATTTAATGCTCAAAAACTTGATGATATATATATTAATGTGCTTGTAAGTGTGTGTTTGTGTGTGTGTATAGTTATACCTTTGGTTGAATAGCCCACATTTTTGTCACAACAAATGAAAATAGTTTTTTATTCTGACCAATTGCCATTTCAAGAATGCACTAAATGACAATTTTCTATTATTATTATTATTATTATTATTATTATTATTATTATTTTATTATTATTATTTTTTTTTTAATTAAGGAAATTTATGCTGATGAAAACAAATACTATATTAAAAAAACTATTCTACTAAATCCAGGTCATTTAATTCTGAAATTCTACAGTAATTACTTGTAATAGATTTATATATTATATTCAAAAATATTATATAACAAAATTGTAAAAAAAAAAAAATAATAAAATAAATATATATAAGAAGGTCGCTGGTTCGAGCCTCGGCTGGGTCAGTTGGCATATCTGTGTGGAGTTTGCATGTTCTCCCCGTGTTCGCGTGGGTTTCCTCCGGGTGCTCCGGTTTCCCCCACAAGTCCAAAGACATGCGGTATAGGTGAATTGGGTAAGCTAAAATTGTCCGTAGTGTATGTGTGTGAATGAGTGTGTATGAATGTTTCCCAGTGATGGGTTGCAGCTGGAAGGGCATCCGCTGCGTAAAACATATGCTGGATAAGTTGGCGGTTCATCCCGCTGTGGCGACCCCAGATTAATAAAGGGACTAATCCGAAAAGAAAATGAATGAATGAATGAATGATATATATATATATATATATATATATTTCTGACTTAAATGCCACTTTTGATGATATATTTAATGCATCCTTACTGAATAGAATTAAAGTTTAATTTCTACGTTTTCATTATAAGTAAATAGAAATGTAAAATTAAAATTCTTAAACCGGCTTATTCCTCAAATGTTTTGATGGTAATGTAACTCCTAGATAAGTTTTTATTCAAATGATAAAGATATTGTGTTAAGTTATTGATTCATCAAAGATCTTGCCCTTATCGAGTCATTTGAACCATTCATTCATTCATTCATTCATTCATTTTCATCCGCTTTTCCGGGGCCGGGTCGCGGGGGCAGCAGTCTTAGGAGAGAACCCCAGACTTCCCTCTCCCCAGACACTTCCTCCAGCTCCTCCGGGGGGATCCCGAGGCGTTCCCAGGCCAGCCGAGAGACATAGTCCCTCCAGCGTGTCCTGGGTCTTCCCCGAGGCCTCCTCCCGGTGGGACATGCCTGGAACACCTCCCTAGGTAGGCGTCCAGGAGGCATCCGAAACAGATGCCCGAGCCACCTCAGCTGACTTCTCTCGATGTGGAGGAGCAGCGGCTCTACTCCAAGCTCCTCCCGGGTGACAGAGCTCCTCACCCTATCTATAAGGGTGCGCCCTGCCACCCTGCGAAGGAAACTCATTTCGGTCGCTTGTATCCGAGATCTTGTCCTTTCGGTCATGACCCAAAGCTCATGACCATAGGTGAGAGTAGGAACGTAGACAGACCGGTAAATCGAGAGCTTTGCCTTTCGGCTCAGCTCTTTCTTCACCACAACGGACCGGTACATCGACCGCATTACTGCTGCCGCTGCACCAATCCGCATGTCAATCTCACGTTCCATCCTTCCCTCACTCGTGAACAAAACCCCAAGATACTTGAACTCCTCCACCTGGGGTAAGGACTTTCCTCCAACCTGGAGATGGCAAACCACCTTTTTCCGGTGGAGCACCATGGCCTCGGACTTGGAGGTGCTGATTCTCATCCCAGCCGCGTCACACTCTGTAGCAAACCGCCCCAGTGCATGCTGAAGGTCCATGTTCGATGAAGCCAACAGAACAACATCGTCTGCAAATAACAGAGATGAGATCCTGTGGTCCCCGAACCAGACCCCCTCCAGCCCAAGGCTGCGCCTTGAAATTCTGTCCATAAAAATTATGAACAGAATTGGTGACAAAGGGCAGCCCTGCCGGAGTCCAACATGCACTGGAAACAAGTTTGACTTATTGCCGGCAATGCGAACCAAACTCCTACTCTGTTCATACAGGGACGAGACAGCCCTTAACAGAGCGCCTCTGACCCCATACTCCCAGAGCACCCCCCACAGAATGCCACGAGGGACACGGTCGAATGCCTTCTCCAGGTCCACAAAACACATGTGGACTGGTTGGGCATACTCCCATGAACCCTCGAGCACCCTGGTGAGGGTATAGAGCTGGTCCAGTGTACCACGGCCCGGATGAAAACCACATTGTTCCTCCTGAATCCCAGGTTCAACCACCGGCCGGATCCTCCTCTCCAATACCCTGGCATAGACTTTCCCAGGGAGGCTGAGGAGTGTGATCCCCCTATAGTTGGAGCACACCCTCCGGTCCCCCTTCTTATAAATGGGAACCACCACCCCAGTTGCCCAGTCCAGAGGTACTTTCCCCGACCTCCATGCGTTATTGTAGAGACGTGTCAGCCAAGACAGCCCAGCAACATCCAGAGACCTAAGATACACAGGGTGAATCTCATCCACCCCCGCTGCTTTGCCACTGCGGAGCTTGCAAACTACCTCAGTGACTTCAGCTTGGGTGATGGGTGGGTCCACCCCTGCATCCCCGGTCTCTGCTTCCTCAATGAAAGACATGTCAGTGGGGTTAAGGAGATCCTCAAAGTATTCCTTCCACCGTCCGACAACCTCCCCAGTCGAGGTCAACAGCTCCCCACTTCCACTGTAAACAGTGTCGATGTGGAGCTGCTTTCCCCTCCTGAGGCGCCGGACGGTTTGCCAGAATCTCTTTGGGGCCGACCGATAGTCTTCCTCCATGGTCTCCCCGAACTCTTCCCAGGCCCGAGTTTTTGCTTCCGCAACCGCCCGGGCTGCAGCACGCTTGGCCCGTCGGTACCCATCAGCTGCCTCGGGAGTCCTGCAAGCCAACCAAGCCCTGTAGGACTCCTTTTTCAGCTTGACGGCATCCCTTACTCCCGGTGTCCACCACCGGGTTCGTGGATTGCCGCCGCGACAGGCACCACAGACCTTACGGCCACAGCTCTTCACGGCCGCGTCAACAATGGAGTCAGAGAACATGGACCACTCGGCGACCCTCTCGTTCACCGGGGAAAACTCCAACACATGGCGGCTAAGTTGGGGAGCTATAAGCAAGCCCACACCAGCCCGCCGCCTATTACCGTGAGCAACTCCAGAATAGAAGAAAGTCCAGCCCTTCTCAAGAAGTTGAGTTCCAGAGCCCCAGCTGTGCGTGGAGGTGAGCCCAACTATCTCTAGTCGGTACCGTTCCACCTCCCGCACAAGCTCGGGCTCCTTCCCTCCCAGTGAGGTGACATTCCATGTCCCAAGAGCCAGTTTCTGTGCCCGACGATCGGGTTGTCGTGGTCCTAACCTTCGACCACCACCCGTTCCACAATGCACCGGCCCCTTACGGCTCCCCCTGCAGGTGGTGGGCCTGCGGGAGGATGGTCCCACGTCGCTCCTTCGGGCTAAGCCCGGCCGGGTTCCGTGGGAAAAAACCCGGCCACCAGGTGCTCTCATACGAGCCCCTACCCCAGGCCTGGCTCCAGGGTGGGGCCCCGGCTGCGCCATACCGGGCGACGTCACAGTCCTCGATGTTCTGACACTCATAAGGGGTTTTTGAACCGCACTTAGTCTGACCTGTCACCTAAGACCTGTTTGCCTTGGGAGACCCTACCAGGGGCATTAGCCCCCGACAACATAGCTCTTAGGATCACTCAGGCACTTAAACCCCTCCACCACGATAAGGTGACGGTTCAAGGAGGAGCATTGAGTTCAATCCATTCATTAATTATTCAGACTGATTCTCATTGAATAATTACTTTAAATTTAGGTTTATTCCTCGTGCAGTTGGTCTGCAAAAAACTTGGTTAAAAAAATGGGTAAAAAATAACTTTTCAAAAGAATAATAAAAAAAAAAAAAAAAAACACAGAATGCTAAATGAAATCGGGATTCCCAGAGCCCATCTAACAATCTTCTCACTTTCAGAATCAGGACATGCATATGCTTTATTACCCTTTATGACCCTCCATGAATTGAAATGATTCTTGTTCACCCATGTGATGCGGATGTGTGATCTCGCAGACTGTCCCTTGTTAGGGTAAGCGAGTCTGGGGTGGTACTGCGCCTCAGGCTGTGATTACCCAACCGCGCCCCAGTGCTTGGCATTAGAGCATTGTGGGTAACAGGTGGTCACATCGCCTGAGGGCTCGGCTGCTTTTGCCGCATCTTGACTCTTCGCTGATTCGGAATCAGCTCTTTCCAGGTTTTTCCCCCATCGTGCCATTAATATTTCAGCAGGCAGAACTGATCGTAGATCTGTAAAAATTTATGACAGCACTGACAGTCTGTCTGCCTGATGCAATAGGCTTTTTTTTTCAGTGTTTGATTTTTGGGAGCATGGAGGGGAAGGTCTAACATAGAAAGTATGTTTATCATTGATCATTTTTTTGTTTTGTTTTGTTGTGGTTCAGTTTTTGTTGGTTTGATTGCCCCTGCTATTAACTTTTCACTTTGTATTTTTTTGGTTTTGAGCCACAGTGTTTTTCTGTAATCAAAGCCACATTGAGTGCTAGCACAAACTGTTTACCTTTCTCCCTATGACTCCAAAATAGGCACCAAAATAAAAAGCCTTGTTTGCTTTTTTCATTCATGTTTTTGGACTTTTGGTTTTATTAACCAAAGCTTGACACGGAATGACTCTTTTGTGCATTTGCTGTGCTCTGCAATAGGAAAGAGTGAGCTCCTCGCCAAAGGCAATATCTGTGTTGAAAAATGGCAATGAGAAATGCATTTGCCGATTTGCTTGCAGGGCAACAGTCTCGCTTGCTGTCATCAGTTACGGTTCTGTTCTGCAAATTAGGTCTTACACAAAGTTAGAGGAAAAAAAAAAACCCAGTCTCTTCGTTCTTGGTTGCATGTATTTGATCAAATATTAGTAATGTTGTGAAACTGCACGAATTAAGTTCTATTTAGATATTTTGAATTTTAATTTAAGCATATGATGTGCAAGTGGTTGCATAGAAATAATTATCAGTGATATTTTGATAATTACTTTGTTAAATGTGTCTGTTTTGTATCTTATTTGCTACATTTATATTTAAACAATTACCTCATTCAATCAGAATACTACCAACCTTTGCCAGTAACAATAAATAGCCTAAAATATGTGAATTATACATTTAAAAAGGGAATATACATTTGAAAAGAATTCTAGATTTTAAAACTGTAATATTATGATTATTATTGTTGACTAATAGAGTACAAAAATGGATTAAGAACAACAACACGTCATGATCTGGTAACAAACTAAACATTTTTGTGAACAAATGGTTTATAAAGTAGTCTGATGGAGTACGTACAGAGATATAAGTGCTACTAATGGTTGACAAAGGAATAATGCTGGGTTCACTTTTGCGTCACTCACAAGATGTCTTTCACTAGAAGCAAATTTTTTGCTCTAATTGAGTTATTTGAAATTGTGCTGAAGATATGATTGAGGTGAATTCTGTGTGTTCACGACAAATCCATTGTGCGTTCCTCCGTCATTCTTGCAGGAAATCTTATATTCACGCGTTTGCATTGACTTTGCATTGACTAGATTGTATGTAATCTAGTATGTAATTATCACAGGAATATGTAATTTTGCTTTTGTTGTGAACCCAGCATACTGTAAAAAATTGTTACATTTGTGCTGCATAAACATTTCTTTTTATATCGTTATTTTTTTTTTTACAAGATTACAAGAACATGTAAAAGATAAACTCAATATTTACTCATAATTGTGTGCCCTTTGTAAATAAACAATTATATTACTAAAAATAAAATAAAATCTTACTGCACTCAATGTTTGCTATTTGTTCAAACTAATTTAAAATAAGCTGAAACAACACAATTCTTGAGTTTTTTTTGGGACAACTTAATTGTTTTTTGTTCAATCCACTTATATTTGTAAAAACTAATGTTAACTTAATTCCTTCATGTTGTCTCAACACAAATCAGTTGAATTTTTATACAGTGTGACCCCTGTATTCATTATATTTGTATATTATAGTCAGATTGTGGAAACCATTCTGTTTTGCTCTGTCTGTAGAAACATTGCCGAGGCGCTGGTCAGTAAAGGTCTTGCCACAGTGATCAGATACCGCCAGGATGACGATCAAAGATCTTCTCATTACGACGAGCTCCTGGCAGCAGAGGCGAGGTAAGTCAAAACACTGAAATAAAACTGCCAGCGAGCAGACGCAGCCATATTCCCACACACTGAGGAAGAAGTAGACTGTGAAATGGAGCCATTTTGTTGTTCGCAGTAAGTCAAAGCCTGTCTGGTTAGCTTTCATTTCATGGGGCCCAATATCAGTCCCCGAGCTCATACCTCAAGCACCAGCACTAAAGCACGACTCTTTTATTCTTTGTCGACGAATATAATTATATAGATTTGCAGCACACAGGTTTCAAGGGTAGTTTATTGCACAGAGAGAGATTTGGATCTCCTGACCGGCGATAGATGTGGCGACTCTCGAGAGAAAGACTTCTTATCTGCCGCTCCTCCTTTTCCATTTCTATTCTTCACTTTCACATTCATACACACACAGCTCCTACATCTTCTTGTGCTTTGCCTTCACTGGGTTATGCTTCCCTGTGGACCTAGTGGAGATTGGAGGTTTGCGGCCCTCAAATTTATTTTTACCTTTTACATTTTTCATTTGATCTACAAACAAACCAAGAAACTTCTTTATTTACTGCCATCACATTCCACACTAATGGGCCCATTAGGAGAAGGTCATTGTTCTCTCAATCACCATCAATATTCATGATTGTGACTCTACTTCACATATAGCCTTTCTAACAAATAGTGTCTCAAATTGTACTATTGTACAAAATTGATATCTACATAGTAGGTATGTGGCTTAGGTATTTGCTATGCAAAAGTTTTTAATATGCTAATTTAATACCACAGGATTTAGCCCTAGAATGAAAAGCTCAGGTTTTGACCATGTTTGGAACAATCATGAATATTAATCAGTGTGGTCTACTCTGAAGTGCACACATGAAAAATAATCATATTTCCATAATATATTTAAAAAAATTGGTTTTATTCCTTGTTAAATGACAATCTTTTCAATGTGGTAAAGAGGTTTATTTTAGCTAGAATGAGTGAGTGAGCTTAACTGTATGCCTCTGGAGAAATTTAGTTTATTCCTGTTTTGTTGTAAATGAAATGTAATCTAAATTATAATTATATTCAGCAAAATTTGATGTATTTATATTGTATTTTGAAGCTTTAATGTGTGTGAAAACACAGGCAGGAACTAATATCAAGCTCTTCATAAACAAGTGAGCTTTATAATGTAAAGGAAAACACAGTAAGAGCTGAGTGATATGACACAATGCATAAACGTTGCATAAAATTTTAGCTGTTTACATGCGTTTAAATGCCTCATTACAAACAAATTTGTCAAATTTCACGACATGCATGTTAAACTAACAAAAGATACAGTTAAACAGACCTTATGCCGTCTCATGGGGCGCTGATTAAATACATCTGTATATCCCAATTTTTGCGTTCTGAATATGGAACTATGGATTTGCATTACAATGAGGAAACAATTGTGTTTAAGGCTCACGTTACGTCATTTCCATGTACTGAAGTCTTATTATTCAGCCATGCCTAGAATAATCAAATTATTGTTATATGGAACCTTTAAGTAAATTAATTAAAACTGCCTTGCCAATGTCTTCTATTTCGCAAAATTCCTTCATTTCTGTTCTCTACTTTCGCTACTGCTCTCATGTGCACACACGTATTGCCTCCATTTTCTTGTCCTTCACTTTCTCTGTGTAATGCTTCCCCGTGGAGCCGGCGGAGATAGGCGGTTTGCAGGCCTCAAATTTATTTTTAGCCAAGATTGCTGGTCGTTACCCTACATCCTCTGAGAAATAAACCTCAGGACGAGCTCCTTTCCTCTCTTTTTCACTGAACATGATTGGACACCAGGGAGGCTCCAGCCGCAGATACATCTGCCTTAAAGAGGCCAAAGACACGTCCCTTATACCTCCTGTATCTACTGTAATCTTCAGGCGTCACAACTCAGCAAACCACTATTACACTGACCGAGCACTCAGACACACACAAAAGACACCGGCTCCATTCCCATGTGTAATGCTGGGGTGCCGCTGCCCCATAAATGTGATTTGTTGGCTCTTTTGTGGCATGAGGGATGGATGGATGGATGCATGGATGAATGGGTGGGTTTGTTTAAGGGTTGGTTTCTCAGGCCTGGATAGAAATGGTTTTATGTATTTTTTTGGTGGGCAGTTGTGAAGATTTCGATTTGTAACTATGCTTTTGAATCATTGCAGGGCTATCAAGAATGGCAAAGGACTTCACAGCAAGAAAGAAGTGCCCATTCACAGGGTGGCAGACATTTCAGGGGTAAGCTGATGTTGGGAAAAAAAGTTTTTTTTTTTTAATGTTCAAATTAATTTAGGTGTTTTAGATGTCAATTTTGCTTGCTTATGAAATATTGACTGATTAAAAGACTGATTAAAATCAATAATGCAAGTATTCTTTAAAACAACTCATGACAGTGAACTCATATTAAAATAACAGTTGTTTTTAGTGTGACGCTAAAGTATTTGGTTTAGTTGAATGCATTGAAATATACAAATTGAAAGACATGAACTTGAAATTATAGGATTTATACCCGTTCTTAGCCCTTCATACACTAGTAGAGCATGCATGCTAGTTCCACTGTCTTGAATAAAGTTAAGAGTTAAGAGTAATACAAATTAAATTAGAATTATTATTATTATTATTATTATTATTATTATGTTAACTATTTTGGCATATATGTTACATATTTTTCCTCTTAATATTTAGGTGAAAACAACTCGTATGTCAAAATATTTAATCTTAATAAAAAATAGATAATACAAATATAAAGAAATCAACATATAAATAAGCCAAAATATCGGAAATAATATATGTAAATAAATATGTAAAATTAGCAGTATTAGTAAATAATTTGACATTTTTGTTTTTCTGTGTGCATGTTTTGTTTTAAATATTTATAAATATTTTAAATATTTTTGTTTCATATTTAATTAAAAATGAGTCACACTTTACAATAAGGTTTCATTAGTTAATGTATTTACTAACACAAACTAATTATGAACAATACTTGTACAGCATTTATTCATTTAGTTATGCATTAATAACTTTTTAAGTCACGCTCGTTAACATTAGTTAATGCAACGTGAGTTAATGTGAACTAACAATGAACAACTGTATTTTCATTAACTAATGATAACTAACATGAACACGCACTGCAATAAATATATTGTTCATTGTTTGTTCATGTTAGTAAATGCATTACATGAATTAATACAACAAATTGTTACCATGTATTTCAATATTCAATTGAATATTTAAGTCATTCCACATACACCAAAATCAAATCATGAATATGCTAAAAAAAATAACTAAATAAATCTGACTATTCGTCTGAGCATGACTCATGACAGTGTATTTTAAATTATGAACGGCTTTGCCAATATCTTCTATATCCCAGAATCCTTGATGTTAAAGCTTGGCCCTATGACAGCTGATTTATTGCTGCATTACGGCTCTGCCCAGTAAATTAATGAACGCCCCTCTAAAAATAGGCTTTCCACCCATAAAGTCATCGCGCTTGTAGCTCTGAAGTTGTTTTTAGGCGAATCCCGTTTTTGCGCCTCAACTCAAATGAAGATTACATTTTACTTTGCTTGTAAGATGTCATTTTGCTGCTTGACAGGCCTGTGAAGCAACTGATGTTTAACAGCCAGCCGCTGACTTCATGTTCACCTCTTTTTCATTCTCTCATCTCCAAATTTATGAATTACTTCTCCGCTTTTAATGAAGTCTATGGCAGCTGTCTACCAACTTTTTTTTTTTTTTCTTCAGGGTGTTATTTATACCCAAGTTTGTGTAGGCGGCGTTTAGAGTGAAAGAAAAAAAGCGTGTCACTCTCAAACGCTAACATTCTCATTTCTCATCCAGAAACAAGATTTCCTCGTTATATGACTGACAGTCAGAGTAATGTCGTTTGGATTGGGACTGTGTCGTTGCTCTGAGAGGACCATTTATCTTTGGATGCGTTTGTTTTTTTTCTTCTTTCTTTTGGTTTTTCTTGTTCTTTACGGCTATATTTCCAGCTCCAGTGGGCGGCCCTGGTGTTCTGAGTCACAGGAAGCAGCGATATTTAAAGTGAAATGTGAAGTGTCTCTGTTACACACCGAAACCTCAGCTGTCAAGCCACGAGATGGGCAATCTCACTTCTAAAAGTACAGCCCTGGCCAGAACACTCTTGAAATAGAGCTGCCCTTCTCACAATGATGGCTCACGCTATCGCTAACTCTGTTATCCTCCACTCGGCCTGTCCTTTTCCAGTCCACGGCTGAATTACAAGAGAGACGTATCTAAATGAATGTAAAGAAACCTAGCCGAGTCGGGACATTTGAAGAATTTCAATTTTCTCCCGTCGAAATAGAGAGGGATTGGCCTTGTGTGGGCAAAATTGCTGCCTGGAGGCAATGCAAATATGACCGTCAAGTGAACTCAATTTGGTGTAAACAAAGGTGAACAACAAACAAGCGTAAATGGGGGAAACAAAAATGTAATTGCGTGAAGAAAACAAAAATGGATGGCAATCAAGTCTGCATGTTATGCAAAAATTCAAGGGATAATTCATCCAACCATGAAAGTTCTGCCATTTTAACACCCTTTACTTGTGCAAAAGCTACTTGAATTTCTTCTGTTGAACACAAAAGAAGATCTTTTGAAAAATGCTGTTGATGCGGGACCTCTATGGTGTTTCTTTTTTTCCTACTATGGAAGTCGATTGGTGCCAGCAACCAGCATTTTTCACATTATCTGCTTTATACAAATTGAGGTAATTTTTTATTTTTGTGTGAACTATGCTTTTAAAATGTGTGAAGCAAATTAAAGATGTGTGAAACACAAAACTGAACAACAAGATAGTTTAAACGTTTTAATACTTAAAACATACGTTTAAATGTGTGAAACAAAACTCAAGCTCTGTAAAACAGGAAAAAATAAACAAGCAAGTGTAAATGTCAAACAAAAGTTTAAAAGTGTGAAACAAATCGAAGTGAAGATGTGTGAAATAAACAAGTGTAAATGTGTGAAACAAAAGCCTAAATGAGTGATTATTGTTGACACAGAGTGAATGCAACAACCAAGTACATGTAAAAGTTTCAAGCAAAAAAGCGAAATATGTAGAAAAAAATAGTACATGCTGACATTTTTCTTTTTTGTATGAGCTGAAAAATGTGTGTAACTGTATAAAACCAAACTGTTTTTATTTTAATATTCATTAAATTAAATACCTACTTTGAAACTCAGTTGGTGCAAGCAACCAGCATTCTTCACAATATCTGCTTTATGAAAATGAATGAGGTAATTTTCATTTTTGGGTAAACTTATCCCTTTAAAATGTGACACAAACTGAAGATGTGTGAAACACAAAACTGAACAACTAGGAAGTTTAAACTTAAAACAAACATTTAAACGTGTGAAACAAAACTCATGCTCTGTAAAACAAGAAAAAATAACTAAACAAGTGTAAATGTTAAACAAAAGCATAAATGAATGAAACTAGTGTTAAAAAATAAACGTACATGCAAAAAAAAGAAACAAAACGAAAAAATAGACATGCTGACGTTTTTCTTTTTTGTATGAGCTGAAAAATGTGTGTAAATGTAGTATTTATTTGAAAATGAATTAAATGACTGATGTGTTTTCTCTCTTCTCTGAACAGGAGACACAGAAGGCGAAACAGTTTTTTCCATTCCTGCAGAGAGCGGGTCGCTCAGAGGCTGTGGTGGAATATGTGTTCAGTGGCTCCAGACTCAAGCTCTACATGCCCAAAGAGACGTGTCTCATCACCTTCTTGCTCGCTGGTAAGTGTCAGCCGGCCTCGGCCTGTCAACTACACCACCATCTGTGACCACATAACCACCACAATGTGGCAGCTGACCGCTGTTGCGCCACCGCTCTAATGCTTTTTGTTCACTTCAAAGAACAGTTTGTCTAGAAAATGAAATTTCAGTCATGGTTTCATCCATATTCTGTTGTGCATTTTCTTTGGTTAAACAATAGAGAAGTTTAACCAAATGTTTCAACTGCTCTCATCATATATTGAAAGTGAACAGCTCTAAAAAGCACAATAAAAGTCCTTGCTATATTACTTCTATATCAATTGCGATTAAAAATTCTCTTCACAATTCCTGTGATAATAATGATGGAATCTACAATATGGAATTTGCCTTGGAATCACGATCTGGAACTCAGGGCTTTACAGTGCAAAAAACAAAAACAAACATTGTGTGCTACAGAACCATGTGTGTGATACTTTGCTGTGAAAAGGTGCAGAAAAAAAAAAACATGATTATGCTACACTGATAAAATGAATGATTGCTTCATATTTAAAAAATTCTGTTCAGAGAGGTTATGTTTTGAACTTTTATTCGTCTCATGCATCCACATAATGCAAATTCGCAGGTCAGAGTTCACCAAGCTTCATACGAAATTTGTTGCGTAAACTTGCCTGTCCGGTTTGACACATTTCAATGCATATGAATAAAAGTCTATGGGGCAAAAAGTGTAGTGCTACAGCGCCTTTACTCTTACTCAATTCTCTTCATAACATCAGTAAAGTATTTGAAAACATTTTTTTTGTAACTGTAATAAAGTATATGGCTTCGTAGCCATCGGGAAGAAAGCAGAGAACCGACGAACTTTCAATAATTTTAATAATGAATATAAACGAGCTGCTACAGCCCCTCACGGACAGCTGCCACCTTAACTCAAACCAAACATAACACATTCCAGCCTTAATCATTTTCCACCCTCCTCTTAATTTTCCAAAGCTCCTCCATGAGACCCTTTCCACTCTTACTGCTTTCGGTCCCGCCGTACTCGCTACAGTAACTATATGTGGTTTCATTTCAAAGAATTAGAAAGAAATCATACTTATAGTGTTTGATAGAGGGATAAAGGCTTTCCATCTTTTTTTTACTCTGCTGCTATGGTCGTTGAATGTCTTAACTTCTGTGATGACGCCCTCTAGCTTCCTGTATGAATGAAACCAATATTACAGTGGGCTCACAACACCCTTTGAGTGTAAAAAAAAAAAGAAAGATAACAATTCTCTCTAAAGATACAGGACATTTTTTGTTTCTCAGTGGATACAAAAGTTAACGTCTCTGATCTCATTTCCAGAATAAATAACAGAAAATATTGTGATGCAGTTTTAAGTCCATACCAGCTATCTGTATTTTGAACCCATTGAATTGCCACCAAATCTTTTATTGTGCCAACAAAAAAGCACAAACTAACAGCACAGACATTCTGCTATAATTAACTTTTGTATACCATGGATGAAAGATTTTCGGCTTTTGAAAGACAAGGCGGTAAGTAAATGACAGACTTTTTATTGTTTTGTGAACCTTTCCTTTTTATGAAGTAATTCATAAACGCATCAAGTGTGTCCTCGCATTCCCTTGCCTAAGGCTTGACGGTGAGATGCTTTTTGTAGCAGGCATTTCTGTTTCCTCAGGATGCTCTGCTAGTGGTGTTTTGAGATTGAATAGCTTCTGTCCTCCTTTTCTGACCTGCGGAGGCCGGTGGTTTCTGGCAGGTCTGGAAAGCTAGTCTTTGTGCAGGCGTTTTGTCTATGCCTTTGACCTCCCAAAGGCAAGATGGGGATCTGAAGAGCTCAATCTGATGCAAGGTTAAGTGTCACGCTCGCTGGCTGTGAGGTCTTACTACACAGCATCTGTTCTTCCCCTTGAGTTTCTGTGTGTTGGGCATATATGTGCACATGTGGAAAGTAAAGGAAGCGCTGCTGCACGTCAGAGGTGGTGCCGGACCATCTGTGACTTTTCACCTTTTACCAGCACTCTACATGCAGCCTATTGCCATTCTCACTAGCAAATTTGAGCATGTTCAGATTCATTTATATTTCTAACATATAACATTACCAGTTAAATGACTATTTAAAAAACATGCTAATGCCAGTGTACACCTTTTAAACTCATGCAAATAAACTACGCCACTTGAGCGTAATGTAAACATAATCAAACCAGATGTTTTGTCCTGTTTTTTTTTTTTCCTTTTTCTTGTTTGTTAGTTACTTTTAGTCAATTTATTATGCCATTAGTGGATTTAAAAAAAAAAAAAAAAAAAAAAAAAATTATATATATATAAAACACTATAACTTTTACAGTGTGAACAAGCATGAACAAACATTGAATAGCTGTGTTTTTAATTATCTAACATTAAAGTTTAAGTGCCACAAAATAAAATTTAGCTAATTGCTAGTTCAAATTGACTATATATTATCCAGCCTCAGTAATTGATTTTACTTATTACCTGTTTTGAGGTATTACCACCTTATTGAACATTCATTCATTCATTTTCCTTGAATGAACCGCCAACTTATCCAGCATATGTTTTACACAGCGGATGCCCTTTCAGCTGCAACCCAGTACTAGAAAACATCCATACACACTCATTCACACACATATATTACAACCAATTTTATTAATTCAATTCACCTATAGCACATGTCTTTGGACTGTGGGGGAAACCGGAGCACCCGTAGTAAACCTGCGCGTACACGGGGAGAACATGCAAACTCCACACAGAAATGCTGTGAGGCAACAACGCTAACCGTGTCGCCCCCTTATTGAACAACAAAATCTTAATTAGTAACTAGTAAATAGTTTATCACAGTAACCTGGTAGCTTAGTAAAGACTATCTAACTATATCGCTATTGGATACATTTAAATTGAAACGACATTGGGCCTCATACACTAATAACGGCTTTCGTTATTGAATCTTTTATAAAAAAAAAAAAAAGTGAAAACCTGCCTGTTTCCAAACACATGCTTCCACTAATTCATTTTTATTTATCCTAATTTTAATGTTAAGGAATTTTGGGTATTTTAAATATGTGCACAAGGTTAGTAATTTGCCCCTAAAAATGAAAAATGAATCCCACAAGTCTTCATATGTGTAATTAGTTGTATTCCAGTGTTCCTACATGATGATAATTTTTTCGTATTGCACTCTTATCTCCTTAGCTTAACCCCTAAATCCCCAATCTACATGGTAAAAATACATTTAGCATCTCTAATTGGGTTAGAGTTATGGTTAACTTATTTTTGACCCGCGTAGAACAGAAATATTTTGACCATTTTCTTGAATTTCACACATGGGAACATCACAAGGGTCTGTTCATAAACTGCGCAAATATTCAGGCTTCATTAGGCTACATAAAGAGACCGTTGCTTTCTTGCGGTCGCTCAATTTCTTCCTTGACGGACAGCAGCGTCCTCCCAATCCTGACCTCATCCTTCCTTCCACATCGCTCCAAAGAAAGCCGCCGCTGACTGATTCCTGTTATTTCTGAGGAGTTTATTTCTGTCCTCTCACCATCCGGTCTAATAATTCACCCTGAAAACAGAGACGAGAGACGCCCATCTATTTCTGCATCCCTCCATCCTTCCATTATTTGTCTCAACTTCCCCCAGTGGAGAACAAACACCCTCCGCCCCCACCGTGCTTAATTGTGCATATCGTCATTGGAGATATTTCAATTAATTTGGTCATTTGCTCCTGAGAGTCTCTTTTGTGTTTTCCTTCCTCCATTTGTTCCTTTTTGTAATCATTATTTTTTTGCTTCGTCTTCCTTCTTATGAGGGATTTCAAACTAGAAAACCTTTCCTCATCCCTCTGCGCATTTTCTAAAATTATCCTTTTTTTCAAATCATATGCATTTCTTGCATTTGCTTCATTGCTTTTTCTCGATTATGTGATTTGGTAATGTAGGCTGGGAGGTTTGGTGCAGAAGAGGCTTTAAAAGTCATTTTGGTTTTTGGTTTCTATTGGAAATGTTCCTCTTTCACAATCGCAGGTACTTGGGGATCTGGTCTCCTGGCGCTGCTCTTTCTGATATTTCAGGTTTCTAGCTGTTGAGTGTCTGTGAAAGCCATTTTGGTGTCAGAAGGAGGAATAAAAATCTGACAGCACCAGGGGCTGTGAAAGCGATTTAGCAGTTCAAGAGGTTATTGAGTTACGTCACAGGGGGCAGAACACCATAAACTCACTAGTGCAGATTGTGTTTGGTTACTCATTTATTGTTTTATGATTGAATAATTAAATCTTGTAATTGTGTGGGTCAACAAGGTCAAGGTTTAGGTTTTATAGTCATTTTTTTTTGCACTTTTGAGCTTTGAGACCTTTAAAAAAGAATATCTGGTAAATCTTTTTTTCCCCTTTTCACAAATGTTTGTTTAATTGACTGATGTTTAAATGTTTGTGTTTTTTTTCTTGTTTTTTTTTTCACATACAATATGTTTTAAAAACTGATTTCTAATAACTTTTTCTTTGGTCTTTGCCATTATGACTGTACATAAAATTTTTCTGGTTATTTACTACATGCTAGTATTCAGCCTAAAGCGCAGTTTAAAGACTTGAGTAGATTAATTAGGTTAGCAAGGCAAGTTAAGTTAATTGGGCAAGTTATTGGACAACAGTGGTTTGTTCTGTAGCAACAAACATTCCTAAGGGTTTCTATTTTATTATAATAAAAAATAAATAAATAATAAAATAAAATAAATAAAAATAAATAACTGCTTACTTTCCAGCCAAAAACTAAAAGAAACGAGTCGAATAATTTTGCCTTGAACTGTGTCAAAGCTGTTGTTTTATTTGGTAAAAATTATATATATATAAAATAAAAAAAAAATAATGTTCAATTGATTTTTATGTCAGTTGATTTCTACCTGTGCCATTTCCACAACATCTCAAATGATGTATGGTTCAACAGCACATTTATGGGTAAGTTTACCCATTTGCATGGATAGTTTGATTTCAAACATTATGTATCCTAATTATAAAACCATTTTTAAAAAATGTTTGACAATGTTAACACTTAATTGAACACTGCACTCAAACGATTGCTTATATCTGAATTACATTTCTTAGACTTGGAATACGTGCTCATTTTTGCAACAGTTTTACTAGTGCTTTTAAAAGGTACAACATTATAGTGAATGCAGTTTTATTCAACATTTAAAATGCGTTATTTCACGTTTTGGGATCAGGTAGAAAAAGAAGCCAAAAAGATCAATTTAATCACATTTTGTTTAACAATAAAATGTTTTATCTTACAATTCATTGAGATTTAAAACTTCTTAAAGCTGAGGAACTGAGTTACCATGAGCGAAAATGGTTATCCTTCTGTTTAATTTACAGTCATTATTTCTTTTCTTTTTTTTTAAAGCAGTTTTTAAATGAGAACCTAGAGTACCACTGCTTTTTATATATATATATATATATATATATATATATATATATATA
>CAIGQV010019029.1:3201606-3221627 GCA_903798115.1 Danio jaintianensis
TATATGTATATGTATATATATGTATATGTATATATATGTATATGTATGTATATATATGTATATGTATGTATATATATATGTATATGTATGTATATATATATGTATATGTATGTATATATATGTATATGTAGATATGTATATGTATATGTATATATATGTATATGTATATGTATATATATGTATATGTATATGTATGTATATATATATGTATATATGTATATATATATATATGTGTATATATATATATATGTATGTATATATATATGCATATGCATATGTTCCATTCAGTATGATTTCTATTGAATATAAACAAAGACATTGTTTTTAAGCAATTGCTGCAGACAGTCAAAATGGGATGCATTTCTCATTCATTCTCATAATTTAATACCTTAAAAATAATAATAATTTAATAAGATGAAAAAAAATAAGTAATTGTTGGATAATTGTTTTATGGTTGCTTAAGTAGTTGTCAACTCATTGTTTATTGCTTGCTAGGGTATTTGGGGTGGTTAATTACCATCTAAACCGAGTCCACCTGCAAGTGTATCTGATATAAAAATATCTAGTAACCATCAATACTAAATGCATGCCCAGAAAAGGCATCAGAAATGGACAGATGTAACACAAGCCAAAAGCAGCAGTGAACAGCAGTGGAATTTGTGCCATTCTCAGTGTGAATCGCTTCGGTTGAGAAAATCCCCGCAGTCGAAACCCCTTTGCAGACACACACAGACAGCTGCCTACAACTGTCAGGCCTTTATTACGACCTCACTTGAAGTTATTAGACACAGTGTTCCTGTCTTCAGCCGTCCTCGTTTAAATCTTCTCTTGTCTTCTCTTCATTTTCCGTCTCTGCCTCCACAGGAGCAGCCGGCAGCGTCTTCTGTAACAGAATGTTCTGGATCTTCCCCTCACTGCGCTCGTGTGTGATGGTAACAGGGAGCAAGTTATGATGCAATTTGATGTTTTACTGTATATTAGATCAGGAGGGATTGTCAGAAAATATCATTCTGACAAAACACTCTTAACGTAGTCTGAAAAAAGCGGTTTTATGTCGATAAGTTGTCTTCGTTCCTTGCATAAAACATGGAGCTGTCAGAATTGGGTTTTGGATGCAGAAGTGCTAGCCATGTGTAGATTTTGCAGGTATTTTTGAGATATACTGGCGATATTGAATTTTCTGTGCGAGTTTAACTACGCTTTCAGACAGGTTTATTAAACCTCTCTGTCTTCTGGCACAGGTATTGTTTAGTGGATGGTTGAAATGTTGATCTCTTATTTTTTGAGTGATATGCTGCCTCTGAATATATTTAATATAAAAGTTAACACCAGAATGGTAGTATAAAAGGTCCAGAGGAACTTTGAAAACATTGATACTGAAAAGTTTTGCCTGATACTGATAACACTTAATATTTGGAAGAATTAGGTTGAATTACACACAATTTACTCAAAACTTGTGACAATTGTAAACTAACAAGCAAAATTTGATGGAGAACGGACCATAGGCACTATATTAATAATAATCTCTCGACTACCTAATTGCACATGATTTGATGTGGATAAACAAGCAGAAATAATCCATAATTTATTATATCATATTATATCAATATCCATAATTTCATTATATCAGGCAGACAATTGTTATTAGGTGCAGGGTTCCCATGGGTCATGGAATTTCTGGAATATTAAGGAATTTTAGAAGGTCTGTTCCAGACATTGAAAGTCAGGGATTTTTTTAAACATTTTATTTATTGTCAGAGTCATGGGATATAAAGGATTTATTATTATTATTTTTTTTTTTCAAAATCTAAGTTAAATTATATATTGTTCTCATAGTGACTATTAAAATCCTTTAAAAAAAAGAATAGAGCTAAAACCATTTTAATATTTAGCAGCGGCCTGTTTTTCCATTCGTTATATGTTATTAGTATGCTGAATTTCAGCTGAATTTAATCAGTGAAAGTCAGGGAATTACAATTGGCTTAAAATGAGAACCCTGTGTGTGGATAATGATAACTCTAAGCATTTATCAACTGATACCGATATGGCCATGAATATATTGTACATCCCTAATTGAAACTCTTATACTTTTACACTGTTGTCACTGTTTTTTGTGGGTTGTGACGAAAGGAAACATGAACCATTTTAGCCAAAGGTGAACCACAAAAATGCCATTTGAACTGGAGGAATCCTCAAACACAATTTCTGTGCGATTTCAATGGATGAACCCCTGATTTGACTCTTTTTGGTCTTGTTTTAATAGCAATTGAGTGGGTTAACTACATAGACCTGGCATCCCTGAAACCAATACCAATGAAATGTCAGGATTCTCAGGAGCAGAAATAAATGGTACACTTTTAGGCTTCTGCTCATAAATATGGACAAATGAAATTGGAACAATGGCATTTAGCCATCAGGTATATTTCTGTCGAGTAGAAGGGCATAAGTTATTTTATGCAAGTAATTAAACAGTCAGTAATAAAGAATAAATCAGTTAAGAATAGTGATTTAAAACGGTGTTTTCTTGTGGGCATCACAGATGAAGTAATATTCAGGTAAGAATAGTGGCAAAAATAGAATAATGCTGAAAGACTTTGAAATTGCATATGTAAAATTGTATTGTTGCGTTGCATTCGTCCATTTATTTATGTTTGCTATTTAGATTTATTTATTTTTCTGAGGGGGGAAATCTACTCAGAAATGACTATAATGACATTTTCAGCTTTACATAACCTTTATATTTCAAATACATTATTTACAACTTTCTATTCGTCAAACAGTCACTTTTTTTTTTAAACACTGTTTCCAAAGAAATATTATGCATCATAGCTTTATGCATAGCATTTTTTTTTATATATGGAATTGAAAATAAACAAATGTCTTTACAGTATTAAATCACCATATTAGGGGGCGTTCATGTATCGCGCCTTGCACGCACAAGTTTTCCTCTCCTTTCGTTATTTCCAACACGGCATGACATGCTGACATTTTCCAGGCGCACCTAGCTGAAAGCATCTCAAATTTCAGAATCCCGTGAATCATGTGACTAGAACGAACTAATCAACTTCATACTTTGAAAGGAATATTCACATTTCAGTAATAACGGTTGACTAATTTCTCCATAAATAAAAGTTGTATCAGAGCTACAGCAATGATTTGTCAGTTTGTCATCCTCTGAGAGAATAATAGATGGTTGCCTAGCAACAGTAGATGCTACAGAAGTGTGAGTGCAAAGCGTTGCGAAATTGAAGGAAACGATTTGTGAACGTCCTTTTAGAATTGTTTTTGGAGAGTCATGTGACACTAAAGACTGGTGTTATGATGCTGAAAATTCAGCTTTGCTTTCAGATGAATACATTTTAATATGAAGCAAAATATGAATTTTTTTTAACAACTTTTTACAAATTATAATATCAATTTCTCAACATTGTAGTTTTACTGTATTTCTGATCAAATTATTGTATCTTGGGAGAGCAGATCTAACTTTTGAAGGGTTAACAGGCAGCCTGCTAGTATCAATACTGCAGAAAGACCGGTGTTATAATTATCAACCTGGTGCCAGAGTAGTGTTACTTTTGAACACCCTCCGTAGATTGGGTACAAACCCTCTCTGTTCTGTTCCTTTAGTTCTGTACGTCTCCTGTGAAGAATGGAGATCTTGGGCACCAGAAAGGGAGAGTGCCAGTAAGCTTGTGTGTTAGTTCTCTGCAGGAGCTCTGCTGCAGTCTCCTCAGAGAAGACACTGAATATTCTGCTAGCTGTAATTGTGGTGAAGGAATACCGAGGTGCTTTCTGATGTTACGCTTGTTTAAATATCTCAGCAGAAACCCATATTTTACCTCTTGCTAGCACCCTGAACTACTTTTTTGTAGTATGATGGCATCCTTTCCAAGGGCATCTATGGGGATTTGGAGGAAAAATGCTAAATTTCTTTGGATTGCACATCTAGTTTTTTGTCTACTGGGTTTTTTTACTGGCCCATTATTAAGTTATGATATACTTGCATATAGATTAAGTTTGAATCTTAGGGATTTATTTATTTAGCTAGCTTATTTTCATCCTTTTGTCAGAAGAAAATCCAATGTCGTCTCTTAAAAAGAGTAAAGATGGTGTTATATTAGTTGTATTTTGTAGGCCTAATGTGTATTGTTAGTTTTATATTAATGTATAAAGTACATCGTGCATACGTTACTTTTAAACCAAGCACTTTTTGTTCCAGCTTTTACTGAAATGCTTCAGTTTGCCTCATCAATGAACAATATTCTATCTAAAAGCACTTTAATCCTAAAATGTGTATTTCATATTGTGCTTGTTGTATTTCTCTTTTTGAAACTGCCATGGACTGTTCAGTAGCAACCTTTTTAATGTAAAATGAATTAGTATGACGTCACTTATTTGTTTTTGCTATTTTAAATCTGTAGAGCTTCATTTTGAATTCTCATTTTCCCATTCATTTCTTTTTATTGTACTGGATGCAAGGGAATCCTGGTGAACAGGTTATTTGTTTACTTTACTCTGTCTTCAAAACACTGTTGTATTGACATATCTGGTTTAGAATGATCACAGTCAGCCTAATTGACACATGCTGATCACAGAACAGGTTCAAACACAGACTCTGATTACATATGTATTCGCCTTGCCAATGCAGTTCTTAGGTCAAAGTAAATGCGTTCGTCGTAATACACAGAGCAAATAGCCTCCAAACATTTTCTTGCAACGAACGTCTGTGTGCACAACGTGACATGTCTGAATCAGCAAGGCCAACAATTGTTTGATCGTTCCATTCTAATTGAGGAAGTCAGGGTTGAGCAAGTTGAACTGCAGTGTTTTGTTCACGCTGCGTATTGAAGCCTCATGCCCTGTGGTGAAATGCCATTTTTTTCAGGGACACGAAAGGAGGCGTCGGCTGTTAGAAGTCATTACGTCTGTATGAGAGAAAATCACTTATACACACAACTCCTTTCATTGAGAGCTGTGAGGAATCAGAAGGAGAAAAAAAAAAAGTGAGACATTTTTATCATAACCTTAAAACTTTTTTTACAAATAGGATTTCAAATATTTCTCTTCCCAAGGCTGCAATTTCATCACACGTTCTCATTTTTCGAATGCTGTTTTGATGAGTGCCTATAACCGCCGCTCTGTAGATAATGTGTTTATTTGCAGATCTTTGTATAAACGCATTTCTTTAACAAAGAGTTCAAGGCCTGGTAGGGCGGTGTTATTGAAAGCATATAAAACGTAATTTGGCTAAGAACCTGGAAAAGTGTCGTTTTTAAGATTTCGCTCACTTAAGACTAAGAGACCGGTTCGTTTAAAAAAAAAAATGTCAGGCTCGTTTCTCATCCAGTGTCGCTCTCATGTGCTCTTCATCCAGTTTACAACCGTCCGTCTCTGAAAACACTCCTGTTGTTGTCAGAAATTGTGTTCTGCCTTTGAGCGGATCGGACGCCCGGAGCAATTTAAATGCTAATTTTGGGACTATTTACTGACAATTACCAGATAATTGAGTTGTTTCAGTGCTTTTTTTTCTTTTCTTTTCTGAGAACTGGATAATGTCGATTGACTGGTTATTGTAGTTATTGTTGGTTTTTCGTTATTTTAGGGCATGAGAGGGGATTTCTATTATAATAGAAAGATGGCTTCTTGTACTGAGATCTTAATTTTTTTTTTTTTTTTGTAAGTGTATTTTTATTGTCTATTCAGTACAGAATTATATTATCAATTGGTAAGGCTATTATACACAGCCAATGTTTGCTCTGCTGAATTTCAGGTCATTTTGTGTGCGTTAGTAAAAGGAGATGGTTTATTATGTTTCAAAGACCATTGTGCGATAAAGGTAGTAGTCAATTATTATCTGTAGCTGGTTTACATGTTTTTGCATCACAAGCCTTTTTTTTTTTTTCTCCCCCTCGCTCTCCAATGTCTGGATCCTTAAGTTCCATTACTCAAATATTGCTTACAAATGTTTTTCTTTTTGAAGAGATAAAATAAGGTTATGTAAATCTTTTCAGTAAAGTGTGGTAGTCAAACAGCATTCTGCAAAGGAAATTCACTCCTGAGAATGCAGGTATCATAATTGTAGACAGATAGGTCTTTTATAAAACGAGGCAAATCTTCACCCATTAGTGTTGCCAGATATTGATAGGAAATAAAATTGGAACCTAAGAACAAGTCCATAATAAATCAAAAATACTTGCACTGCAAATAAGACAAAAAATAAAAATAAAAAATAAATCACAATTGCATCTGCCTGCTTTCACAGCACCATAAACTCCATCACCATAAACTTTATGAGCCAAGCCCAAGGATGCTTATAATAAGTGGACTTGGCAACACTTACAAGAGGGCGCTCTGCGAAACACACTTGACTATAAACAAAACATGAATCTTTGGTGACTTAGTTGGTTACTTTGGTCCAAAAATGAAGTGAATAAATAAACTCAGCGCCAAGGCTTTGTTTGTAGACGTGGAAGTGGAAGTTCCATACATAGACGGTGAAAATGATTGGGAATTTGTTGTGACCTCAGTTTTGTCGCCTCTTAAATAATCAGTTATGGAATGTTGTCAAGTGTCAGATTATAAATTGGGACTTATACACTTATATAAACTTTTTTCCCACCTGTCATTTTCTGGTAAATATGTTCAGAAGACATAAGAAAATGTAATGGAATGTGGAAAAAAACTCAGTTGTTAACCATGTCAAAATAAATGTGTAGTGTACAACAGACGTTTACTGTTATATTATAATAAATGTAGAGGTGTGAGGATACACAAGTCATGATTTAATATGTATTTCTGTACTGAACTTGATACGTTATCTCAATATTGTATGCTAAAAAGAGTTCAGTATTAATACTATTTCTCAAATATCAGTAAAAAAATCAAAACTGTAATACTATTATAATACGTAGGTCTACTGTTGGTTAAATTGCTAAATTAATGAATACGTCATTATACAATGTAGTGCATAAAGACGGAATTGACATTTTTGGGTGATTTATACCTTTTATAGCGAATCATATTGTTCACATCAGTGATAAGCATTGTCATTGGGATTTTTATATTATGATTTCTTAGAATTATTATGTATTGTTTACACCCCAATTGCATGTATAGGTTGCTTTAATAGAACAATGTTGCACAAATAATAATACAAAAAAAAAACAAAATGACAGTGGTATATATGTAAGTGTTTTTGTGAAAGTGTATCGTTCTGAATTTTTTGTGGATATTTTTTCAGGTTTAGATTTAGCAATGTCAATTTAAATCTATGAATCTGTGTATTATTTCAAAGCAGCTTCACATATAGTGTGATTCTAGTTTACAATCGAAAGTAATGTAGTTATCAGAGGTTATTATGTATGTCAAAGAAATGTCTGCTTTGCAGGAATGTGCAGTTCTTGGGCAATACAATCATGCAGGTAATGATGCTATTCAAGCTTAAACCGACAATTACATTCTGAGACCATGATTACAACGTAAGGAAAGTTATACATTTTTAAAAGTTGATTTAGAGTTTCAAACATATTGGCATAATCTCTGGTTACTTCACAATGGGTATCCCAAAGTAGAATAAAAAGGAAAATGGACAAAAAGAATCAAATGTGTCAGTTTTGTTTTTAGGATTTCAAACCAAGTGAATCAAGAGGTTCTTACACCTTTTCCAAAGTCAAATTTAAGCACTTTTCAAGCACTTTCCAGGTTAATCTTCAAACATTTCCAGCACTTTACAAGTTACAATATTTACATACATATACATACTTTATCACATTATATGAAATGCTAAATATTGTAAATCTGTAATATAGCATTGTATTTCAAGGAAAAAAAATGTTTGCTCTATTTTTTATTTTTTTTATTAAGTTTTATTTTATATGGTTTTGTTTTTATTTTATATATATTTTATTTATTTTATTATTTTTATTATTCATTTTTTTAAAGATTATTATTATTATTATTATTATTATTATTATTTTATTAGATAAATTACTATGAAAGCAACACAATTACATTATAAAGCAGTTTCAAGTACTTTATCCAAAACCTTGAAAACAGTCGACTGAAATTCAATTTGTTCAGAATTTCCATTACCTGTGCGAACCCTGAAGTGTGAACACAACAAAATGCACGCTAAAGACATGCAAAGCTTATTGTTTTCACCAAAGCTAATACCACAACTTTGTGTTTGTTTGTTTGTGTGTGTGTGTGCAGGAATCGAGTGTCCCCGAGGGTCTCGAAACATGCCAGGTGGGATGCAGGTGGCAGAGCCATACAGTGAAGAAGCTATGCTGTTCACCAAAGAGCTGGTTCTTCAGAGAGAGGTAAAGCTCCTGTCATTTACACTCGCTTTCTGTCGCTTTACTCTTCTAGACTTTTCCATTTGGTGTGGTTGACATGACCGCGCCTGTGATGTTTCGGTCTCGCCGGTCATTTCATGACAACTATCTGTCCGTTCTCTTCTTGCTCTGTCTCCTTACTGCTGTCTTCACTTGAGAGATTTATTTATTTTATTTTTTGCTGTATTCAGAGCTCTCAGCTATCTGGATGTTTCGGTTACTCTATGAATAGCGGTCACAGGAATTATACAGAAATTGAGGAACTGCGGATATGATGGTTCAGACGCTTTGAGGAAATCGCACACTATTCTTACCTTCTCCTGAGGGTGCTTGACGCCGCGCGGGTGCCGTTTCCATTAATGTTGTGTGAATGAGGTTGGCGATGCGCGCGGGCTTAATGAGAGGAGCTTTTTTTAAGAGCCTGACTTGAACCTGGGCTTTACTGAGGGACTGGACGCTGCTGAGAATTACAAAAGAGGTACCGGAAGCCGGAAACATAAGAAAAGAAAGTCCTAATGACCTCCGTCGCCCCCGCATTGAAAAAAAAAAACCATGCTTGTTACGTGGAATAGAAGTTCTTAAGGGAAAGAGTGAGCTGTCGTCTACTTGGTCTCTTGTTGACTACGTTTACATTGGACATCAGTAATCGAATTATTTGCCTTTATCTGAATAAGACAATAATATAAGGTGTTTACATGAGTTGCTTTTTGAATGTTCTTTTCATGTTCCTGTTTTAGATGTTATAGTACATAGTACAACAACAGTTCGTGTTGGTCATGGCACCATATGTGATTTTGGCCGTTTAGTTTTTAATTTTGCGACAAGTTCAACTGCAGTTAATTTTTCACACTGTGTGTGCAAACAGATGATGGCAGATACAAATTCTCAACCACCTTTGACATTTCATACTTTTCATTCATGCCTCCGTGACAAACTCTAAGGTACTAGATGAGAGTACGCAGTAAGGACTGCTGGGAGAATTCTCAGCCTAGTCATATCAGACAACGATTTTTTTTATCTGGAGAGACTTTAAATTAAATATTTTTAAATGTGAATCCTTCCAAAATTGTACTTAAAAATATATATATATATATCAAAACAAACCTTAAACTGTTTTAGATTTTTATCTTATATATTATTATTGTTATTTATGTATTTTTTCACATCTCTCTCTCTCTCTCTCTGTCTCTGTCTCTCTCTCTCTCAGCAATTGGTGAAAAAATTAAAAGTGATTTTAGGCTTCTGTTTTAGAATTAAGAATTGGCTTTCTTTTGATGCTAAAAAGAAGTAATGATACAACATTTATGTCGATATTGGACTGCAGTGATGGTATCTATATGCATGCTTCGTCTCAGAGTCTGCATGCATTGGATACTGTTTACCATGGTGCACTAAGATTTACAACTAATTTTAAATCCCTTACTCATCATTGTGTGTTGCATACTAGGGTAGGTTGGTCTGCTTTGTCTAGTCGTAGGCTCAAGCATTGACATATCTTTGTTTACAAGTCTATACTGGGTTTACTCCCATCACATCTACAGAATTACATTTGTAAAAAACCTGTCCTTAGCTATGGCCTTCGGTCACAGGATATTTATTTACTGTCTGTTCCTAAAGTGCGGACTGAGATGGGAAAAAAGGCTTTTAAATATGCAGCACCTTTTGCATGGAATAATCTACAAACAAAGTTGCAGTTTAAAGAATTGATTTCACTAAATTCTTTTAAAAAGAGTATAAATGATTTAGATATTGAAACACAGGCTTGTAGATGTTTTGAATAGTTTGTTTGTCAATGTGTGATTCATGTTAACTGTCAATTGTTTTTTGTTTGTTGTCTGTTAGACCCATGTGACATGTGTACTGCCTAATCTTGGCCAGGACGCTCTTGTTAAAGAGATTTTTAATCTCAATGTGTCTTTCCTGGTAAAATAAAGGTTATAATAATAATAATTAAGGTCATCAAAAATCGCTGTTTACATGATAGACTCTTAATCAGAGTACTGTATTTAATCATATTAAAATCTGAGTCATGGTGTCCATGTAAAAGTACTCACAAGGGGTGCAACAATACCTATTGCTGCTGGTTTGATTTTAGGTTCACTGTTTTGGTACGGTTCGGTGTTTGTGTTGAGGACACTCTCAAACAAAAAAATATAGGGAAAACTCTACAAAATGAATAGAATACTGTAAGGATCAAAGAATATAGGCATCTCTGCTGTATAAATTATTTTTTTTGTATTTCGAGATGATAGAGTTTTGGAAAATATGTGGTAGATACAATATGTCATGATATAGTCATTTCTAGATTACACATGCTTGATTTCATGAGATAGAAATGTGGTTGAAAATGTCTGTGACTCATATTTATAAGCATAAAAAAACAGATGTTCTGAAATATAAGTGCCAAATTTCATCATTTTTAATTAAACACATTTGAATAGCTTGGTGAATTGTTTGGATACCAAGTAATTAAAGAATCGACCTTGTATCCAAATAACAAAACTGACTAAGCTGTGCAGTATTTCAGGAGTACATGCAACATCAGTGCTTTTGTTTATTCCTCATGTTTTTTTTTTCTTTCTGTACTGTTCTCTATATACTCATCTGTGTGTGTTCCGGAAGGCGGTTGTGTTTGTATTGCCCCTAAAAGTTGTTGGTCTCTCAATCTGCATCTAATCTCTCATGATCTGAAGAACGTAATTAAACTGGCATTTCTTCCACACGCAGACACACACACCTCCTGCTTTTGAGGTTTTCACCAAGTGGAATTAAGACTGTAGGCTTTGGATTTCCTTAAACACACATAGCAAGCTGCGGCAGAAACACTGAACACATCTGCGACTGCCTGTGCTTTAGTTGAACAATACATACATTCGTCTATAAAAGTGTCTGGCTAGACAGATGACCAGATGGTCATTTCTGATAATATTATGCGTATCATGCTGCCATGTCAGTGTATTAAATGATGCATTTAAATTTTTTATTTTTGACATTTTCTGAACCAGATTGAACTGTATAGATGCATATTGTATAATATTTATTTCAGAGCTTTTATTTCTTTGTGAAGATGTTCGATATGGATGGGTGGCTTAATGATTTATTAATAATATTGTTGTGAAACTAAATATAAATAATGTGGCTTGCCTTCTGTAGCATTACATTCTGTAGCATAAGAATGAATAATAATAATAATAATAATAATAATAGTAATAATAGTAATAATCATAATAGTAGTAGTAGTAATAGTAATAATAAGAATTAAATAATAATATTTGTAAATAGTAATATTTAATAATAATAATAATAATAATAATAATAATAATAATTATCGTTGTTGTTGTTGTTGTTGTGGTGTGTATATATAATTATAGTAGTAATTTATTATTATAAAATATATATGGGTGGTGGTGATGTTGTTGTTAGTTTTGTTATTGTTATTGTTATTAATTTAACAAAAAATGTTGTGAATATTGTTGTAAAACTAAATATGAATAATTTGGTCTGCCTTCTGTAGCATTACATTTTGTAGCATAATACTAGTAATAATAGTAATAATAATAATAATTATTATTATTAATAGTAATATTTGTAATATATGATGATGATGATAATAATGATAATAATAATAATTGTTGTTATTATTATTATTATTATTATTATTATTATTATTATTATAGTGGTATATATAGTTATAGTAGTATTTTTATTATTATTGTGGCTGTTGTTGGTTTTGTTATTATTGTTGTTATTAATTTGCTAAATCTGTTTGGAAATGGGACAATTGATGGGAGCTCATGCAGAGGCTCAAAGTAGAGTGACATAGAGAATGAAAGGGGAATAAGTCATGACTCATCCTCATGTGTGCTGCTCCAGCTGCCTCTCACTGATCATCCAAACTCAACAAATGACCTTTTTGTTCAAAACCAATACGTCTTACACACACACACGTGCACACACACACCTCCGTAGTGTCTCTGTCTGAGTGTATGTCTGTGCGTTTTGTCTTTCTTGTATGCATGGTTTGGGAGCTGGTGTAGCGTCTTTACCACTTGAGTATGTCTGTTTGTTTTTTTTGAATCTCTATTTGAGCATCTATTTTATGTCAACTAAGGCTTACATTCAAATGTCGTTTCTCCATGTTTATAGACCAAAGAGGGTTAATGAAACTTAAGTGATCCGCAAGTTATTATTTTATTATAGTTTGTGTATTATACTATTGTATTTTGTATGGGTCAACAATAATAATAATTATTTATTATTATTATTATTATTATTATTATTATTATCATTATTGTCGTTGTTATTGTTGTTAGTTAAATATTAATTAGAAATAATATAAAACTAATATTAATAATAATTATTGTTGTTTTTATTTATTTATTTATTATTATAAAAAACTATTTTGCTGCTTTTGCAATAAAATTTTCATATTAATCATTCATTTTTTCTAAACGATTAAGTTACCATTGGCTGTTAATGTTTCAGTTTGCGTGCGACAAGATAAACCAAAATACATCATTTATTGATTTTACCGTCTTGCTTTGCAGTATGTGGGAAATAAAAACATCGCCGTGAGTGTAAACGTGGCATCCTAATTTAATTATGACTTAACAAACGACTGCTGCAGCTCTTCCCCCAAAAATACTACAGAGGCTTTGATGTGGACCTTTTTGACTCATGCCTGTAAGCAATGGCACAGCAACACTCTGGCAAACACCCATACAACCCACAGCATGGAGTTCTGCCGTTACATAAGCCGCACATCCCAACATCATTACTTAAGATCATCTCCATTTCCATGTCTCGCTCGCTCTCATTTGTTCACTGTTGCTGATCAGCCCACCATCTCTTTCTCTTTCTCTTTCTCTCTCTCTCTCTCTGAATAATTAATGGTGTGTTTGACAGGCAGGACACACTCTGGGCGGCTGAGCTCCTCTGGGAGAGTGCTAGGCTGTGCTAGGCTGCGTTTACACTCATGCATTTTTGTTTTGAAACGCAGAACTTTTGCTACCGTTATGTCGGGTAAGCACACTACTCTATAGTTTCGACCCCCTGAAAGTAGACTTGCAAAGCCCGTTTTAGTCAGCTAGACGAACCAAAACACAGACTGTTGAAAATGAAGACATGGTTACACATATTTGCTCTCTGATTGGCTCTTTTGGATCAATGAATTTCCTTCCCTGATTCATCAAGCCGCTATTATATGACCATATACAGTCGAAGTCAGAATTATTAGCCCTTCCCTGTAAATTTTTTCCCCAATTTCTGTTTAACGGAGATAATATTTTTTCAAGACAGCTCTAAACATAATAGTTTTATATAATAGTTAAAGTTTTAAGAAATTGAGACTCAGAAAGCACATATTCTGTTTTCTTCATTTCAAAATACCTTAGTGTTTTTGTTTATTTAATTAAAAAAAAAAAGTTTGTGAATTAGGCATATGCCGATATTCAATAATTCAGTATATCGTGAGAATGAAAGTGCACAATATTGATATCATGGGCACTTCAGAGGACTGTAAATAATTATTTAAACTTTTCGATTTGTTTGACAATGTTTACATTGTATTTGCAGTGTTCAGAACAGCGGCACATGCTTGGAGACATAATAGGTTTAGCTTAATAGTTCAAACATGAACATTTTACTTGCTGAAATGTTGATATAATTCTATCTTTATAGAGCTATTGTACATTAACACAGTGCAATAAGGCTTAAATAGTTAACTTAAGTTCATTTAAATACACTCATAATGAAAAATACTAAATCGTAGGTGATGTTAATGCCTAATAAGGCATTTATATTCTAATAACGTATGTATAGGAAGTTTATAAATAATAACATCAGATGCTTTTTTTAATTTTTAATTTTATTTTATTTAAATTTTTTTTACTAATGTTAACATAGTAACTAATAAATCTTGGTATTTGCCTACTGTTGATTTTAATACATTAACATTTACTGGTAAGACTTGTAAAATGTGTTGCCTAATGTACTTCATAATTAAATCATTGCGATTTAATTAATTTGAAATATTTGCTTCCTTTGAACATGTATATACAATAATCAAAATAAATGTATATACAAAAAGTTAAAGTAACTTTTTTTTTTTCAGTGTAAGTCAATATCATAGTAATCCTGTATATCGTGATAAAAGCTTCAAGAATTAATCGCAATAAGATAATTTGATTGAATGCACACACATAGAAGTAAACTCATTACAGTTTTCCAAGAAATGTGTAACTAAAAATTGTTTTTTTTTTTTTTTTTTTTTTTACTTATAATGACATAATCTGTTATCATGCAAAATAACAGCATCGTTCCTGTAAAAAACAATATTTGTCATGCAACTTTTGGTTGCTAAAATATTATGAAAACAATTACATTGTTTTTTTTTGTTTTTTTTTTATGGGATTTTTTTTTAGCTAATTAAATTCAGCAAGATTTGTATATGCCTACATACTCAACATTTGTTGTTTATAACAAATGCCATTAAATATGTGATTAATTGTCTATACGCTTTCAATTTGTTTTATCATTCACTTACTGGTAAAAACGCAATTAATGAAGCCCTAGAGTTACATTAGAGATTAATCCTGGCCACACACACATGCTCATAAAAGTCTGCCTGTGGCCTGTTGTTTGGGCCCTGTGTGACCGTTCATACATATTTGAAGTACAGCAGTCATGGGCTTTTCAGATTTGTGCTGTGTTTGTCCTGCTGTCATGAGTTTTAAGTATTAATACGATGAAAGCGAGTTCATAAGATGAGATTTGGTCTCGTTTCTCTTTGGTTCCACTCTATGAATTTTTTTATCTGTTCTCTACTGCCGCTCTTTTAGCGAGGTCTGACTAAGTCTTTTATAAAGCCACATCGTTATTTTTAGATTAATAAATGCAGTCATTTCAGTGCTGTGCAGGATTTTAGGCTTTAAGAGAGGTGAAAATTGAATCTGAAAGCAAATATCAAAAGGTCCCACTGATCTGATATCTTTTCTGATCTGATCTGGACTTTTGAACACAAAATATCGCGCTACATTGTTTCAAGTGATCGTTAAAGTCGAAAACAAATAGTCTGCAGTCCATTTTACACTCATGTCGTTCCAAAACTAAACTTTTAACTTGGCGAAACAGGAAATACATTCCCTGATTCCATTATTTAAAATGGAAATCAGATTCGGAAGAATAGTGAGTTTATTATATTCCACTTTGTAATTCACAACACAGTTACGCACAATACTGATAACCAAAATAATGCAAATTTCCAATCTGTCACCATAAGTGTGCCTTTTTTTTCAGGTCATCTAATTTACTAATGTTTACATTGTGTGTTACAATAGTAAGTATTGTACTCTAAAGTTCCATCCATTTTGGCATTGTTACACTCTACAAAATGCTCTGTTATTTCAGCTTAATTCTGGGTGTAATAGGAACTAACCCAAGTGCTGGGTTAATTTTTAAAATTAAATTAATACGACCAAATTTATGCAATGTTTGTGTTAGTCCATATTTAAGTTTAAATAGCCCAGCATTTCTTAGTATACGCTCAAAAAAATGCTGCTTGTTCAAATTACTTAAAATGAGCTGATTTGACAATTCTTGAGTTTTTTTTTTAAGGGGGGACAACTTGTTTTAGGTTCAATCTACTTAAATTTGTTAAAACAATTATGCTAACTTGTTTTGTGTTGGGACAACATGGAATTGTGTAAAACAATACTTGTTCTGAGGATAGATGGGGATTATTGTTGTTAAACTTTTTTTGTGGAACATCAAATTGCTACTTTTTGTTTATAACTTAAAAATAGATCATTTGTACCATCAAGATCTAATTGGGTGGAAAAGAAAATGCTATGAAAATGCCTTAAAAGTAGTCCTTTTAAGACCAAATGCCTTGTACAGTGCACCTGAATTTTTGGTTTATTTGAAAGTCAAATCAAAGATGAAGCCGAACCAAAGGATAATAGCAAAACAGAGTGCTTTATTGATGTTTTTTTTTTCTTCTTACAGTTTGTAAGACCTGAACGTGTGAATCCCAGTGTGTTTTCTGCATTTCAAACCCATTTCTGCTTCAGTCTGTAGTCATTTTGTCTGCTATCTCCCAATCTTTTGCACAACTTCTCTTATTTTTATTTTTTTATCTTTTATTGTGTTTTTGTTTTGCATCATTCTTCATCTAACTCCGTCTCAGTGCCACAGTCTGAAAGTTTTGGACACAAGTCTTCCCTGGTGTGAATGAACTCATTGTTAAGTGCATATTTTGTCCAATTGTCCATTCCCCCCTCCCTCTTGAACTTGTTTTTTTTATTGCTTCTGTTTGTCTGTTCATCCACTGATTCAGTGTTCACTGTATGAGGAGTTTGCAGGGGTTTATAAGTCGCTAGTTTGTTGCTAAGTGACTGGATGGATAGATAAAGAGAGACTAAAAAGAGAACGATTCAGTCTCTCTCTCTGACATTTTGTCATCTTTTGAACGGAGCACTTTTATAATAAAGCTTACATTCTTGCTCACCATTTCTTCATTTATCTTTATGCTTTGCTTGTTTTTTGTTCACAATCCCTTTTATTTATCTTTGACCAATTATGTTATGTATTGCTGTGGTGTGTGTTTTTGTGTTTGTTTGACTTCACATTTTAGAGTCTGCATCAAATTAAATGTACAAAACCATTTTTATATACATAGAAAGCATATTAATATTTTTATGGCATTTTTTTAGTTGTTAATGCAAATAATGTCAAAATATTGATGAAATTATATTCCATTTTCATTTAGCCTAACATATACGTTTATAAACATGTACATATTCCTCTATATTCTGACTTAAAGTTATTGAAATATATAATTGAATTGTGAACATGCTAACTTTCATTATATTTGAATTAATTGAAACCCTGTTGTTGACGCATTTGTAGACAAATGATCATTTTAATTTATTGTCAAATGGTTTTTGCTCTAAATATATCTCATCATTTATGCTGTATATGTTTAACTATTTTTACACTGAATGACGTTTTAAGCCACGGTCAGAGCACACAATTTTTATTGTCGGTTACAAAAGTAACTATTTCAGATTATGCGATTTTTATCTTGATAAAATCTTGACTTGTCGTGGGTAACAAATGTGCCAGACTACACGTTCCTTCACGATCAGTCGTCCTGTGACGTCTATGACGAGCGTTATTTCCCAAAGCAGTTACAAGTGTTGCTATAACAATATTTCAATCTTATTAATTTCAATATTTTTTTTAATTTTATGTCAATCTCAATAAACACTCATGCTTGCTGACAGCTATAGGCTACATTATTTAATGGCATTCGTTATGACATTGATAGGATCAAACGTATATTTTTTTTGTAATATTAAGATATTTTCATTTAAATCTAAATGTATATTTTTATGATCTCTTCGTGAAGATCGGGAAAAAAATTAAACGTGCTAGACTTTCTGCGATGGTGACGTGAGGCGTCGCAGACATGGTATCGGTTGTCGTGAACTATGCCACATTACACGAGAAGAAACGATTAAATCTTGTCACGACATCCATTTGTCGTTTACGACTCCCCATGACACCCAACATCAAGAAAATTGTGTGATTGGACCAGGGCTTTAGTAGTCTTCTGAAAGTCATGGTAAAAATTAAATATTTTTTTATTTTTCATAAATTTTCATTTGACTCCATGTGTTAAAGGTAAACGCTTTACATATTCTTGATATTTTAGCATGTGTATGAAACTTACCGGTATGATTGCATGCTGAACACCATCTCCTTCCCTACACCTTCATTAGTGTGGAGATGCAGTTTGACGGCAGTGCTCATGTCAGTGTGAGTTGAGGTGAATGTTTCCTGCAGAGGGCACACAGACCTCCTCTGAGCCTAAACTCAACGCACTGTGCACACAATTAGCCTCCCAGCTATTTTTTTCCTGCTAAAATAGAAGCAAATTAAAATGCTGTCATTACCCCTTCCATGGAGGGAGGTGTGTGTCCTAAGGCTGCCGGCCGTGCAAATGAGACACTGGTGGCTTTCGCTGAAGCCCCTGTTGCAGGAAAAAGCACTCAATGGTGTGTATGTTTGTGCTGGATGAAGATGCAGGACGGCACGTCTTGATGTAGCGTGGTTCTCCATCGCAAGATGCATGACTGCTTTCAGAGTTTAGTGTGTGTGTATATATATATGTATATGTATTTATTTATGTATTTTTATTTTTTTGGTTTTTTGGTACTGTAAAGTGCGCTCAGCATTTAGCTACGTTCATAAACATTTTACTTTCCATGTTGTAATTTTAAATTGAAAGTGGAAAACCTTGATAAAAAGCATCTAACAAGTGGGAATTAATCTACGTAAGAGTAAATACCAACACATAGGCTCTTTAACCAAAATGTCAAGGCTAAAGGTCAAGTATCCTGCTGACAGGTTTTCCATTTTTATACATATTTATATGGGAGAAGGATGATTTTGGTGTCCATATCAAATTAAATTAACATACGATTTCATATTCATAGAATGCATATTAAATAAAATATGGGTGTCTAGTGTTTAAAGTTATATTCAATCAAATTGACGTATATAAAACATATATTTATATGTACTAAACAAAAACAAAATTCGACAGCAATTCGACTGGGCATGCTCTCAATCAACTTCTGGGCCAAATCCTGACTGATAGAAACCCATTCTTTCATAATCACTTCTTGGAGTTTGTCACAATTAGTGGGTTTTTGTTTGTTCACCCGCGCCTCTTGAGGATTGACCACAAGTTCTCAATGGAATTAGGAGTTTCCAGGCCATGGACCCAAAATTTCTACGTTTTGGTCCCCAAGCCACTTAGATATCACTTTTGCCTTATGGCACGGTGCTCCATCGTGCTGGAAAATGCATTGTTCTTCACCAAACTATTGTTGGAAGAAGTTGCTGTTGGAGGGTGTTTTGGTACCATTCTTTATTCATGGCTTTGTTTTTGGGCAAAACTGTGAGTGAGCCCACTTCCTTGGATGAGAAGCAACCCCACACATGAATGGTCTCAGGATGCTTTACTGCATGACACAGGACTGATGGTAGCGCTCACCTTTTCTTCTCCAGGCAGACGATCCTGGCGCTTGCTGGACTTTCTTGGACGCCCTGAAGCCTTCTTAACAAGAATTGAACCTCTTTCCATGAAGTTCTTGATGATCCTATAAATTGTTGATTTAGGTGCAATCTTAGTAGCCACAATATCCTTGCCTGTGAAGCCATTTTTATGCAATGCAATGATGGCTGCACGAGTTTCTTTGCAGGTCACCATGGTTAACAATGGAAGAACAACGATTTCAAGCATCACCCTCCTTTTAATATGTCAAGTCTGCCATTCTAACCCAATCAGCCTGACATAATGATCTCCAGCCTTGTGCTCGTCAACATTCTCACCTGAGTTAACAAGACGATTTCTGAAATGATCTCAGCAGGTCCTTTAATGACAGCAATGAAATGCAGTGGAAAGTTTTTTTCAGGATTAAGTTAATTTTCATGGCAAACAAGGACTATGCAATTAATCTGGTCACTCTTCATAACATTCTGGAGTATATGCAAATTGCTATTATAAAAACTTAAGCAGCAACTTTTCCAATTTCCAATATTTGTCATTCTCAAAACTTTTGGCCACGACTGTGTGTGTGTGTGTGTGTGTGTGTGTGTGTGTGTGTGTGTGTGTGT